>JZKD02S0285776.1:163028-221382 GCA_000966675.3 Picea glauca | reverse complement strand
GAAAATAATGAAGTATTAAAAGTTGTTACGATATAATAATAATAATAATAATAATAATAAAAGGTATTAAAATTAAAAAGGTAAAGAGAAAACAAAGATATAAAATTAGATCATCTTGTCACAAATGTTCCAATTATAGGAATCAAGATGTTTCCTTTGAAGATTGTATCTGAATCTAGATGCATGTCCTCAAAGTAACCATAGATGGTTTGTGGTTATGGCACAAGCACTATGGACATTTGATTTTTCAAAGGTTGATCTTACTTCACAAGACGAAAATTCTCAAGGGGTTGTCGATAATTCAACTAAGAGAAGAAATTTGTCCACGTTGTACACTTGCAAAGTAGCACCGAGATAGCTTTCCAGTCAAAAAGTCATCGAGGGTAGATTTTCCCCTTGAGCTTGTACACACTAACATATGTGGCCCTACACATACTCCATCTTTAAGCAATACTATTTATTTTTTGAACTTTATTTATGGATTATTTCACCACATATGGATTTAGTTTTTGAAATAGAAATCAAAATCCTTTAATTGTTTTCAACACTTCAAAATCATGGCTGAAAAACAAAGTGGGTTCTATCTCAAGGTCCCTAGAACAAATAGAGGGATAGAATTCACTTCAAAATAATTCTCGGATTTTTGGAGATCACATGGCATGAAGAGACAATTTATTGTTGTCTACAGCCCCCAACAAAATGGCATAGCATAAAGAAAAAAGTGTACCATTATGGACATGGCACGAAGCATGTTGAAGGAAAAAAATAGTCCCAATAGTTTGGATAGAAGCAATGGCAACCACAATATACATTTTAAATCGTTCTCCCACCAAGATAGTAAAAAATATCACTCCAAAGTAATCATGGAGTGGTCATAAGCCTTATATGGGTCATTTTTGAGATTTTGGTTGTGTGGAATATGTACATATTCTAGATCAAAATCAACAAGAATTGGATGCAAAATCCCAACATTGTATCTTTGTGGAATACTCTAAAGAAACCAAAGGTTATAAATTCTATAATCCTTTAACCATATAGTGGATTGTCATTCGGCGTGTATTGTTCAATGAACAAGGAGTATGGTAGTGGAAAGAAGGAGAAGAACAAGAAATCCAATCATTGTGCTAATAGAATATGATATAATCTCTACCCCTCCTCTCACAAGTTCTACCGAAATCTCAACTTACATAACAACATAAGTTTTGGAGGAAGCTCTACTTCAAGTGTTGTTCCAAGTCCAACTTCAAACCCAATTCCTCCAAGAAGGGTAAGACTCCTCAGTGATATGTATCAAATAACTTCTAATCAATCTGATAATTTTGTTTCAATTGTAAAATTTTAGATAAACCCAATGTATTTGAAGAAGCAACAAAATAAAAAGTGTGGGTTAATATTATGCATGGTGAAATGGAAGCAATTTGAAGAAATAAAACATGGGAATTACTTCAACTTCCAAAAGATAAAACAATCAGTTAGTGTTAAATGATTTATAAAGTAAAACATTTTGCAAAGGATTATATGGATTGACAAAAGGAAATACTTATAGCCAAGGTTTTTTTACAAAAGACAAGAGTACATTATTATGAAACCTTCACTCTAGTAGAAAGATTTGACACCATTAAGAATGTATTGACAATTTTTGCAAAAAACAAATGGAATATATCACAAATGGATGTTAAATCTGCCTTTCAAAATTGGTATATACATAAAGAATTCTACATGGGAGAATCAACAAGATCATCAAAGGAAAATAACAACCAGTTTACAAGTTAAAGAAATCCTTGTATAGATGTAAAGCCTTCGTTCCAAACCCAAACTTGTATATCAAACACGTTGGGGATGACATACTTATTATCCTACTTTATGTTGACTATATAATTTATACAAACAATAATAAAAGTTCAATTGGGAAATTTCAGGTGGCCATGACGCAAGAATTTGAAATCGTAGATCTAGGGAAATGCATTATTTCCTTGGTGTGGAAGTGGAGTAATAGTCAAAAGGCATATTTATTTCTCAAGCCAAGTATGCAACACTTTTATTGGAGAAATTTGAGATGGAGGTATGCAAGGTAGGTGCAACCCCATCAATAGTTGGAAAGAAATTAACCAAGGAAGGTGTTAGTCCTAAAGTGAATGCTACTTTGTATAGAAGCATGATGGGGAGTCTAATGTACCTTACTACAACAAGGATAGACATTATGTATGCAGTGAGTCTTGTATCTCATTTCATGCAAGATCATCATGAATCATATTGGCGTGCAACAAAAAGAATCTTAATGTATGTTAATGGTACTTCAAGTTTTGGTATAAATTATTCTTCTCCTGACAAGTTTTATCTAGTAGGTTACACAGAGTTTGATTGGGTTGGTTCTTTGCATGATGAAAATTGACCACTAGGTATGTTTTCTCACTTGGATCTAGAGCTATACCCTTGAGCAACAAGAAGAAAACCACTATGTTTCTATCCTATGTATAAATTGAATACATTGTTGCCACAACAACAAGTTGTCAAGTCATATGGCTTAGAAGAATTTTACAAGATCGACAACAATCACATGAACATCCACATCTGATCAATTGTGGCAACAATTTCACAATTGAAATTATGAATAATCTTGTGTTTCATGCTAGAACTAACACATTTCAATATTCCAACATTATATCAAAGACATGGTATAGGGTAGGCAAGTGCAGTTACAATTTTTTCCAACATTTGAGCAAGTTGTTGATATCTTCACCAACGTCATTCTAATGGAAATATTTGTAGAGTTGTGAAGACAATCATAAGTGATTTACCTACTCATCAAGGGGGAGAAATAAAGGAGTGGAATGATGATTAAGCCTAATTCTAGTAGTGTTAAACCACCCAATATATTTTAGGATATCTATTGTGTTATTATTAGCATGATGTAACTGGTTTTTGTTTTCTTTGTCTCTCTCACATGAAGTAGGCATATTTTTTTATATATAAAGTACTGTATAAGCATTTGAAGGTTCAATGGAAAAAAACCCTTTGTTGGAGAAAGATCGTAAATTGTTAATTAGAGTGACTTTGTGGCAACCATGACTTTGTAGCAACATCGTGATGTGTCTTTTTTTCTTAAAGGAGAAGAAAATGGCTCTATTATTTTTTAGTCTATGATACACTAAGTTTTTGTTACCTAGAAAATTATGTTTTAGTTATTCAATGTACAAGAGAAAAATATACTATGTTCTTTCTTCTCCAGCAAGGTACTCCATTTTTTTTCATAATATCTTTCATGCATTAAGTGGGTTTCAAGACCCAATGTATCATACTAGGCTTGGAAAAATGCATATGACCACTGCACAATACAAATGGTAGTGAGCCTAACTTGAGTGTATCAAATCCTTAGCAAATCTGTTTATATGGGCCAAACTTCTTACTCATGATCTCATTAAAACTATTTTAATCTAAAATAATTTTCATATTCTATAAGCATCTTATTAGTCCCTGTCATAGGCATAGAGGAACTATAGCGATTGATAATTCGTTGACTTCTTATTAGTTTGTCCCTTGACCACAAATATTTGTAGAAAATCTATTGTTGGACCTAGGGAACTAAAAAACATTGATTTTTATATAATAAAAACTACCATATATGTAATTATCTGATTGGATAACAGATTGGAGGTCTTATTTACGGCTTCACTATTCCCAATGTTTTATATGTTAGCATATCCAAAAATTTTGATCGTATACAGTCTTTTTGAATCATATATTTTTCTTATGCATTTATTGAAGGTGGATTAATGCTATCATTAGTTCGAATGTTTGTCTTAGCATTTTCTACTAGCATTGTCTTAGATCATATACGATGCTTTTTTTATTTGTACTAATCATATTGAAATGTTTAGATATCCAAGGTTTATAGTGATTGATAATTGCAAAGTTTATAACCTTTCCACTATTATTGCTTTATTATTATTGTTACTCTGTATTTGTATTGAAATGTATTGAAACTTTTTTTGAGGTGCTTGAATAGGCCTGACAACTTAAATGTTTACATGATGTGAGGTCCTCCAACCAGTCTAAAAACTTAAATGTTTGCATACCGCGAGACCCTTAGCAAGCCTGACAACCTTAAATGTTTAGCTATTCCTCGAAATTTTCCATACAATGTTGTTGTGATTTTGGACAATATTGTTGTCCACCTCTAGTTGAATATGCATTGTATGTTTCATCCCTTTTCTAGCCTTGCAATGGAATTTCATCATAGTTGAAGCTACATATATTGTTTACTGGTTCGGTGAATGCTTCTTCTTCGCTGGTTCATCGGTTGTTACTTTTTGTTGTTGTTTGGTTCACAATCCGACCTCCGCTTCTGCCTTTCATCGTTTCAGAGTAAGTTTCCATGCCATAGTTTCATTTTCTATTCCTTCTTTGTTGTTCAGTGTTTGTAGTTTGCAAGTAAGAATGGTTGCTTATTTCTACTGGAATGCTCGTCATATGTTTCTGGTTCCTTTTGTGCTTCGGTTTAAGTTCTATAATCGTTGGAGATACATATGTTCTTTACTGGTTTGGTGGTTGTTGCTTGTTCCTTGGTTCGTTGGTTCGTCGATTGCTGGTTGTTTTTTTTTGGCTCAAGTTTATGATTTGGGTCCTTGGGGCTATAGTTGGGCCTGTTCATGCTTTCTCACTAGTTTGGTGCTTGATTTTTTCCTTTTTTTTCTTCATCTTTGCAGGGTTGGGGTCCTGTGCCGACAATCGGACTTGTTTTTTTTTTCTATTATTATTATTATTATTTGGGCGCTTTATGATGTTCATCCCCTGCACCCACGAGTGAACATGTGGTTTTGTTATTTTCTCTCTCTAGCGAGGTTCATATCTATTCTGATGTGAGCATTTGCTATTGCTTCAGTGTTGACATGATAGAAAATAGTTGCATGAAAAATAGTTCGAGAAGTACATGTGAAATTGCAATATATCTGTTGTTTTTTTGTTAAAATAAAACATATGTAGGTTGCACTTATAAACCATGTATGGTGAAATGTGCCCCACATGAAAATACATGTTATTTATCCTCTACACAGACTGATGTGACCACGATACAATTTGTCTTAAACTTGATATATGATGTGTACAACAAAGATACTGCAAAATTATATTTCCATGTCTGGAAGCATATCTGGGTAGTTTGCCTCGGAAAACCAAAATCTTGTATCGTGGGCACAACAGTCTGTGTAGAGGATACAAAACATGTGTTTCCATGGGTGGAATCATATCTTGATACTTTTCCACGAAAAAACAAAAATCGTTTAGCTATGGCCATGCAATTTCGTAATATTTTGTGGCTTGTAATATATTTTGGGCAGGGAAAAAAATTGCATAGTTACAACTATGGATGGAGAAGTGAAAAGGTTCATGTTTATGCCTATATTTAATTCTATTCGTTGAGTCTCATTTGTTGTATGTACATATTACTTCTTCTTCGGTGCGTACTGGCTTCCATTCATGTTCATTGTATTTTGTGTGTTCCCACATTCAAACAAACAAAATAGCTAGAGAAAACAACGGAGTCTTGGCTCCATCGGTTGAAGAGGAGATAGAAAGGTACATGCTTGTACTATTATTTCATATTGCGTTGTTTTGTATTTCATTTATAGTTTGTATATGTGTTCACCTACTTTATTGTATGTATAGGTTGTGTACCTTTCTATGTAATAACTTATCTTCATTATATGTCTTCCTGCATACTAACCTCTTTCATGTCCATTGTATTTTTCTTGCATTGCTACATTTAAACAAATAGAATGGTTGGGGAGGACGATGGATTCTTTGGCGGGAATGTAGACGAGGAGTTACAGAGGTGGATACCTGTACTCTTTTTTCATATTCCAGTGTGTAGTATTTCATTTACTGTCTCTATATTTGTTGTGCTTGTTTTGCTTCTTTGCACCCCCTTTTTTTTTCAAATATTTTTTTTTTTATTTACCTGTATGTATATACTACGTATCTTTCTGTGTATTCTCATGTGAATCATATTCTGTTTTTTGTTACATTGGAATAAATAGAACTATTTTTCTTTCTTTTACATGTTTGTCTTCATACTAACTTGCCTTCATGTCCATTCTATATAAGACGTTGCTACCTAAGAAGAAACGGGTTGGTTGGATAGGAAGATGAATTGTTGTGTGCAACAATAGAGGGTTCTGTGGTACAATCTTTGAAAAGGTATACCAACTGTGCTGGTAAATTAAATATACAAACCGAGTGGGGGCACATAATATTAGACTAGAAAACAATGAATTGGCAACATTGGGCCTTTCTTCCCTCCCCATTTCTAATTTTTCCATTTTCTACTATCCCTTTTGCTTTCTAATTGCTCTGCTTAGTGTTCTTTCTGAAAATGCCTTGGTGCATTGGTTGGCAGACTAATTGTTTCACATTTATGGTCACGCTTCTACCTTATTCCATACTTACCCACTTTGTCGATTGCAGGTGTTGGGCTGGTGGGTTCAAGATTGCTCCCCTGGCTTCCAGGGATCCGTGATATATAGATTGGCCATCATGCCCCACCATCATGCCCTGTTTACTGTTACACATTTTTCCAATCAAAAAATCAGAGGCATGCAATTTGATGCTTGGGTCCTCATGTTTCTTGATTATATTCCTTGACACCCTATTTCGTATTCCATATTCTTCCACACTACATGTGACATTAAGAACTATTATGGACAGTATACAATGCATATGCTTGTTTAGTCTTTCTGGTGTTCATCTACACATGTTTGCATTAGAAAAAGTTGGACTAGTGACATGGCCATGAGCAGTCAGTCATCCTAGACATCAGTGGAATGACAAGGCCAAAGGTAAATATGCATACATTTTGTTCCTAGTATGTTTACCAAACAAATATATCCTCGTCTATTTATTCATATATGGCATGGTGAATATGCTGACATCATATGCAATACATGGTTTGCAGTTCACAAGAAGTATCAACAAGTACAAGAGGGACGTTGAACGTAACGCAGGTTCTGCAAAATAAGAGGTGTGGTTGCAAAACTCTGGCTCCATAGTTCATCGAAGCTATGCATCTACTTGTAGATTTATGCTAGTGAAAAAGAATACAAAAAAAAAATGCATACTACCATTCACTTTAGCTTTCCTGTTCAAAAATTGTCACCAGGTCTAGAGTTGTAACACCCAAAGTACTATCAATAGAGGGCTTGAACAACCGTCGAACTGGACAAGTGTTCATCGGGGACATAATGGTCATCTATAGCATCTACTTGGACAAGGAAAAAAAAACTAGATCCATTATGCCTGCTGACATGACAGACAAGGAGTCTGTGATGATAGTCACACTAACTATTCCTACACAACTTGTCCAAAAACATGCAGAAAATATATTGTTGGGTAATGGGATACCCATTACAAATTTTAATATATTGCCAAAAACAGTATATGACCGTGGTGATTGTGATCATATTATTTCTCTCAACGAAACAAGTATTGTGGAAAAAATTCCCGTTGTTTGTTCAAAATATCATTTTGTCTCAAACGCAACTATCAGCCAACTTGCACAGAGTAGTGATATTTACCCAATCAGAACCATTGGTGCAGCTATCACACTGGAAAGAAAACTTGGCTTGGAACACATTCTCCATATAAAGGATGAAGAGTTGGATAGCGACAAGGAAATGGTACCATTTTCCATATCCAGTTTTGTCCTTTACTTTCTCATGTGCATGTATCTTGGGTAAGTTACAAAAATATTTCACTGTTCTATGTTGCAACTGCAATTGTTCGATACCTATTCAAATTTTTTCTTGTCAATGGAACAATAATTGCATAAAGGGAAATTTCCACTTATGCTCTTCAAAAATATAACAAAGAAAAGGGATGTTAGAGAAAGGATCTTTCGCACAACCCAAGCAACATTTGTAACAGAGTTGCGAGGAGACATAGTACATGATCTAAAGAAACTATCTAGCTCTACAACTGTTTTGCATATACATCCACAAAATCATCCTCAATTTTCTTATACAAATAGCCTTCACCAAATTTTTGTGGCTTGTTTTTTTTTTTTTTTTTTTTTTTTTGGGGGGGGGGGGGGGGGTGTAGTTGTGTATTATATTGTTCAATGTATTAATTCATATCATCACGTTTCTAGGTTGAAGGTGTTTTGGTTGCAACAAATGTGTACTTGACCCCCTTTGAGCCTATATGTGAAAAATTCAACTCTCATGCCTCTGCTTCCGCTTTGATAAGTGATGATATGATTGAGTGTCTGCGATGTGGTGAAAAATGTCCATATATATATAGACATTGCCTCAATGCTTCCATATGAACCGTGGGGAACACAACCGTGCATTGTACAATTAGGCAACCTCTATTACAAGATGTGCTTCTTAGTTTGGAAGAATTTTCGTATGAATCATACCTACATAAAAAGGCAAGCAATGTCTACATGTTGCATGACTTTCGGATACACAAAAAAAATTTGAATACACAAAAAATTACCTTAAATGCGGACAATGCAATATTGCATATCAGCTGAAGAAGAAAAAAAAATTAAAGAAAAGAAAAAAAAACATATCAATCTTTGGCAGGAAACAAAAATATCTCATGTGTCTTTGTAATATTTCTTCAACACCTAGATGAATGTTCGTCGGACTCGAGTACTTGAGATTGCATACGCATAAGATTATTCGGTCAAAAAATGGGAAGCATGGCAAAAAACCCCATATATCCCATGGGAACATATACCAGATGTAAGAGAAAACCAATGCCACGATGTGGTTTCATTGTATATCAAATTGTTTGATGTAAAGGTCGATGTGTGCTTCTCTATGGAACCTTGTGGGATCTTTCTTGTGGCTTATTTGGAGTTTATTTGGTTCTTGGTTGTATGCTTCGTCTGTCAATTTGTATATCGCGGAACTCCGAGGGTTGTTTGGAGGACACAAAACAATAGAATTGCAATTTTTTAGCCAGCTAGACCGCACGTCCGCCTGTCAATTTGTATGGTGTTGTGACGCAAATGTAGTATGTGGCTTGTCTTAGCACTTTTCCTTGATCAATGAACTTGGTAAAATTAATCTCTTGGAATAATTTGAAATAAACGAATATATACTCTGCAAAGTCCAATTGTTCTCTCATATCAACAAGAGGCCCTTAAAATTCAAATTGGTCATTGTTATGCTTGCAGTGATAGAATTTAAAAAATCTTTGTTTTGTTTCCTTCATTTTTTTTTAAATAAGAGATTTAACATCCTTTAATAATTTTATGTAATTAAATTGTACAATATCAATATTTAATATTAATGATTTAGTATTTGAAAATAAGTTTCTTAGATAATGTTAGATAGTTGATAGGGATGACCATACGTAAACGATCACAATTTTGAGCCGCTAGTCCTGGAGTACGTCTGTCAATTTGTATATCGAGAAACTCTGAGTGTTACTTGGAGGAAACAGAACAATAGAAGTGCAATGTTGAGCTAGCTATCCCGCAAGTCCGCCTGTCAATTTGTATATCGCAGAACTCTGGGTGCTATTTATAGGACACAGAACAATAGAGGCCCAGTTTTGAGCCCGGCAGCTCGAGAACCACGATCCAAAAAGTGGCTAAGTATGGAATGATGGATCCATACATTCTCTATAAAATCTCATGTCCATACTTTATAAAAGTACATAATTAATATGTATTACTCGTTTGTCTGAAAGTTTCTAGGTGCAGAAGTTGGTGGATACACGTGTTTAGATTTACACTTACTTTTATATCACCAGCCCGACCGACCGCTTCCCCATTTCATATTGTACAAGCTTTTTGGATCGCGAGTTTCCGAATATGCGGGTTTTTCTCTTAAATAAGATATTTAACATCCTTTAATAATTTTATGTAATTAAATTGTACAATATCAATATTTAATATTAATAATTTAGTATTGAAAATAATGTTTTTAGATAATGTTAGATAGTTGATAGCCCTAGAGTCCGTTTGTCAATTTGTATATTGCGGAACTTTGAGTGTTTTTTGGAGGACACAAAACAATAGAAGTGCAATTTTGAGCCAGCCAGCCCGCAAGTCCACCTCTCAATTTGTATATCGTGTAACTTTGGGTGTTATTTGTAGGACACAGAACAATAGAGAACCCGCGATCCAAAAAGAAACTAGGTATGCAATGCAGGATCCGTACATGCTCTATAAAATCTCATGTCCATACTTTGTAAAAGTACATATTTAGTATGTATTGCTCGTTTCTCAAAAAAATTCCAGGTGCAGAAGTTGGCGGATACATGTGTTCAAATTTCCACTTACTTTTATATCACCAGACCGACTAACCGCTTCTCCATTTCATATTGTACAAACGTTTTGGATCGTGAGTTTCCGAATACACAAGTTTTTCTTTTAGATAAGATATTTAACATCCTTTAATAATTTATGTATTTAAATTGTACAATATCAATATTTAATATTAATAATTTAGTATTAAAAATAATGTTTTTAAACAATGTTAGATAGTTGATACCCTTGGAGTTTGTCTGTCAATTTTTATATCGCGGAACTCTGAGTTCTTTTTGGAGGACATGGAACAATAGCAGTGCAATTTTGAGCCATCCAGCCCGCAATTCCGCTTGTCAATTTGTATATCTCGAAAATCTGGGTGCTATTTGTAGGACATAGAACAATAGAGAACCCAAGATCCAGAAAGTGGCTAGGTATGGAATGCGGGTTCCATACATGCTCTATAAAATCTCATTTCCATACTTTATAGAAGTACATATTTAGTATGTATTGCTCTTTTCTCAAAAATTTCTAGGTGTAAAAGTTGGTGGATACACATGTTCAAATTTCCACTTACTTTTATATCACTAGCCCAACCGACCGCTTCCCCGTTTCATATTGTACAAAAATTTTGGATCGCGAGTTTCTGAATATGCGGGTTTTTTTGAAATAACATATTTAACATCCTTTAATAATTTTATGTAATTAAATAGTAAAAAACAATATTTAATATTAATAATTTAGTATTGAAAATCATATTTTTAGATAATGTTAGATAGTTGATAGCCCTGGAGTCCGTCTGTCAATTTGTCTATCGTGGAACTCTGAGTGTTGTTTGGAGGACACAAAATAATAGAAGTGCAATGTTGATCTATCCATCCCGAAATTCTTCATGTCAATTTGTATATTGCGGAAATTTGGGTGTTATTTGCACGACACAGAACAATAGAGGCCCAATTTTGAGCCCGCCAGCCCCAAAACCCGCGATCCAAAAAGTGGCTAAGTATGGAATGAGGGATCTGTATATGCTCTATAAAATATCATGTCCATGCTTTATAAAAGTACATATTTAGTATGTATTACTCATTTCTCGAAAAATTTCTAGGTGCGGAAGTTGGAGGATACACATGTTCAGATTTCCACTTACTTTTATATCACCAGCCTGAATGATCTCTTCCCCATTTCATATTGAACAAAATTTTTGTATCGCAAGTTTCAAAATACATGGGTTTTTCTTTTAAATAATATATTTAACATCCTTTAATAATTTTATGTAATTAAATTGTACAATATCAATATTTAATATTAATAATTTAGTATTGAAAATAATGTTTTTAGATAATTTTAGATAGTTGATAGCCCTGGAGTTCGTCTGTCAATTTGTATATCGTGGAACTCCAAGTGCTATTTGGAGGACACAGAACAATAAAAGTGCAATGTTGAGCCAATGAGCTCGCAAGTCCTCCTGTCAATTTGTATATCGTGGAACTCTGGGTGCTATTTGTAGGACACGAAACAATAGAGGCCCAATTTTGAGCCCGCCATCCCAGTAGGATGACCCAGTAGCAAACCTATTCATAGGAATTCCCAGTAGAAAACCTATCCCTAAGGATGACCCACTTGCTAGGGTAGAATGTCAAACACCAAAGTAAAATAGGGAAAAGAGAATTATGTCCAAGAAAATGTTACATAACCAAAAGCAATAATAGATGAAACAAATTCAAATGCCTAAAATATTGAAATGACACTCACCATAATACCTGGCTTGTACCTGATGGAGAAAGACTCAATGTGGTGGATACTGTCGTGATGAACCTAGAGGTGTGGTGACGAGGTGGGTCTATGTGTGTGCAAGTGGACATCGTTGGTCAGACTATCTCTCGGTAATCCATGTTTTCAACCTAAGGGCCTCAAGACATCATCACCTTAGTTATCCCTAGGAGTTTGGGATAACATCTGGCTCCTACTTGGGGACATGTACTCTTCATAAAGTGCATGAGAACTGCAACATCTCCTGGTGGACCTATGCCTACACTGAAACATGACACTATAAAATATAGGGTGGTTCTATCACCCTTTGTCCATATACATCAAGACCAAAAATGAAAGCTAATTCTCAAAGCCAATTTGTTCCATTACTTTCAAAGACATTACATTTGTTGAGGCCCTAGAATCCAATACACAATTGTTTAGGTGGAGGCCATTCATTCCCAAGGAGAGATAGAAAGGAGGGTTGTTGTCCCTTTTCCAATCGAGATACATGGTGTTAAAAATGATTGGAGGGTCCTCCTTCTCGGTCGGTACCTATAATAACTTCAAGACTTCCCTCCTTACAAAATGGATTTTGCACATTTCTTTCACAGGGACTGTCATATTCATCTTCCCAAACATGGTTGCAATGTCTATGTTCAACTCAATCTCATCATCGATTGGATTTGGTTTTGGAATAAACTCATGTACTGGAGGTGGAAGTGGTGGGACCACCTTCTCTGCAGATGGAGGAGGGGGGGTAGTTCATGATGGAGGGGATAAATCTTTGTTTCTTCTAGTTGAAGAAAAATACTCCCTCTTCCTTAGTTCCTTGTTCTGATAGTTTGTCAACTGATTTAAAACCCAAAGTCTTCCCTATCTTTCCCCTATCTTCTAGCTTTGTCAATTTGTTCCTATGTGACCTCTTTCTCTTTGAATTTATAGATCATATCCATGGATTTCATGCTATTGGGAGAATCTTTGTATTGTCAGGAGCACTCATTCTCTCAGTGAGGTTCTTGGCATGAACAACACCATGGTTTATGCTCTATGTTAATCATTCCAACTGGGTTCAAAGTGTCATGGGCCTTTGCCTCTTGTTGAGGCATTGGTTTCCAACCTGTGGAATCTCTCTTTTGTCTAGAAAAATGAGGTTTCGGGGAATATTGATTTCTTTCCACACTGGTTAATGTGCTCATGATCTGATTCTGAGCCTAGATGAATTGAGTACTCATATGATCTATCTTCTGAGTCAAAAGGGAAATTGGATCAGGAGCACTTCTACTGGAAACCATAGTCTTTTCTTCTGCCTTGATACGAGGATACTAAAAAGGATCAACCTTCGAGTCAAGGAGATTTTCTTCAATCTTTTCACTATACACTTTGTCTTGTACCAAGGTGGTGGGATTATTGTCCTTTAGAATGAAACAAAACTGTCTATCGAATGCATTCATATATATGAGACAAAATACTGCAGTTGTGGGGTGAAAATATGTTGGAATTTGACTGTACAATCTATCAAACATGTTGTCAAATTCACTCACTCTCTCATTCTCCTTATTTTTTATCTGATTGAAATGAGCTACAAGCATCCCATAGTCTTTCTTAGTTGTCCATATGTTCTTGAATAGTTTTGAAAATTCCTCATAAGATTCTATGTGATTGTCAGGTAAGCCTTTGAACCATCTCTAAGCATCTTCAGTAAATGACGAGGCTATTAGCCTCATTGCTACATATTCATGTTCCACTTTTTCATTTTCCATGTCTCTAACTATGGCGTAGAGATGATCGTCCGTAGTGATCACATTATTTCCTAGAAACTTAGGTAACCATTTATGAGACTCTTTTGGCATGTTATTGGGATATCCGAGGATGGTGTCCATGTTCATAGGATTGTAGAATTTTTTTACCCAAGGATGATTCATTGGAGCAAGGGGAAGGGTACCTTGGAAAAGGGTTTTCACAACGAGAGACTTAAGAGGAGGTCTTCTTCGATATACCTTAGAAGTTTTGAATCTCTGGGGGGGAAGTCTTAATG
Source organism: Picea glauca (assembly GCA_000966675.3). Taxonomy (NCBI): domain Eukaryota; kingdom Viridiplantae; phylum Streptophyta; class Pinopsida; order Pinales; family Pinaceae; genus Picea; species Picea glauca. Next base: position 207,337 of record JZKD02S0285776.1, on the reverse strand, counting down.
GAAGATAGATTCTGGGAATGTGGAGTCGCCAAATGAGCTTCAAGAAAATCTCATAAAAGGTGGAAGGGGAATTTCCTTCAAGCAGAGTCTCCATGAAAACTATGGGTAAAGGCTTTGGTATGATATCTTTCCAAAGTGTCGTTAGGGTTCGGAAAAGGATTCAAAATCCTCCCCGATTACGACACCAAAATGTTATCGCACAATTTTTAGGTTGGGAAAATCCTGACCCAAACCAAAAGATGGATATAAGTAAGATAAAACCTACCCATTGTCACCTTAGATAGATATTCCAGTCACTTTAGTGATGATGAAAATCACAACAAGGGGGGAATCCCGAGTGACCCTAGGGGGAAATGAGACGAAAAGTGGGATGATGAAATGAAAGCCCCTATAAGTCAAGTTAATAGATGGAATAAATCTTGACGATGAGTCTCGGGAGAGGTTTAAGGTTTCCAATTTCTTGGGTATGGTCTGAGAGTGTTTGTACCTGCTCGAGACATAAGGAAAAGCAATTGTACGAAGTATATGTTAGGTGGAAAAGGAAGTTAATATTTTTCTCCCTAATTTCATAAATCAATAAAAATATATATTATCAATTAAATCACGTAACTAACATAGAATTAACCACCTAAAGCATCAAATTTTAGTTGAGTTGTGAAGCATAAAACATGTAGATAACTACTCAACACTTTAGCACAACTTTAGTGGTATTTAGATGGTTGTAATGGTAATTTTCAGAGTATATATGTGAAATACAAGTGCTTGTAGCAGTGATTAGCTACAACAGAAACTTTTAAACACGAAAAAGAGCAAGTAATCCAACGAAAAGTTCACCAATTAGCAGTAGAATAATAACAATGGCTTACTAGCAAATTTCCATGGTCAAATTGCAAGTTAAAATCAAGAAAATTAGATGGTTTTTTGCATCCCTAATTGATGTATCTTTTAAGTTGTTATATCTCCAAGAATATCAAGATAACTAAGACTCCCTATAGGGGTTAGCAACCTCAAGGCATCCACACAAGATTCCAACTTGAACAAGATTGATATCTCACCAAAACACGTTTACCAAGGAAAACAATTTATCTCTCCAATGCAAAAAATCAGATTATTGCATTTTAAAATATTGGTGAATGGATTATTTAAGTAACAAGTTAGACCAAAACAATCCCTAGGGGTGTAAATCCTCTTACTCCCTAGGGCATGCCAATCAAACTACGACGAAACTAGGAGGATGCCCACACTCATACTTATTCTAGAAACCCTTTGCAAAAAAATGACTTATAAACTTAGCAAATGAGATGAATCTTAATGGATGGTGTATGAAACATACTCCTCCTAGGGTTTCAACCAACAATAACCAATGACAAGAAATAAATAACTAACAAATGCATATTTTCATTACCAATACCAAGAGCAAGAGAGATCAAACCCTAGTTCACCAAGCAATTACCATCCAAGAGCAAGTAAAGAAGCCTCCAAGAGGTGAGCACCACTTAGCCTCATCCATGCATCAATATATACACTAAAAATCATTTTCAAGAGAGACAAATACCAAAAATTCTCAAGTATAGCGAAAATTTCAGTGATTGGTCTTCTCACAATGGGAGAGTTATGATGAAAAATGAAATATAGTTGATCTCTATTTATACAAATCCTCTAAACATAGTTTGTCCACAAAACTCCACGTAAAAAAAATACAAGGGGTCAACAACCCTTATCTTTCCCCTTTACAAAATCAATATTATTTAATTCATACTTTGCACATAAAAGAAACCCTAAAAACATGATGTCACCCTCTTTTTGGGCAACATTTGGCATATTTGGTGTATTCGTTGAGTAGGAGAAGGAAAGGCTAGGCCTCCAAAGGTCAGTAGTCCTCAACCAAGACATTTATTCCTCGATCCATGGGCCTCTTCCTTCAAAACATGCCAAGTGTCCATCACCACCACAAAAACCTAGCCCTAGATGACGTCAAGCCCCAAAAAGGTGACATTTTTCACCATTCAAGCAAGTCGTTTGGCATGTAGCGGATGGGAAATATCCTATAAGGTGTCCTATAGGCCTCCAAAGGAATTTCATCATCATCCAGACTGTGGACCCTTGGCATCCAACCTGTGGGATTAAATCCCCATGGAAGCCCAAGCTAGTCTTGTTCTCCCAAAATTGTCCACCAGCTAGGTCGTACGAAGACAAATGGATACACCCTCCAAGGATCTCTAGTCAAATGCATCATGATGAGTAAATAAAATCAATAAAATAGACATATAAGCATGCACATCCAAACCACCTCATCAAAATAAACCAATACTCAAAGACCCTATGTAATTTGCCAAGTTTAGGTATGGGAGTGTTGACAAAACAACCTATTGGGTTAATCGTACCTCTAGTTTATGGGTGATTCCCGAGGGGACCTCCTTCTGAGTCATGTGGATGAGGTGTCATGGATGGGAAAAAAAACCTTTGGGCATGGGGTTCATGACATATAATGGGTTGTAATGTCTCATCTATGGGTGCCTTTGTAGAGAGTGTGTTGCACCTTCATTTTCAATGCAACCTTTTTCCAAGCCCATTTATTTCCTTTTATTATTTCAAGATGTTTCCACGTTGAAGTCAAGGTGGGGATTATACATAAGAATGAAAAAGTATGCCCACCTTGACTATACCCTGGTCACATTATGCTCCCCCAAGTTGAAAACATGTGGGGGGCTTCTACCTAAGCATTAAAAACAATGTTCACACATGCTCCACCTTGGTTGGCATTTTGTATTAGTTAATTTTTACGGGTCCCATTAATTTCTTATGAGAGACAATTCATTTCCTTGGGATCCCTGGGTGAGAATATAAAATGTTAGTGATTGGATTTTATCTTTTTCCATCTACAAGCCTCTGGGCCTTCAACCCCTTCTTCCCATGAAATGAGGGACAATCCCTTTTTGGGTCAGTACACCTGAAAATCCCAAAAGACAAGGAGATGAGGGGATCAAGTGTGGAATGTGACAAGTATGGTATGGAATGGCATGATGAATCATTTAGAGGACCTCATAGTAACAAAACTATCCATAAGGTTGACCCCCTTGCTAGGGCACAATGTTAACCACCAAAGTAAAACAAGGCAAAGAGAATAATGTCCAAGCAAATTTTATGCAATAAAAAGTAGTAATAGATTAAACAAACTCAGATTCCTCAAAATTGAAATGACACTCACCATAATACATGTCTTGTACCTCATGGAGAAAGAACCAATGTCTTATGGAAGCCAATTGATGTGGTGGATACCGTTGTGATGAACTTGGAGGTGTGGTGACGAGGTGGTTCTCTTTGTGTACAAGTGGACACTGCTTGTTAGGTTATCTCTTGGTACTCCATGTCTGAAATATGAGGGACTCGAGACATCATATCCTTAGTTATCCCTAGGAGTTGGGGATAACACTCCACATCCCTCCCAATACCTACAATATATGTATTATATTTTTCACAATTTTAAAACCCCCTTTATGAATGAACATGATATGATATTGGTCAACAAGGTGAAGCCCTACTAATGTTGGGATGTTAATGCCCCTGTTTATTTATTTTTGAGTTATTTTTATGATTTGCGAGCTTATAAGAATTTTTTCTTGTCTAAGTATTAGGGATAGAAATTAAAATAGGCTACTGAAAATTCCATGAAAAAAATGGATATCTACGATATCTAGTAAAAATAGGGTTTTTTTTAATTAAATAGATGTATTGGGAGGGGGGTTCAAAAAAAGGATTTTGGGAGGTACTTTTCAATATCTAGTGAAATTGTGGTTATTCTTTAATATCCCACAAATGAACATGTTATTTCATTGGTTCATTGAGTGAAGCCCCCATGATATCCTCCAAGTCATAGGTTATTTATCACAATTGGGACTATATGCAAGTGCACCTAGATGAATTTAGAAAAATAGATACACCCCAAGTCACATGTTATTTACTGTAGTTAGTGACCTTTTTATATTGAGGAGATGGATGGATTTTATGAATATGATTCATTGATTTTTTGAATTGGGGATTGATGAGTGAATGGTGTCCAAAGAGAATATTGAAACTCTCAAGATCCTTTTGATGGAATGGGAAGCAATGCCATATTCTACACATAAGAGTATTTCATTAGCATTAAGTGACATCTAGTGTTGGATCCTTCCTCATCTTAGAAATCTATAAATCTAGGGATTGAAAATTCTAGTTCATCTCTTGGATTATAAGGGGTGGGGTTAAGGAATGAGGAAATTTTGTTTTCCATATTAGGATCAATATAAGGACTCTCAATTGGTGGAGCCTAGATCCTAGATATTTCATTCAAGTTGGTCTACTAAGGACCTATAACAAGTCACCGAGAACATTTTAAATCAAACTATAGGGAAACATAAATGTTGGAAGGTCCCACCCTCTCTAATGTCAGAGGACGTTAGAAATTGTGCCATGGCACTATCTCCAGTTTTTGTATATCCGTACATCAGTATTTGGGTGGGGTGGATCAAACTGGAACTCACTAAATATAAGGTGACATTAATTCCACACCATCCACTTTCAATACGCCCTCCTCTATGGATCAAGTAAAGGATTTTGGCATTTCCTTATATGTAGATGAATCACCTCCTTTGATCTATATTATATTTGGTTCTTGAATTTCTCAACCTTCTAGAAATCCTCCATCTTTAGACCTAGTAATTGAATATTTTCCTAGAGTGATATTCCATGTGGTGAGTGAGTGAGGTGATGTAGAGAAGTATTTTGGGGAAAATAATGAGCAAAGGAAGAAGGGTATTTCCAGTCATAAGAGACCCAAGAAATGTGTCAAACTAAATGTCAAGAATGTAAAAATGGTACTTCGCAAAGACATTTTAATGTCCCGAATCTTGTATTTTCAAAATTAGGAATTTGTTTGTAAGTTTTATGCTTTTGCAACAATTGAATGGGATCTCTTATCATGGATGCGTGAGAAGTGGATATCCATTTTAGGATACACCCTAAAGTTTTATATTCTTCTTAGAGGTTGGATTGCATTCCTATTTAAAAAATTGAAGATGTATTTTTTATTGGATAAGGGAAATGGCTTCAAATAAATCTCATTCTATCTTTGAAGCCATGGTCCTGAAGGTTTTATCCCAAAAGGAAAATATCTACAATACAACCACTATAGGTTAAAATATCCTAGCTCTGTTGTTGGAGTTGTTGAACACTGAAACCCTCAAGGCAATCAATAGATTCATATGTTATAATGAGATATCATATCAAAGGAATTTGAAATTGGTGGCTCTTATTTGTGTTGAGATTGACTTTCTAGAAGGGATTTTGGACAACATCTCAATAGAAGTGGGAAAATAAAATTAAGTTATATTATCAACTATGTTAATATTCCCTTTATATTTTCATTTTTCCATACTTATGGTTATTTGAAGTTTTATTTTCCACTGGAAAGGAAATCTAAGAAGGGGTTTCATACCCACATTAGGTAAGATGTCTCTTTTCTTCCCAAAAATTTTGATTTGTCTATGACCTAGAGAAAATCGACAAACCCCAATGTGGTTTAAAAGCCAAAACAAAGTTCCCTTATGTCTAATAAATGAAAACCTAGCTAGATCCATCAATGTTTCTTAAATAAAATCTCTCAAAATAAATTCCTTATCAGATAATCAAATGAAGCCACTCACCATTTCTATTAGTATGATAAGGGCTCTAAAGAATTGATTCTAGGTGCATAAGAGGTAGAGCTAGGTTAGCCTATTGATCCTTTGGATAAGTATGTTCTATCCTCTCCAAATAACCCTATTTCTAATTTTTAGATTGATAATGTTTTATCTTCATTGTGAAATGGGTTTGTTCTAGAGATTTTGAAGATCCCTACTACTCACAAGTCAAACCCTTCTCCAAAACCTTTCATAATCCTTTAATCCCCTCCATTATGTCCCCTCCCCCTTTACCCTCTAACTGAAACAAGGGACTCTTCGAAGCTCCTTCAAATTCTCTCCTTGAAGGCTCAAGGATGCCTAGAGGCAACAATCCTCCCAAAAAATTATATCAGTTAAGATCATGCAAATTGTTCAAGGTAGAAGGGGTCATAGAAAGAGTTATGGGATTCAATTCTATTGAATCACTAAGTACTGCTACCCCGAGAAGGAAATAATTTTTATCTATAGCTCCATAAAAAGAGAAAAGAGATGTCCTCAAAGGTAACAAGAATATTATTTCAAAATCCCTTTGAGTGGGGTCATCTCCTCATAGGGTTAAACCATGATAATAATTTCTTGCAACATAATATGGTTCGAGGCACCTCACAAGAAAAAATTCCCTTGACAGGTTGGTGAAGGTGCACAAATTAAAAATTATTTTGATCCGAGAAACTATGGTGTAGGGGGGGAAGATAAAAAGGCATTGTCAACCATTCTAAAGGGATACATTTTTTGTCCTCTAATGTTATAGGTATATTAGGAGGGCTCATAACAACTTGGTGTTGGTTGTGGAGCCTGATTATCTTCCTAATTCAAAGGTCTTTTTTTTCAGCCATGTTTATACCCCATGAAGACTTTACACCCCAGAAGAATGTACACTCCTCCATGCGGGGGAGTGTAGGGGGCTTACCTCCCTATGGGGTCTGGGGTCAAGCGAGGGTTCACGCCCAAAGGAAAAATTGCCTTGTAAATGTATATTGTAATTTCATAGTAAATTTGGACCGTCCAGTATAAGGTCATAGATCTGATGGTATAAGTTATGTTAAAGATTTTTTCCCTAGAAGGAAACTCTCTTTTATGAGGGAAATGTATTACGACTATGTGTTATGGTGAATATTGTATTATGAGAGAGGATACTATGAGAGAAAGAAAATGATGTTACAACAGGTGTGTTGTAGGTTGTATCCCTTCATTTGTCAGATAATAATAAAGGAAGGACCTGACAATTTCTCTGGTGGACATAGACCACACTAGGTGAACCACGTAAATATGTGTCTCTATTGTATTGTGTATCTTTTGTGTTTTATTTCCGCATTTGTTTTATTTTATTACTTCGCGATCCTGTTTTTTTCTAACAACTGGTATCAGAGCGAAAGGTAACTCACAAGAAAAGAGGGTTCCTAGTTCGAGTGGGAGCAATGGTGGAAGTTGGAAAGTTTAGGGTCAAGAAATTTAACGGCCAAAACTACCAGCTATGGAAGATGCATATGGAAGATAATTTATATAAGAAGGATCTATTCCTACCATTGGGTGGAATAACAAATAAGTCGACAACCATGAAGGACGAAGAATGGGAGATTCTTGACAGAAAGGCTCTAGGAACGATATGACTAAGCCTGGAAACGTCGATGGCTTTCAATATTTTGAAAGAAAAGACAACGAAGGAGTTGATGGATGCATTGGCTAAACTCTATGAAAACCCTCGATGCCCAATAAGGTATTTCTAATGAATAGATTATTTAATATGAAGATGTTAGAAGGCAGGTATGTTGCAGTTCATTTAAATGAATTTAATACAGTTATTAATTAGCTAAGTTCTGTAAAAGTGGACTTTTGATGATGAGGTAAGGGCTCTTCTAATATTATGCTCATTGCCAGAAAGCTGGAATGGCTTGGTCATGGATGTAAGTAACTATGTCTTTGGTTCAAACACTTTAAAATTTTATGATGCTATTGGTGTTATCCTTGGTGAGGAAATGCGACGAGAAAGCATAGGTGAGACATCAAGTAATGCTTTGAACATGGAGAACAGTGGAAGACAAAAGGATAGAGGAAAGGGCTCGGGAAACCGTGGGAATTCTAGGAAGGGAAGATCCAAAGATAGACTTGGAAAGATAGAGTGTTGGAATTGTGGGAAGAAAGGTTATCTGAAGAAAGACTGCAGAGCTCCAAAGAAACAAAGAGATGGACAACAAGAGAAAAATCGGGAATCAAATGTAATAGGTGATGTGTTACAAAATGATTTGATTATTTCTATAGATAATATTTTTGAGTCTTGGGTAGTAGATTCATGGGATTTATTTCATGCCACACCCCATAGGAAACATTTTCTAGATTATGTTCAAGGTGATTTTTGGCAGGTTCATTTGGGTGATGATGCACCATGCAAAATTATTGGAATGGGAAAGGTAAAAATAAAGAAAAGGAATGGAAACCAATGGTTGTTGAAAGAGGTAAGACATGTTCCAGATCTAAGGAAAAATCTAATTTCAACAGGGTAGTTGGAAAGTGAAGGTTGTATATCCATATTTATAGATAAGGTGTGGAAGGTCACCAAAGGATCATTGGTGATAGAAAAAGGAGAGAAGGTAGGTACATTGTATTTATGTACTAGTAATACTGACTCTTCTATCTCTTTAGCTTCTATAGGAGTGGATACAACACTGTGGAATCATAGGCTTGGACACATGAGTGAGAAGGGGATGTAGATACTTCATAAAAGAATTTTTTTTCCATATCTTAAACAAATTGATTTGGATTTCTGTGAGCATTGTGTTTATGGAAAACATAAGAGAGTTATATTTCTCAGAGTCGGAAAATAAAAGAAGCATGAAATGTTAGAGCTTGTGTATACAGATGTATGGGGACCAACTCAGGTATCATCTCTTGTTTTCTATCGTTATTATGTTACTTTGATTGATGATGCAACTATAAAAACTTGGGTTTATTGCATTCGACAAAAATCTGATGTTTTTGATACTTTTAAGAAATGGAAATCTTTGGTTGAGAATGAGACAGGAAAAAGGTTGAAGTGTCTCAAATCAGACAATGGAGGTGAATATTGCAGAAAGGAGTTTCATGATTATTGTTCATACCATGGGTTTCGTAGGGAGAAGACAGTTCCAAGAACACCACAAGAAAATGGTGTTCCAAAAAGGATGAACAGGACAATCATGGAGCATGCAAGGAGTATGAGATTGCATGTTGTTTTTCCCTTACAATTTTGGGCAGATGTTGTAGATATTGTTGTTTACTTAATAAATAGAGGACCTTCAAGCTCTTTGGATGGTGGAATTCCAGAGGAGGCATGGACAGGTAAAAAGGTAAACTATTCTTTTTTGAAGACTTTCAGTTGTGAAGCATTTGTCCATATTGATAAAGAAAATAGAACAAAGCTTGAGGCAAAATCCAAGAAGTGTACCTTTATTGGATACAGTGTTAATGATTTTGCTTATTGATTATGGGATTATGAAAATCACAAAATCATTAGGAGTAGAGATTTCATATTCAATGAGAAGGTCATGTACAAAGATCAGTTGCAGGGAAAGATACAAGAAAAAGAAAAACCAGAATACACAGTGCTTGCTGACATTACTGAAAAATAAACTCCAAAGGTACCAGAAAATCAAAAGGCACATCGACATGAGAAGAATGTACCTCAAACTCCTGCGAGTGTTGTTAGAAGATCTATCAGGTTAAGTAGACCCCATGAACGATACTCTCCTTCATTTTATTATTTATTGTTGACATATTATGGTGAAAAAAGAGCATTACAGAATACATAGGTTTACAAGTTGAAGGAAGAACATGGAGGTAAAAAATAGTACAAGGCTAGATTGTTGTAAAGGGGTTTGCATAAAAGAATGGTATAGATTTTGATGAAATATTTTATCCTATTTTTAAAATGACTTCAATTAGGACTATTTTAAGTCTTGTGGTAGTAAAATATTTTCATCCTGAACAGTTAGATGTTAAAACAACTTTTCTCCATGGGGATTTGGAAGAAGAGATTTATATGCAACAACACAGGGGTATGAGGTCAAAGGGAAGGATATTTTAGTATACAGGTTGACGAGGAGCTTGTATGGCCTAAAGGAAGCTCCAAGGAAGTGGTATTTGAAGTATGAGAGGTTTATGATAGAACAAGGTTATAGTAGATGTCATTCTGATCACATTGTTTATTTTAAAAGGCTCGAAAATGGAAGCTATATTATCTTTCTATTGTGTGTAGATGAGACGCGTGTTGCAGGGTCTAATATGCAGGATATAAATGTACTCAAGAAGAAATTAGATAACTCATTTGTGATGAAGGACTTGGGTGTTGAAAAGAAAATCCTTGGTATGAGAATAACAAGAGATAGGAAAAATCGCAAATTGACATTGTCTCAGGGTGAGTACATAGAGAAGGTGTTGGAGAGGTTTAGAATGAAAAATGCAAAACCAGTTAGTACACCTTTGGCCAACCATTCCAAATTAACTAAGGAAATGTGTCCTAAGACACATGAGGAGATATAATACATGTACATGGCCCCTTATTCAATAGCAGTTGGGAGCTTGATGTATGTGACGGTTTGCACAAGACCAGATATTGCACATGCAGTGGGAGTTGTGAGCAGGTATATGAACAATCCAGGTAAAGAACGTTGGGAGGTAGTAAAATGGATTCTCAGGTATTTGAGAGGTACTGCTACTCATGCGTTATGTTTTGGAGGTTCAAACATTTTTCTACAGGGATGTGTTGATTCAGATATGGCAGGTGATAAAGATAGAAGGAGGAGCACCATAGGGTATGTTTTTACTATAGGTCAAACAACAGTAAGATGGATTTTGAAACTGCAAAAGGTTGTTGCACTTTCAACAAGAGAAGCAGAGTATGTTGCTGCTACAAAGGCTAGTAAATAAATGATTTGGTTATAGAGGTTTATGGAGAAATTAGGAAAGAAGCAAGAGAATAGAAGGTTGTAATGTAACAGTGAGAATTCCATTCATCTTGCAAATAACACAACCTTCCATTCGAATATTAAGCATATACAAATCAGGTACCATTTCATATGATCTGTCTTGAAAGATGGACATCTGAAGTTGGAAAAGATACAAACTAGCCACAATCCTGCTCACATGTTAACAAAGGGAGTAACTAGGGAGAAATCGAGTTCCTGTTCAGTTTTAGTTGGTCTTCAAGCATGAAGATGAAGATGATAAATTTTCCAAGTCCAAGAAGGATCATAGTCCAGCATATACAACAATGGTGGAGTTGTTGAGATCAGTCTCCAAGTGGGAGATTGTTGGTTATGGAGCGTGAGAAGAATGTACACTCCTCCACGTGGGGGAGTGCACGGGAAAAATTGCCTTGAAAATGCATATTGTAATTTCATAGTAAATCTGGACCGTTCATTATAAGGTCGCAGATTTGATGGTAGAAGTTATGTTAGGGTTTTTTTCCCTGGAAGGAAACCCTCTTTTATTAGGGAAATGTATTGTGGCTACATGTTATGGTGAATATTGTATTCTGAGAGAGGAGACTGTGAGAGGAAGAAGAGGAAGTTACAACAGGTGTGTTGTAGTTTGTATCCCTTCATTTGTTGGATAATAATACAGGAAGGAATTGGCAATTTCTTTGGTAGACGTAGCCCACACTGGGTGAACCACGTATATCTATGTCTTTATTGTATTGTGTATCTTCTTTGTTTTATTTTCGCATTTGTTTTATTTTATTGCTCCGGGATCCTATTTTTTCTAACACTTGGAACCAATTTTTTTAGTTGTAGAGCTTAGATATTAGGGTCAGGCATAAAGACATATTTATAGTAATTAGAACTATGGAAAATAAATTTAGTGATTGATGTGTATAGACCATATACAAATAAGTAGTAATTATGGGAAAATTTATTTCAACCACATTTTCTTGGGTGCACCCACAATCTTCTTGCGGGTGATTTTAATTTTTTTATTAGGAACAAAGAGATCTAGGGGAAGGTTAGTAGGATGGATACCCTAACAACTTTCCTTTTGAGGAAATTAAATGAAACACATCTATGTGACCCTAAACTAGTTGAAATGGTCCCAACATCGAGGAACATGAGTCCAAGGGTTGTAGGTGTAGAAAAAATAATGGATAGATTCATTGTTTAAAAGGATATTTGTTAAATGGAGGACATGCTTAGAATGTGGGTTAGATATGGAGGCCCATAAAATCATTCCCTAATCTTCTTTCAATGAGCTAAATATGATAGAAAATATCTATGTCCCTTCAAGTTCAACCCCCATTGGTTACAATATGAGGGATTTTCTAACATAGTGAAGGAACAATGGAGACATATCAACCCTATTCTAGAGGACTCTACTATGCTACAATTCAGCTCCAATCTTCAAAGGGTGAAGTGATCTACCTTCTCGTGTGCCAAAAAAAAATATAAGGATTCCCAAAATGTCTTACTTGAGGTGGAAAGGAATTAATAGATTCATTTCAAAGAGATAGCGTCCTTGGCCTAGATAGATGGACCATAGAGTTCTATAAGAGATTTTATGAAATGCTAGAAAATGGCACTCTGGTTGTCATGGAAGAATCTAGGAATTTAGGGAAAGTTCTAGGAACTTTGAATTTGAATTTCTTAGCTCTAATCCAAAATAAATATGGCCTTACCTCCTTTCAATATTTCAAGCCAATATCCCTTTGTAATTCTATATACAAAATTGTTGCAGAAATAATCTCTAGAAGTCTTAAATCATCTCTCTCTCCAATGATTTCTCAAGAGCAGCTCAATTTTTTAGCTAATAATCGGGTCCATGATGCTATGGGGTTAGCTTCATAAGGGATTCATTCCATTAATACTAAGAGAAGGTTATCAATGGTTATAAAACTTGACCTGTCTAAGGCTTCTGATAAGGAAAACTAGATGTGGGTGTGACTCATTTTTCTTTACACAATTTTAATTTTTGTTTTGCAAACTATATTGATGAGTCTTTAAACTTATCTTATTTCTCTATTATCATGAATGGGTCAACTTGAAAAATATTTATATATCCTCTGGCCCTAAGGAAGGAAGAAAAATATATTACAAGAGCTCTAAATTGATTTGGGCATGCAACAAGCACAAAAGTTAATTTTTAGAAGTCTACCATCTCCTTCAATGAGTTGGACGAGAGGATGGAAGGATACATACAACAAAATGGCTTTGGCTATATGAAATATTAGAAAACATAATCACAAACTGATATTCTTGGTGATTATCTTTTGAGAACAGAATAACCATACTTAAATAAATGTTTGAGGCAATTCTTGTATATTATCATTCTTTGACCTATGTTCCTATTGGCATTCTAAAAAAAATTAGAAAAACATATTTTTAATTTCTTTAGAAATGGAGAAAGAAGAAAAAAAAAAAAGACTCTCATTGTTAAAATGGAAAAGATTAAATAAGCCTAAGCCATGGGTGGGGATGAAAAATATTCATCCTTTTAGTAAATCCATAGTTATAAAAGAGTCTTTGGAGACTTATTTCAAAAATACTTATATGGCCAGAGGTTATTAAAGAATAGTATATTTATCCCTATCCATTGAACACTGGATTTGATCCAAGATAAAATCCCTTGTAATGGTTTTATAATATGGAAGGCCCCAATCCTAGCCTTCCCTTTGATTGGACAATGGGTAGACGGGAGAGTAGGAAATGGTTAAAGTGTAAGGATAGGGGAGGACAATAGGAAATGGTTAAAGTGTAAGGATAGGGGGCCCTTAGATTCATAATAATGGGTAACATAAATTGTTTGATGATTTTGTTGCAATTCTTTAAAAAAAAAAAGCCGAAGGGTGGAAAAAGACACAATATGTAGATATCTCAATTGAACTTGGTAGATTGTAGAATGAAGGGTGGAAAAAAGGCACAATATGTAGATATCGAAGGTCACTTGGTAGAACAATTGAATTCATTAGACAATATATTATTATTATTTTCAATCGAGATAAGGGATCAAGAGGATGAGCTAGTGTGATCTCGAAATCCTTAGGCTATAAGATGACGTGTCTAGAGAGTATAGTGGAGTGGGGAAACTACTAGAAACAAAAGGCTTCCCTAAAGGATAAGGTTTTATTATGGTTGGAATTAAGTAATAAATATCCTACATGGGATGATTTTTAGATTTAATAAAAAGGTCACGATTTGGGCTAAGATACTACATATTATGAAAAGAAAATGAGGTGACTCTATAACACATTCTCGTAGATTATTTTTTTACACAAGAAGTTTGGAAAGAGGATTTATCTTGAATAAGAATATTGGATGTTCTCCGAGGGAAAGCTACAAGAAGTGGTTGGAGGAGCCAAGGCTATCCCACTATAGATAACTTCCCACCATTGTCTCTTAGGTCTTATGTATTTCAAATTATCATATTCTATTTGAGAATATGTCATGTTTACCTTTGAAATTGTTTTTATAATTTAATTTTACTTTGAGGGGATTTAACATTTTCTAAAATAGAAATAGAAAGATCCAAGGCATATTGGAAGGTTATAAATAAATAGATAAATTTAAAGATTATTTTTTTTGAATGGGAAAATTAAAGGAACCCTAATCATTTTGAGGTTAGAAATATCATGTTTTTTTTTTTCTATTCACAATTTTTCTTTTAAGTAACAATTGGGTTTGGGAAGAAATAATTTGACTAAATTGGATGTGTTGAACTATTGCTTGAAGTGTTTCTAGAGAAGAATGTGGGGAAGCTTCAAGTCTTTGGGGATTCAATGTTGGCTATATACTAGATCAAGAGCTTTAATAAGTTTCAAAATTTACTCTTAAGACCTACTTTTGATAAAATCTTAGAGGTAGTTGGGCAAATCACTGAAATTTCTTTTTAGCATGTCTACAAAAAAACATAATAAGAGAACATATGAGTTATCAAAAATCAAAGTTCAAGATCCAATTGAAATTAATCTAATAAAGGAACACAAGAAGGAAGGGATTTTTTCCCACCCTCCATAAATTTGTTTAGTTTTAGAATGACTACTATCTTCTTTTTTATTTGATGGAACATGCGGTGGGTTTTGTTTATGGACATTATCCATTTTTTACTTTTTTATTGTGAAAGGGATATAGCCCCCTCTTTACATTTATATAGGATGATATAAATCATGTAGTAAAAATTAGGCTTATCTTATAAATTATTTGAAAATTTATAAAAGTGCTCTTATTCATATTAAATGTAACTTTTTTTTTTTGAAAATTTATAAAAGTGTTCTGATTCATATTGAATATATGAAGTTATGATTTTTTTTCCTTTTATTGTAGTTTGGGGCACATAGATGACTTTAAAAAAATAGATATACTCTAAGTTAAAGGTTATTTATTGTAGTTGGATCTAAGTGAAAGTCCTAGATGATTTTGCTTAACATGACCACTTGATGGAGAAGATGGAGATCGTCGCACCAAGTAGGGGTCGAACCAGAAGCTTTTCAATGATGGATCCGAACGAAACTGGGTGAGATTTTTTTTCAAATCCGTTTGAAGAACCTTACCAATTCCTCTTCCTTTGCCGATTAAATGACTGGTTTCTATCCACCTTTTCATTTTATCTTTGCTTCTGTTGTAGGGAGCTGGGGTAGCAATCGACGTATCATAGGTTTTCTTGTCACTCAGTGTTCCTCTAGTATTCAAGCTTGCTTTCACTCTAGCTTATCTGTTTTGTGGGACTTTGTGGCTTTCGACTGCTCACTCCCTACCTTATTACTTCATTGTTCCCAAGTGGGTGGGATAGACCACTATTTATTGTATTAACATCTAAGCGGGTTGGTCTCTTGGGTTTCATATTCTATCCTTGGACTGAGAGCTTCCCTTCCAGCTTCTTTGTTCCTCAGTGAGTGGTACCTCTGGCACACTCCTCCTGACATATATTACAAAAAGGATCAGTCTCAGGAGTTTTCGGTTACTTCAAATTCTCCCTATTGTACTGAAGGCTTGTCAGGTTCTGTAGTGAAAGTATTGTTAAGAATCTTGTGGACCCAATGGACATTTTCTTTAATATTTTGGACGGTAAGGTCACGACACTTATGAACCCGGATGACGAGGAAAACTGGAGGCGAATGGGACTTTTTGACAAAGTGGATGAGCTGCAGAATGGTCCCTTGGGAATAACACCTTAGTTAATCAATCCTTCTCACTTTTCTATTGTCTCTTATACCCCATCAAGTAGTGCTTTGCCTTTACCCTTTGTTGTTGATTCTGACCTTCCTCCCTTAGAAGACATCTATATTAAGTCATCTACTATTGTTCAGTCTGGACCTTCAAACTTTACTTCTACTCCACAAGCACTTAGGGATTCTGAAGCTAAGGGATAGTCTATCTCATTTCGTAATAAGGAGTGGAAAGCCAACAAGAAGGCTAAATGCCTAGTTTTAGGAAATGACGTGGGGTTAGAGGACACTTGCAGAATGGCTCTTTGTTCTTTAGTAGGCAGAGTATCTTATAAATCTTTGAGTAAAGTCTCTCTTGAAGACTAGATAAAACTTCAGTGGCTACCTACCCTTGGTTACTTCCCTGAGCTTATTTACAAGACCAAAGGATGGTTGGGTATTATTTGCAACACCCCTGAGGATGCTACCCTCCTTCTAAGCTCGCTTTGGGTGTTCAAGGGAAGCATTCTTATGTTAAAATGATGGAGAATTGCTTTCAATCCAGATTCAGATTAGTTTCAGCTCAGACATCTCTAGGTTCTCCTACTAGGCCTCCCGCTGTTTTTGTGGAATGAAGGACCCTTAAGGGCTATTGGAGAAACACTGGGGTGTTTTATTGCTCATGACACCAAGTTACTTAAATCCTCACAACGAAATATGGGAAGGGTTCTTGTGGAGATAGACATCTACAATGGTTTTCCAGAAACCATAAAGATAGAGTAGAGAGGGCAAAGGATCACACAGTCTCTAGATTACCTTGGTGTACCCTTTAGATGTAATCATTTTCGCCTTACGGGTCACCTTCGAAGGGACTGTAAGGGGAATTTTTTGAAGGACTCTTCTAAAGAGTCAAAACTATTGAGGAGTCCCCCTACTTACACAGAAGATGATCCTTCTTTGACTTTCTTGAATGAATCCTCTGGAGTCTCTTCAGTGACGCAGCATGAGCCCGAAGGTAGCCTATCTGGTAAGTTACAAGAACTGTGCCCTCCTTTTTATTTGTCCCTGTCCAGTGAGGAAAAGTTGGTTATCAACTCCTTGGTTTGGATTTTTAGTAACACTCAGTCAAAGTGTCCCCTTCCAGAACTAGGTTTCACCTCTATCAAACCCTCTCATATGCAATCTAACCTCTCTCCATCTCACAAACCATCCATTGATTCCCTTCTTTCTCCTTTATCTAACCCGATTGTTCCTGTAACAACCTTGAAGTCTTCCCTTTATCTCTCTCTGAGCCCCTGTCTCACAGTATCTTCGAGGAACCAACCAAATCCACCCTTACAACACACTCCTGAAGTATCTCTACAACCCTCTCCTTCGAGACTTCAGAGGTCATCCCTTCAAAACCAATCTGAGAACGTTTCACTTTCCAGAAAACATGATGCGCGGCTTTTGTTTGTCATGTATGTGCAGCTTTCCTCTCATTTAAATGGTCCGATACCTTCCTCTCCTCTTCGCACTGTCCATTCTACCCAGTTTTCGGATCCCTCCTTGGAAGCGGATCCTTGGCTCGTCTTCCACTCAGTCCGAGAGGGGGGGTAAGGATTTTTCTTGGTCTCGGGGATTAGCCTCTGAACTCTCACCTATTAAAACGAGAAGTGCTCACAAGAAACAGGCAAACTCTAGTTCAATCGCAGATGACAATAATCATTCTTCCTAGGATACGGGGGCCCTTAGAGAAATGAAGGCCCTAGCAAGGGCAAAGTGATGTTATTACTCTCTTTGAATATAAGAGGGATTGGAGGCTCTCTCAAAGTGGCCTCAGTTCATAGATTACTAGATCATACCAGACCGAACATCGTATTCTTACAAGAGACTCTTACAGATGAAAAGAAAGCAAGAGATTTTGTGTTCCAAATTCATCCTACTTGGGCAGCTACTGCAGTCAACTCTTTAGGCACTTCGGGTGGGTTGCTGGTCGCATGGGATCCAAGCGTCTTTTATCTGACTCCCTTTTTTACTATTGGAGGTATACTACTAACAGGAAGTTGTATTCATACAAAGAAGGAGTTGGCACTACTTAATATCTATGGGCCATTCAAAGATCGGAAAAAATTCTGGAATTCAGTAGCAAAAAACGGTATCCTCTCTACCCCAAACTTAATCATAGCAGGTGACTTGAAATTCATCTTGTCCTCATATGAAAACTGGGGTGGGTCCTTTGTTCCGGGTTCAAATGATTTTTTTTCTAGAAATTTTTTAATCTCCATGAAGCTGGTTGATCTCAAGCCGACCAAGTTGGTCCCTACTTGGCGTAATGGTCATGTCGGTCTATCTGTTGTTGCTAGAAGGCTGGATAGATGTTTGGTTTTTGAAGGATCCTTATCAACTTTGGGCCTGTCAATAAATTGGGTGGAATACCCTTTTACTTCTGATCATGCTCCTATTCTTTTACAAATGGAGGAATCTCCCCTTTACAGAGCGTTTCTCTTTAAGTTAAATTCGCAATGGCTACAGAATACTGATTTCATTAATTTGGTTCACACATTATGGAAGACCCCCATTTTTGGGGGGAGGGTAACAAGCAACATCAAATAGTATGGAAGCTAAAAGAACTCAAGCTTCAAACAAAAGGTTGGATTAAAGAGGTAAAGATTCACAAAAATTTTCAATTGGAAAATTGGGAATGGGATATTGAGCAGCTATTATTAAAATCTGAAAATGGTCCCTTATCGCTGGAGGAAGAAAGGTCTCTCCATGAGCTCGAAACAAACATAAAAAAAAATTCTTAGTGGAGAGGAGGAGGTATGGAGAATACATAGTAGGATAACTTGGATAAATAATGGTGATGCTAACACAAATTTTTTTCACAACATGGCTAGCTATAACATGAACTGAAAGCATGTGTGGGAACTAGTCTCGGGTAATGGAGAAATTATAAGTGGGCAACAAGTGATTAAAGAGGAGGCAATTTGTTATTTTAAAAAAAAATTCAAAGCAAAAGAGAATCCAAATGTTTCGGAGCTAGTTAGGCTTTCCAGCCTTTACCCCAAGATGGTGACTGAGGAAGAAGCAGAGCTACTCTTTATACCTGTTACACTGGAGGAAATAAAATCTACTCTAGAAAATTTTAACAAAGAAAGAAGCCTCGGGTCTAATGGTTGGACATCATAGTTCTTCATCTTTTTCTTTGATCTTATGGGAGAGTATCTTCTTGAGATGGTAGAAGACTCGAGGAAAAAAGGACATCTTTTTGGAGGTCTTAACTCGACCTTTCTAGCCCTTATTCCGAAGGTTAGTAAGTCGGGATATTTCAATGACTTTAGACCAATTTCCTTATGCAATCTCATTTATAAGTTAATCTCAAAAATCCTTGCAAATAGGATAAAGCTGATTTTGTCAAAGTGTCTTTCATCTGAACAGTTGGGGTTTATAAAGGGGAGAAGGATTCAAGATGCCATCGACTCGGCCCATGAAACTCTCCATAGCATAAAAAAAAAGAAAATCAAATCTCTGGTCCAAAAACTAGATCTGAAAAAAGCTTATGACAGCGTAGATTAGGAGTTTTTAAGGGTGATTTTACTCACGGTAGGATCTGGGGTAAATCTTACAGATTGGATAATGTGTTGTGTTTCTAGTGCCAACTTTACTATTTTAATCAATGGAGAGGCAACAAACTACTTCAAAAGCTGGAGGGGACCTCGTGAGGGATGCCCATTATCCCCATATCTGTTCTTATTGATTACGGAAGGGCTTAGCCTGATGTTCTCCAGAGGCAACATTGACCATAGCATTTCTAGGATTAAGGTAACTAATCATTTGAAAATATTTCATCTAATCTTTTTTGATGATGTTCTTGTTATGTCCAAGGCAGACCCATTGGAGTGGAGACAAATTTTTGACATTCTACAAAATTTCTATGGAGTTTCAGGTATTTGCATAAATTCCTCCAAAACAACAATCCACTTTTGGGGACTTGAAGAGTAGGAGCTAACTCATCTGAAAGCCATCTTACCTTTTACCTTTTTTGATTTAAACTCTAGTTCCAAGTATTTAGGCTACCATATAAATCCTGAAGCTTCAAAAGTGGAAGATTGGGGATGGTTGGAGGCAAAGATCGAAAATAAAATAGGCCTCTGGTGCAATCAATGGCTCTCAATAAGAGGAAGATTAATCTTGGTCAAATCAGTATTGGAGAGCCATTCTGTTTTTTGGATGTCGATGGAGTTGATTCTGAAATCTGTTTTAAATCGGATCAGGCAATCCATGTTTGAATTCCTATGGAGTGGTTAGCAGGAAACGCATCACATCCATCTCTGTAGATGGGATCTCCTTGCGAGACCAAAGTGTTGTGGGGGATGGGGGCTCAAGAACCTCACAATGTTTAACACTGCTTTATTGGCAAACTCTTTTTGAAAGGCGCTCATGGTTGACAACATATGGCACAAAATTCTAGTGGAAAAGTACTTGGGGGAATTCTCGGTGGAAGATTGGCTTCGTAAAACAACCCACAATCAACATAAAGTGTCAAGCTTCTGGGAAAAAATGACAAAGAGCCTTTTTTTTATTGTTCACTGGCTTCGATGGAGCTCGGTCTCGGGGAATTCAATGTATTTAGGAAGGGATTAATAGTTGGTCTAGAGAACAACTCGATTCTCTTAAACAAGTTGTGATCTCACCTATTCGATAACAATATTACAGTCCTGGGCCAGGCCAGAGAACCCGTTTTCATCTCTCCCATCCTTGACCATTGGCATACTAGCGAATGTTTGGGTCTGACCGGTCAAAAGGCAGCTAAATGGAACAATTTTATAAATGCTTTACAGAGTGCAAGAGTTACGCTCAGACTAGGGACAGATTCCTTGGTATGGACTGAGGGGGATGGATCAGGCGTTATCTCTACACAAAATCTCTATCAAGCTCTGATCAACCAATTAAATTTCCAGTGTGAACATTCCTAGACTCAAAAACTGTGGAAATGGCCTGTGCAACTTAAAATATTTTTTTGTGTGTTGTTGATAGCCTTTGACAAAATCTTAACTTGGGATGTGTTGCAAAGGAAGGGATGGGAAGGCCCGGGTGTTTGTAAGTTATGAAACTGTAATCTAGAATGGGTACGCCACCTATTAATAAAATTCCCATTCACAAAGGCTGTGTGGAACCGTTTGTATTCAATCTATAATTTAAAATTTTGTTGGGCGGGCTCTTCGGTTTCTAACTGTTTTAATGAGTGGTCATTGAAAAAATATGCTCCAGTAAGCTTGTCATCCATCGTTTGTTGGAACATATGGCTGAAGAGGAATAAGGTAATATTTGAAGATCACACTCCTTCACAACTCTCGGTGGTGAAAGGATTTATGTCTCCTTTTTCGAGGAGCCTGCAGTTACTAAAAATATCTTGAGAAGAGTGTGTGATTTTATCCATATTGAGGGCGTAACTATGGCTTGTTTTGATGGAGCGACCATCTCTTCCGGGGAGTGGTATGCAGTAGGTAGAATTTTCAATACTAATGCTTCAAGGATTACCAAATGATACATGAATTGCAGAGCGGGTACCAACACTAAGGCGGAGCTCATGGGATTGTGGGCATATGTTACCTTGGCATCTCAATGGGCGATTAAAAAAATACAAATTTTGGGGGATTCAAAAGTAATTATCGACTGGATAAATCAAAAGGGTAATCTCTAAGTGGTGAACATCAAAGGCTGGAAATTAAAAACAAAGGATCTGGTAAGCAAATTTGAAGATACAAGTTTCTAGCACATTTTCAGGGAGCACAATAAAGAGGCAGATTAGTTGTCAAAACAGACACTGAAGGAACCCAAAGGTAGATTGTCTATTTATCATTGGGAAAATGGGCAAGAAAGCATCAAAACCCATCTTAATATCTTCAAGAATTAAGTTGTTGGGGGTGCTTTGTGTGTTTTCAGATGATAATGAGGAAAGCATCAATATCAAGCTATGGAAATCTAGCAAGCTAAATTCAGCGGAGGGAGTTTATTTCCGGGAGAGAACAACGCTATTGTCCTCTTTGTATTTAGCACAACCCCTTGTTCTTGGGGTTGATCCAACACTGTATAATGCAATATCGATATAGTTTTGTAAAAAAAATTATACGTAATATAATTTTGAGTTATTTTTCTATTGGGAAAAAAAGTCATAGATGATTTTGAAAAAATAGATATTCTCAAGTCATAGTTGTTTCACTAAAGGATAGTTGTCGCTTTATTGTGATTATGTAACAAAGTTATTTATTGCATATTAAGGTCATTTATGGGTAGCCTTAGAGGAATATATATTCCCTACTTGT
Source organism: Picea glauca (assembly GCA_000966675.3). Lineage (NCBI taxonomy): Eukaryota > Viridiplantae > Streptophyta > Pinopsida > Pinales > Pinaceae > Picea > Picea glauca. The sequence continues at coordinate 185,225 of JZKD02S0285776.1, read as the reverse complement.
CATTTCTTATCCCAAGAATAGTTTTCGTTGATGCACCTACATAAGTAAGTTTTTTATTATATTTATGGCCATGTGCAAGCCTTGGGTGACTTCGACAAAATAAATATCCCTAAGTGGAAATTGCTTAACTAAATGATAGTTTCCATTAATGCACATATGCAATTATATGTATATTATTTATTTCAATTAAGGACAATTATAAATCTTTAATAAAATTGGTGGAATAAATATCACATAGTCGTGATTGCATAGTCAAAGAATAGTTGTGACTAGTATGCCTACACAGGTGGTTTGTTTAGAATATATGTAAGTCATTTATTCCATACATAGCCCCAATATGTGCCTACATAAATAGGTCATTTATTGTATATGTATATCATTGTATACTTGAAATTTCTATTTTTCTATTTTGTTACGACATAGTCTAAACGTTCTACGCTTTGGATTTTTTCCAGGTATTATTTCCAACGAATTTTAGTAGAAATTTAACTGGGAATTGCAGATTTGAGTTGTTTAGTCTATACATTCTAAGTGTTCAAGCAACAAAAAAATTGCAATTTCACCAACAATTGTAAAGTCAAATTCCAGTAATGGTTGCTAAAAAAATCCAAAATATAGAACATTTAGACTATATATTTTGTAACACATTGTTTCACAACACTTTGAAACAAAGGATAACAATGTTAAAGTGCACATCAAAAACATATTCACATTCACATAATAAAAAATAAATATAGTCACCAAAAGTTTATTTCATTCTCAACATCCATTAACTTAGATAAGAATAGGGTTAATATGAGTTAATCAACTTGTGGTAATCATTATGAACAATTTTCATTAAACCATTGCAATTAATATTAGTGTTTTAAGTAAAACTTATTATGATATGTAATTTTAATTATATATATTAATTAGTTGTATTTTAAAAATTATTGATTTTTTTTTAAAGAAAACTTTGCAAGAAAATTTAAAGGATGCTTCTCAAATGTTTGAATTGCATCTCTAATAAACTTATCAATGTAATGGTGTGCACTTCATTTAAAGGGATTTAAACTAAACATCAGTAAAAACAAAAATAACCAAATACCAACAACATTATTATTAATTAATTAAAATAACTCTTTAAACCTTTTTTTTTCAACGAGTAAAATACGCTTTATATTCAAAAGGATATAAGAATGTACAAGTCTATTTTTGTGGAAACCATGAAAACAAGAACTATGCAAGTGGAACAAGTAGTCCATACAAAGAAAATATGTACCATGGCCAAACCGAGACCATTCCAGATCCATGGGAAGGCAACACTACAAACAAAAGGTTGTTGAATCAAAGATTAATCCTGTTGGTAGGTCCTTCATTGCCTTCCTCCCACCTTGTAAAACAAATGTGTCCCGATGGCAAGAACAAAACTTTTTTAGAAAGGGTGTCTGCCTCGCTATTTTCCTTGCTGTATATGTGTGAGAAGGTGAGCTTCCATGTGGCGACCCTTGAAAGCTGGAATAACCCTTTAAAATTAGAAATAATTGATTTAAAAACCAAATATATAATATTTTTTATATTATTTTATTATACTAACTCAAACAATTGCAAAAACTAATAATAAATTATTTAATCCTATATAGCATAGAAAAAAAATAAGGTATCAACATTGAAACGATTGATTAACTTGCAAATACAAATGCAAGGAAGGTCTCTACGATGCAAAGAGCTAAAAAAAAAATCATGCAAATTGGCTAGACTATCAAACAAAGGTCACAATTATTTTTTTTTTATAAGTGATCTAGACCTTTGGGGACAATTCCTTTTTAACTTTGAAAAAATCATGGCTACGTTATTTAATTTATAGGGTTTAGTAGATCATGGTGGGATGATAACCTTCAAAATTTAGAAATTTCATTTATGCATGGGATGAGCTTATGACGCATGGGATGGACCCTAATAAGATATGGTGATTCGATGAAGACAAAGGGGTGTTGGGATTGCTTATGCTAAATAATTAATTAAAGAAACATCATGTAATTGAGATATTAGTATTTTCATTGTGTTGTTCATTATAATAAAATAATAATAAAAAAAATAAAGATTATGACATAATTATAAATTAAATTAATATATAAAATTATTTTATTTGTAAGATAAGAGACTTTTCGACTTTAGTTTTGAGAGTTAGTTCAATTGATTTAGAGTCAGATGTAAGGTTTCATGTTTATTATTGATTATGAATTTGACTCTTTTAATTTTTCTGGACAAAACTCCATAATTAAAACCTACAATTTACCCCATTCACCATCAATAAAATATGAGGAAATACTTTAAAATTTTCTATGTTTTCTTTCCTATAAAAAAACTCCCTTTATTTATAAGATAAAAAACTCCTCAACTTTTTAATTTATATAGAGATTGTAGCCTAAAGATACCCGCGAGAAAGGTACTATGACTTTTTGAAATCATGATAATGTAGTGACCACTTAAATATGTATTGGGTATCAGCTTTAGCTTCAACTTCATAGTTTTACTTGTATTTAATGGGTATCAAAATCATTTATCGATTGGGTATTAAAATAATTTCTTATTAGGCTTTTGCAATTTAGGTAAACATTAGAAATACATTAATATTTCAATTATAATTTTTAATAATATTGAAGTTTTATTTTTTATCATTTTTTAATTAATAGTATAATGTAAAATAACAAAATCAATAAAAATGTTAAGGGGTTAATTTTGTTAGTTGTATTTAATGATATTAAAAATTTAACTTTAATATTGTTAAAGATTTAACCAAAATGTTATTTATAAATGTGGAGAGAGAGAGAGAGAGTGAGTGAGTGAGTCTCTAGTTTTTTTTTATGACAACGACAATTATAGATAGGGCTCTCGTCAACACCTAAGTTCCTATTGGGGTTGGAGAGCGAGACTCTGGGTTTTTTTATGATGACAACAATTATAGGTAGGGCTCTCATCAACACCTAGGTCCCTATTGGGGTTGGTTGATGACAAGTGGGTCGAGGTTTATGACATGAGAAGGTCTAGGTAAGGGTATTTATTCACACACTGGAGCACCATATGGAGGATGAGGTATTGGACTTTGAGGGTGACATTGTGCATACATAGGAGATCTTTTACTCCAATGTCGATTTCATGCAGATGTAGCAGAGCAAGAGGGATATTTCCAAGGTTGGTCTCAGGCCGTCAAATCTGCAATCAGGCAAAGATCCATTTGATGAGCCTCCCAATGTCAACAATCATTCAAGTTTAGATGGGGCGAATGGGCTTGGTTTATTGGTTGGTCTATCTCACTTTGTGCATGCACATTCACTTAAAGGATCGACAAAATATACTTCCCTGTTTCATTCTCCTCATTCACAAGCTCGTGGATCATCTTTAGCTAAAGAACATAGAAGTAGTTCGAAGGTGGTAAGTAGAGAGGGGTCAAAGTGGGTTTTTTCCCCAAAGAAGTTGTTTCCTAAGAGAAAGTGTTGGAAGGTCAAGAAGGAGCAGACATAGAAATTGGGGCTATCCCTGAGCTTCTGGGAATAATGGTGGTTGGTAGATTTTGTGGGAAAAATGTGAGTCATTTGGCTCTGAGGGACTAGATTGACACTAATTGGGCATAGGTTTTGGGGTACCGACTAGAGTACCATACTCTCACTTGAGAATGGATTTGTTTCAAATTTCGGTTGAAGAATGATCTAGGGGAAAGTTTTATCCAAGTGTGGGGTTGGGGTCACTTATGTCTATTGCTAAAAGAACGGGCCATGAATTTCGACCCATCTCATTATCCTCTCTTGCCTACTAAGGTTTGGGTGATCCTTCTAAACCTTCCCATGGTGTTTTGGCAAGAGGAGGTTTTAATTGCCACGGGGAATAAAATAGGACAATTCCTTAGTTGTGAACCCAAGTGGGACACAAAAACGGATAGGAGTTGGGCATGGGTGCAAGTAGAAGTGGATATGAGGGAGGGTCTACTCAATGAAATCAAGTTGGAGTGTTGTAGCTTTTCTTGGATTCAAATGATATATTATTGAAGGGTTCCCTTCCATTGTTTCATATGTCTTGAGGTTGATCACCTTCAGGTGAAATGTCAAAGGCCTCCATCCTGATTTCCCCCTTTCAAGAAGATGTGGAAAAGGAAGCTTATGTCAGACGAAAGTGGACGCAAAAAATGGAAAAATTTTAGGGGGACACAAGGAACAACACCAAGGTAAACCAATACAGTGTGCTAGGTGGTTCTCCCCCTTTGATATCTTCGGACATGAATTCAGGTAAGTTGTTAAGCCATGTTTCTTCTCTGCCATCTCAATCTCATGTTGAGGTTTTAACTCCTTCCTGAAACTCATGTATGCCCCAGGAAGCTTCGGTGATGTGTGTTAAGTCCTCTTCCTTTTTTAGTCCTCACATAGAGGAGAAGGTTCTATCCCAGACAATAGTCCCCTGCCCTAGTCATCCTATGGGCCCATTTCCTCCTCCTCCTAGTGTAAGGGTTGATCCTTCGATTAGTTCTCATCCCTCCTTTTCCCTTTCCCCCTTATTTGACTTAGCAGATGGTTATTTTTCCAAACACTCCTTCAAATCAGATTATCTTTTGCGTTCAAAGTTCAAATTAGGTCCTATGGAAGTTAGTGTGGGGGGTTTGGCATATGACAAGGCCTCAAGGGGCTAGGTGGGAAGGAAGTCCCACATTTCATTATCCCAAATTAAAGCTAAGAAGGATATTATAAATGGTAAAAAATCCACTATTGTGTGGGCCCTTGGAGTAGGAAAAGCCCATTTCAAAGGTTCTCAATGATTGTTCTCTCTTTTAATGCATGCGGGGTTGAGCGTGCCTAGAAAATCCTTGCCCTCAAAATTCTCGTGCATGCAAGTGTGTCATACATAATCATGATTCAAGAAAGAATGTGTTTAGGTGATAATACTTTAGAATCCTTTTGGTCATGGTTAAAAGATTAGTCTTTTGTATGGTAGACTTAGAAGGCCCTTCGGGGGGCTTACTCACTACTTGGAGCCCTCTTTATAGGGCCTTTTACACTTCCCTTATTTAGTATGAAATAGTGGTTGATCTAGAGGATCGTTTTATCCACACTATGTTTAGGTTGGTCAATGTGTATGGGCCTTATGTTGATAAGTGTCCTTTCTAGGACGGTATAAGACATCTAGAATCTTGTCTTCCTCTAATGTCATTCTTGGAGGTGACCTCAATTTTATTCTCTCAATAAGGGTATTCTAGGGAGCCCAACATCCTAAAGATCCACAGGAGGGTTTTTTCGCTCATTGGATTGAAGAGAATCATCTAATTGAGTTGAAACCTTCAAAAATGTCCCAAACTTGGCATAATAGAAGAAAATGGGAGAATATGGTTGCAAAAAGACTGGAAAGATTTTTTATTTCTAAGGATTTGTTAGATAATACAAAGAATTTCAATTTGTGGGTTTCAGGTGGAGGAATTTCTGATCATATGCCCATTCTTTTGAAAATAAACAAGAGGGGGATAAATCTATCATTCTTGTTTAAATTTAACCAGGCTTGGCTTCGGGAGGAGTATATAAATTTCGTCAGGTCAACTTGGACCCATTTGAAAGAGGATGTTAGGATATCTTACATGCATCAATTCGTGGGTGATCTTTCCAAAATAAAAATAAAAATTCTCTAAATTCAGGGCATTGACCTTCAATTTGAAACATCAGTCACTTCTTAGCGATATCGAATCTAAGATAGAGGTAATGCTAGTAGAAGGGTCATTCGACTCTCTCTCCACACGTGAAGAAGAATCTCTTCGTGAGTTGTTGAAAAGAAAATATGATTTGCTAGCCCATGAAGAATTTGAGTGGTGCCTTAAGAGAAAAGTGATCTGGCTTAATGTGGGAGACAACGATACCAAATTCTTCCATAGGTTTGTGAAATTTTGTAAGAACTTGAATTCCATTTTGGAAATCAGGGATTAGAATGGATTGTCAGTCTCTTCCCATGACAATTTCGTTGAGGCAGGGAAAGCATTTTTCTTCAGCCTCTTCAGGGAACCTATGGGGTGCCAAATTGTTGAGACTCTAAAGGTCATCGATATTTTTCCTATATCTATCATAGAGGAAATGAACGAGTTCCTTCAAGCAAAGATTTTAGAAGGAGAAATTCTATCTACCCTTTTGTCTTTATAAAAGAGAAAGAGTCCAGGTCCCAACGGTCTAACCTTGTAATTGTTTCTTAGTTTTTTTTATTTGCTTAAAGAATATTTACTAAAACTGGTTCTAGAATCTCAGAGTCCAGGCAAAATTATTGGCTCCTTCAATGAGACGTTTCTTGTCCTGATTCTTAAGAAACAAGAGGCCCTCTCTTTTGAGAATTTCAGACCTATTTCGTTCTATAATTTGATTTGTTAGCTCATATCCAATATTATAGGGAACAAACTTAAGCCCATTCTCAGTAATATAATCTCTAAGAAACAGTTCAAATTTCTTTACAAAAATCAAATCCATGATACAATTGCGCTGGATTAAGAAGCTATGCACACTATTAAGACCCAAAAAATATCCTTCGTAGTTGTCAAGTTAGATCTCTCAAAATCCTATGATAAAGTTAGCTTGGTTTTATTAGGCTTGTTTTAATTCAAATGGGGATAAATTTGGTTATTTTTAATTGGATTATGGGATGCATCGAGTCAACTTATTTTGTCTTTTTTTATAAATGGATCTCCTTCGTCGTTCTTTCTCTCTTTGAGAGGACTCCATTAGGGGTGTCCATTATCTTCGTTCCTTTTTCTTATTGTGGTGGAGGGTTTAATCATGTTAATTCAGAATGCCAATAGAAGAGGGCTCCCAAAAGGAATCAAAATATCTGTGGCTGAATTTCTTTCCCATTTGATTTTCATTGATGACGTTATACTCTCTAGTGTAGGGATTGTTAACACATAAGGTTATATTATAATTTGAGATAATTTCCCAAAATACAATTGCTATAGGAGGGTTCTTGTACTTGTAATTTTGGATAGCTTGACTTCAAGTCAGTTTTTCAGGGGTTTTGAGAAGGCGTTTGCAGTACTTGATGATTCCATTGTGTGGAAGACATCATAAAATTTCCAACCATATCTCTTGCAGCCAAAAATTCCTCTAGGAAGGCCTCCAAACACCCTCTCAAATACCACACCGTGTTTCTGCTGAGAGCATGCTGCGCTTCTGTAATTTTTTGAGTGACTAACTTAAAACTAGGATTATGAAAAAATGAGAAGGTGTTTTTGAAAACTGGAGGAGGTTTTTGTTCATCACATACCAAATAAAAAAAACTCTCTCAGTTTTTCAAAACGTGTTATGATTAGAGAGATATCAGACACATAAAAGGTGCTACAAAATCACCTAGCTAGACACACAAAGGGAACTACAGAATCACCTAACCAGGCACACAAAGGGCGCTATGAAATGTGCATAACTGTTTTACAATGACGCTATGGAATTTCCTGTAGCGGTTACTATTTGGATATTCGCCTTGTTGGGAGGTTGCCACCTGTTAAGGAAGGTTCGAATGGTCTCCTGGAAGTTTTTTGGACATGAGAGACATGTGTTCCATCTCTAGATCAATCACAATGACCTGTTTCAAAAGTCATTTATCATCATAGACAAAATCCCAAAAAAATAGGAATTTGTTAGGCTTTTGTTGGAATCTTTTGTAACACGACTCCTAAATGGAGCAGGATCCTATGTAACTCCTTGGTTTTGAACTCCTTAGGGTATATAGAGATTATTCACTATAAATAAAAGGGTTTTTGATGAAAAAAGGGTTGGATTCATGAGCCAAGAGAGGAGAGAGTTGGAGGAGCAATTTTAGTTGCTCATTTGTAAGCCCGAGGGCCTGTTTGTAATGAAATTTTCTTCCATTAAAGATTCATCAAAGCTGTTATCAGATCGTCTTCTTTATTTTACCACTTCTTTGTTATCTTCTTTCTTGAACATATTGCAGGATTTGAGGATCATAGTTGCCATTGATTAATGGATTCATGAACAACAATGGATCTATTGTAGCTTGCCCATTAAATCATTGTTCATTGTTTAAGCAAATCTTTATCTATTGCAGAAAGGATCTTTGTATAATGGATCTTCTTCCTTTTGTCATATTCACTGTGCTTCTACTCATCATTATATATCTCTTTGTCTGATATACAGTTTGATTTCCTTTCATTTGTAGAATGTTATGACTACATGCCCAATGGAATGCCTCTGCATACATTTTGTTGCCCTCTCCCTTTATTTCCTAGTCTTGTTGATCCACCTAATCAAACCATTTAATCCATTATTCTGATGCGTACTGGGCTTGCACTTACAAAAATCTAACTGTGACTCTCAGTGCTAACATTAATGGCATCGTTATCGGGGAACGAAGTGTGAAGCTAGCTTCCCTGGGAGAATGGCACAGATCCAACTCTTGATGGTAGACAAGAGTGGGATACATAAAATTGTCTGTAATCATATACCTAGTGACTCCACTCGGGAGGATCTTGTTGACAGAAAGATGACCATAGGAAAGAGGATGACGAGGTATCAACTTATGAGCTTTCTTCATGAGATTTTCTTGTTCTTTATCAGCTCATTTTTACTTTTCCCTTCACAGATAAAGATGATTATCTTGTGCTTTGTTTATTTGGATGAACATCAACCTTATTTTATATATCCATCCTTGATAGAAGAAAATTTGCATCTTGCTTGTGTTGTTGAGGTTGGTATTGAAACTTCATTTCATCTTATTGAGAAGAACGAGGTTTATATCTCTATCCCTCCCGAACATAATCAACCTCATGACCATGAGAATGATAAAAGTGATTCAAAGCCTTCTCATATCTCATTATCTTCAGTTATTATCAAGCCTTGCCATGAGCTTGTTAATCCTCATTTTCATCCCACTACTTTTCAAACTAGAATCAAGATAAAGATGTTCAAGCCTTTAAAGCTGCCATATATCCTTCATCCTTATCCTCTTGATTGCCTTGAGTACCTTCCCCATTTTTCTAGAGAGGATCATGTCACTACCGAGAGGCATTTGGGGGCCTTTGAAAATTTTGTTGATCAGCTTGAGATAGTTCATGATGATGCTACTACGAGGTTGTTATCCAAATCTTTGTTTAGATATGTTGCAGTATGGTTTAAGAGTTTGAGAGACAATTCCATTGGTTCTTGGATCGAATTGTCCAATAATTTTCTAAATCATCGAGGTGAGAACAAGTCTCTTGATTTGTACCTCGCTGATTTTTATGCCTTGAGGAGAGAGGAATATGAAGTCTTGCCTGTCTTCAATAGAAGGTTCTACAACATTTATCATGATATGCCTTTGGAGATCTAGCCTAAAGAGACTGCTTCCATGGTATACTACGTTATGGCTCAGCATTCATAGCTTGTTCTTCTCCTGTTAGAAAGGAAGTCTTCATCCTTAGCATGCTTATTTGAAGATGCCCAAGAAATTGAGGAGAACATATGTGCTTCCAAGAGAGTTTGAGATCCATCTTACTTTGAAAATATGCATGCACATGAGCAAGAGAACTGTTAGTATGTTTTAGTTTTTGAGCATGAAGGCATCGAGTATGAAATAGATTTGGAACAACAATAAGGATGTAAGTATATTTCAGATTCAGACCAGAATTCTTAAGTGTTGGCAGATGTTTCTATGGACAGGTATGCATGGCAAGTTGACAATCAATTTTCAAACCATTTTGAACATGAGGTAATTGATGATTGCATAGGTAATTACATGTTTCTATATGATAATGATCAATATGATTTAAACCATGTTTTATCATCATCTTGTGATCATCATTCTGAAAATAAATTTGTTGCTATCGATGATCAAAATTTGACCACAATAAGACTAGAGGGTTATCAGTTTTCAAGCAAATATGTAGTCATTGATGAACAATTGTTTTCTGTTGATCAACATATTTTTGATCTTGGTTTCAAGGATCCATTTGCAGCCTTGTTGGGGTCTTATTTTTCATCTTATCAGAACATTTCATATTACATTTATTCACCAGCACTTTTAGGTGAGTTTTGTTTCGTGAAGGGATTTTTATTACTATTGTTATATTTCAGACATTACCATTTGATTAGGGGTATGGACAAGATCATTTCATTTTTGAAACTACTTGAGTGGTTGTTATGGAAGTCTACCTATAATTGACCAAGTTGTAGATTCGATTAGAGGTAGGGTAGCATAGGAAATAAGATCACTTTTCGAGTAGCTACTGACCTTCAGTTTGCAGCATATATATCAGTTAGATTTCTTGAATAAGTGGCAATTTTTGAAATTGTTCAGAGATTGGTTGCACAGCTGACTCCATAGCCCAATGGATAAGGCAACTGGAATTGCATGTTCTTAGAAGCTCACAAGGAGCATGCCATCCCCTGTGGAGCCAGTTGTTAACACATAAGATTGTATTATAATTTGAGATAATTTCCCAAAATACAATTTCTATAGGAGGGTTCGTGTACTTTTGGAGAAATTGACTTCAAGTCAGTTTTTCAGGGGTTTTTGAGAAGGTGTTTGCAGTACTTGATGATTCCATTGTGTAGTAGACATCATAAGATTTCCAACCATATCTCTTGCAACCAAAAAATCTTCTGGGAAGGCCTCCAAACACCCTCTCAAAGACCACACTACATTTCTGCTGAGAACACTCTGCGCTTCTACAATTTTTTGAGTGACTAACTTAAAACTCGGATTATGAACAAATGAAAAGGTATTTTTTAAAACCGGAGGAGGTTTTTGTTCATCACATACCAAGTAAAAAAAACCTCTCTCAATTTTTCAAAACGTTTTATGGTTAGAGAGATATTATAAACAGAAAAGGTGTTATGGAATCACCTAGCCAGAAACACAAAGGGGGCTACAGAATCACCTAGCCAGACACACAAAGGTCGCTACGAAATGTGCAGAACTGTTTTACAGGGGCACTACGGAATTTTATGTAGCAATTACTATTTGGATATTCGCCTTGTTGGGAGGTTGTCACCTGGAAGGTTCGGATGGTCTCCTAGGAGTTTGTTGGACATGAGAGATATGTGTTCCATGTCCATATCAATCAGGATGACCTATTTCAAAAGACATTTATCATCATAGACAAAATCCCAAAAAATAGGAATTTGTTAGGCTTTTGTTGGAATCTTTTGTAACAAGAATCCTAAATGGAGGAGGATCCTATGTAAATCCTTGGTTTCGACCTCCTTAGGGTAGATAGATATTATTCACTATAAATAAAAGGTTTTTTGATGATAAAAGGGTTGGATTCAAGAGCCAAGAGAGGAGAGAGTTGGAGGAGCAGTTTTAGTTGCTCACTTGTAAGCCCGAGGGCCTGTTTATAATGACATTTTCTACCATTAAAGATTCATGAGAGATGTTATCAAATTGTATTCTTTGTTTTCCCACTTCTTTTTTATCTTCTTGCTTGAACATATTGTAGGTTTTGAGGATCATAGCTACCATTGATTGATGGATTCATGAACAACATAGGATCTGTTGTAACTTGCCCATTAAATCATTGTTCATTATTTAAGAAAAATTTTATCTATTGAAGAAAGGGTCTTTGTATAATGTATGTTCTTCCTTTTTTCATATTCACCATGCTTCTACTCATCATTATATATCTCTTTGTTTGATATACAGTTTTATTGTCTCTGATTTGTAGGATGTTATGACTCCATGCCCAATGGAATGCCTCTGCAAACATTATGTTGCCCTCTCCCTTTCTTTCCTAGTCTTGCTGATCCACCTACTCAAACCATTTAATCCATTTATATTTTGATGGGTACTAGGCTTGCACTTACAATAGTCTAAGTGTGACTCTCGATGATAACAGGGTCTATGCAAGAATTTCAGGCTCTCAAAGATATTATGGACTTGTTTTTCTCAGCAACATGAATGCAAATCAGCATGGATAAGTCCTCCTTGTTAGTAATATCCCTTCGTGAGGAGGTCCAAGATCATTTGGACGTTATTATTCCTTTTTCTCATAAAAACATCGAAGAAGGACTTAAATATCTTGGGTTTGAATTGAAACCAAATGCTTATTCATTTGAAGACTGGTTGTAGCTCTTTAAAAATTACAAGTGAGAATCTATATGTGGGTGAACCACTAGATTTTGAGAGGAGTTTGTCTTTTTCTCCTCAATCAATGCTGAGTAGAATCCCTTTCTATTGGGAATCCATTGTAAAAATCCCTAAAGGAATATTAACGAAAATCATAAAATATTTCTTTGAGTTCCTTTGGTTGGGTTGAAAAGAGGCCAATGGTATTCCTCTCATGAAATGGTCATGTTTAGCATTGCCAAAGGAGTTGGGTCATTGGGGGATCAAAAATATATATTGGTTCACTAGAGCATTAGCAACCGAGAGACTTTGGAGGTTTATCCACAACAAGTTGCTTTGGGGAAGAGTGATGGTTTCTAAATATTTAGCCATCATGACGCTCGAAGAATGGTTAAGAATGCCTAGAAAATGATGGTAAATAATTTAATGGTATGGAAAGCATTGGTTGATGCTTTCCCCATAATCAAGGAATGAATTGTGTGGAGACTAGGAAATGGAAAAATCATTAGAATAGGTGAGGACCCATGGGAGGGTGTGGTAACTGTTCATAAAATTTCATAGGATCTACTGTCAACTCTTCATAATAACAAAATTTAATCACTTTGGAACGTGAGGGCCAAAGGGTAGGAATTAATCAATCGTATAAGGATTCAACAACAAATTTGGGTCTAGTTGGTGAAAAAGTGGAGGTATGAAATTGCTTCGTTGGAAATTTAAGGTAAAATATCATCAACTTGTACGAAGAGGAGGGTGACTCCTTGTGTTGGTCGAAGAACGTTTGCACAAGCAATTATATGAAGAAACTTGGTTACTATGCCATTGCATAAAATGCATTCATAAGTGACGTTAAAGATGAAGGTTCTATTGTGCCTGGATCTCAAGGACAAACTATTAACATAAAAAAATGGTCTAAGAAGAGGATGGGTGGGGGAAAATAGATGTTCTTTATGCAAGTCGGAGGCCGATGCATCAATCCATTTGTCTATCCTATGTTCTTATGCTCAACAGGTTTGTTCAATAGTTTCATCACATTTTAAAGTTAGTTTGTTCTCCCTTATCGACAGTTTGGAAGAGTGGCCTTCTTAATGGAAGGATGAACAAGCAGTTAAATAATTCAGATCCATGTCATGTTTCTTTGCGTACTTCATTTGTTTGACACAAAACTTAAGCATATTTCAAGATAAATATATTCCTCTTGAGGTTTTTGCATGCCTTGTTTTAAATCTTGTTGAAGAGTTTAGAAGTGAGCCTAAGAAGCCCAAGAAACACAAGCCCCTTATGCTCGATCTATTGGAAGGAATCCCATGGATATTTTTTTATGGTGCTAGTCGGGGGAATCCCCCTCACTATGGAGTGGGACTGTTATTACACATATGGGGAGAGAATTTCCTTGAGGTCAGATATGCTCCTGGATGGGGCTTAAATATGAAAGAAAAATTTTATGCATAGTAGGAATTACTATTTCATATGAAAATTTTAAATTTGAGGAAAATAGAGATTATGGGTGACTCTAAGGTGGCTATCAACTAGGTTAATGATAAAGCGTAGATTCAGGTGGTGTGTCTCCATCCTTTTCTGAGGTAGATTAGTTCCTTCTTTGTTGATCTTGAGTGGTCTTCTTGTTCTCATATACAAGGAGTTTAATCTATCCTCAAGTTTTTCACTCTTAAAAAGGTTTTCACCTGAAAAGATTTTGATCCCTTTGCTCATAAATCTCAAGTTAGAATGAATCTATAAATAATAGAAAATATTAATATTATAAAATATATTAATATATTTTATAATATATTACAACCCCTATTACATTATTTTCTTTATTTATTAATTGATTGAAATTATTATTTTAATGAATTATGTTACATAAACATCTTTTCTTCATATTGAATTGTAAAGGGATTCCAAAATTAACTACTAAACAATATCATTTAAATCTATTTAAACAATAAACAATATCAATTAAATGTATTTAATATATTTAGGTCATATTCTTGTTACATATCTTCTAAAAGAACTCTATTTAAAGACGATTTGGGGAGGTGGATCCTTATGTAATTGTTACCAGGACTGGATCAAGTAAATAGAGTATTGGAAAGAGCTACCTGGCTATAGGATATGATCATATTTGAAGATCATAATCTTTCTATGACCACGGTTTGCAACCAAATATTACAAGACTTGGGAGAAAACAAAAGGTTTGTCATTTTCTAGGAGTGGTCCCTACTTCACTAGTTTTTTTAGCGTTGTTGATCATAATAAGTGAACAAATTCAATTGTTTTAGTTAGTTAATAAATGAACAAATTCAACTATTATACTTAATAAGTGGACAAATTCAAACTGGTGTACTAGGATAATTATATTTTATATTTTTTTAACTATGGCTATTGATAAGTAAGTATCCATATTTTAATCAGGTGGATTGTTCAAGGTTTGTAGTTTTCTATAAGTATATCAGATTTTGATTGGGGTCAATTGTTCAAGGTTTCATTCATTTCCATGAGCCTAATCCAGACAACAAATTGGTGTATGAGACTCCCTTGCTTAATCCAACAACAAATTGGTGTTTTAGACCCCCTTGTTTGTCAGACAAGGGACCCCCTCCATGAAACGATTTGACTTATACAGAGGTATATATACCCTACCCCCCTCTAGATTTGAACATGTTATCTCACAGGAGGAAACACATATTCTTAACCATTAGGCCCACTCAGGTTGTATATTAGGTCCACTCGGTTGTATCAAATGGAAAAAATCAACTCTTATACTTAATAAGTGGACAAATTCAATTGCTTTTAGTTAGTTTTTTACATATTTGTTTTCTCACTTGGAATTATAACTTTTTTCAAAGTTCCTATCAAAGTTGAGAAGACTTTTTTATGAAAAAAGGGTCCAGTTTTTCTACTTATTATAAGGGGCAACATGCATGGAGGATTTTCATTAACAAAGAAAAAAATGAAATAGAGTATGCATGGAGACTAAGGATGAAATGAAGTAGAGGCCTTAACTAATTGATTCAATGTTTTCCAAAAGTATCTTGGTTCAAAGTACAGAGATTACTGAGATTATTTATTATTGGTGAAGAATCACTCTTTCACAAGTGTCACAACATGCATCTTGTAATTGAGATTGAGTTAAGTCTCCTTCCTAGAACACATCCTAGCACTCCCTCACCGTCATGTGAATTAATGAGCACTACAAGAGTTCTATTAGAAATTGAATGTGGGTTAAAATATGTAGGTGGTTCTAGAAGGATTTTTTCATGTGAATTGTTGCTCCAATCTCAACCTCTATATAATAGAGGCGATTAATTTTGGTGATGCATTGGTTAGTGAAACCTCGGTAATATATTGGAGGTTTTATAAGGTATTCCCTTTTCTCTAGCACTCACCCTTCCTCTCTACCAAAACGGGTCACTGCCATTGTCAACATAGATGTCATGTATTATATGCTTTGCAGGATGTCCATTATTGTCTTTAAAGGTGTGAAAATGAGTTCATCAAGGAACATTGTATTGTTGTGAATTTCACCATTAGGTGGAACCACTGATGAGAGGAACATCAATGAAAATCAAGGGCTAAAGATAGATTGAGATTTGAATGTTCTCTATAGATAATGTTTAGAACTAAGGGAAATAAATATGGAGTTCTCTTTTTGTTGGAATACGATTTTCATTAGACCAAAACTCACAGGCATTAGTCTCTGCCACAATATCTAGAGTTAGGATCCACGAGAGGGGGTTAACCCATGCCATGAAACTTGTGGGAAGCATTGAACCCAATGTCCAACAATCTCCCCCTTGGCATGTGTCCGGTGAGTTTTGAACATGAAACTTGTCACTCTGATACTATTTGTTGGACTACGATTGTCGTTAGACCAAAACCCATAAGTGTTAGTCTCTTCCACAATCTCTAGAGTTAGGATCCACGAGAGGTGGTTACCCATGTCATGAAACTCGTGGGAAGCATTGAACCCAATGTCCGACACTTTTTTCATGCCTTTCACTTGTTAACAATACTTGGAACTAGACATTCAACTAGGAGCCTTGAAATATTTGGTAAATATAATAATGTCAAATCTTCAACTTCTTGAGGAAGTAGTTCACTCACCTCCTCCTCTGAACTTTACATCCACTAATGACCCCTCACATAGTGAATTTTCCTTGGTTCAAAATGAATACATGCATGCATCTCTAATTCATAGCGCATAAATGACCTAGCTTTGGAGCATTAAATAAGAGTTATCTAATTGGTTGATCAACCTAAAGTTAGCATGGACACAAAGGGTTCAGCAATGGATACTTAGTGGGCCTGAATGGGTAGAATTTATAGTTTTTATTTCTTTCTTAATATCTATAATTTTTTCTTTGGTAATACTATTGTTTTCTATATTTTTACCATGTTACAACAAAATCTAGCACCCAAGGTTAAAAGGCCCCAGCCACTAAGGTTCAAGTTCATGTTGAACTTAGTAAGGCTATTGTTATAATGTCATTTGACACCACATATGATTATGATGACTCATTGGCCTCATTTATATCCATTCCCCTGCTTGGAGGATCAAAGCCACCATTTTCCTCCCTAAAAATACTTTAAAAACTCCATCTTGCTTGATGTACACAACTCTCATTAAGGAAACTCACGTACATACACAACTTTCTAGTTAGCAACCCACATACATGTTAATTTGTCTAAAAAATAATAATAAATCCAAACATTTTAGGTAGAGTTGACGAGTTCCTCAGGTTCTTGACCTCTTGTATCCCATCCATAACTACTCCAACTGTAAAAAAGGAGTATAAATTAGATCCTTGTGGTGGGGGAAAGACATAATAGAGAAATGCATCCTTGTGTTGGAATTTTCATTATAGTTTTGCAAGTCCCCCTTTTCTCTTGTATCTGATATTGTATTCTGCATCTGAAAACCCTTGTTTTCAGAAGTTGTGTTCTCCCTATCTTATCAGGAAGAAATTATTTTCCTTCGTTCGCCCTGTTTGAACACAAAGTGTTGGAGATTTCTATTGTCATCTCTGGCCTTGGGTGGAGGAACTTGAAGCCTAGTTTCGAGATTGTGACACAATGTCTATAATTGTAACCAAATTTTATGTTGTTCATAATAAAATATCTCTCATTCTCACCCATTTCATTTGTTGATTCATGTTTTTAATAGATTATACATATCTTGTTTTGAATCTATTATGCAAATTGAAATGATCATGTTTACTTAGTTATAGGATAACTACCTATTTGTAGTTGCTTGTCTCTTTGCTTGCTGGAGGTTTCAAAGGATCATTACAAAAATGTTATGGAATGAAATCCTTCGAGCATGATCAACATCAAATGTCAGAATCCAAGATTTTTCTCTTCTCTTTCCTTTGAAAGTTAGTTATTGAAAAGTAGTTACTTTTAATTAACTGCTTGATTTGAGTCTGGGAATGATATTTTAGGGTATCGCTCTGTTGTGGCCCTAACCCATAGCCATAGCACTTAGTATTTCGTAACATAATCGACGATTCCGCCGGGGATTATCCCTTTTTGGGTTGTGAGCTGTACTTTTCGTTTGCATTTATTTTGAAGATTTTTTTGTGTTTCATACCTTTATTTAACATTCTCTAATTTCTCCAATCTTTCATGAGTCTTCAAGACCCTTCTCTCTCAAGTAGGGAAGGTTTCTATAGTGTGTACACACTTTTATTCTAGTATAGTCGTGTACATCCACAAATTTCCTTGAACATAGTTGCGTACATACGCTACTTATTGCTTAAAAAATCACGCAGATGTTTTGGGTTTGAGTTTTTTTATTTTTTCCCAAATCACTGGAGGTTGGGGTTGTGGTACTGTAGGGTCTTTCTAGGTCCTACTAGTATTTGAAGTTTCTTTTGGTTTCTTAAATTGTTTTCTTTTCTTTCAGGATTATAAAAAAAGTCCAAATTTTTTTTTCAACTTTCTTGTTTTTAATCATGGTTTTTTATTTTTTTTATTTTAATGGTTTTAGGATTTTAGAAAGATTTCTTAGGTGTACATTACACTCTGTTTTTTGTCCTTGCGGATTTTTATAGGTGTCTAGTCATTCGTTTGCAGTCTTTCTTTCCTTATACCTTCTTGTTTTCTTGATTTGCTTATAAAAACAAAATTATAAGAGTGCATGATTGTGAAGTTTCTTCCGTACCCTTTTTCACCTACATTTAAAAAATAAAATTTCATTGTTCTCCCTTAATTCCCTCTTGTACTTTCTAAAAAAGAAAAGGATTTCAGTTTTCTTTTAGGGTTAGTTTCTAGAGTGCATCTTTCTAAAGTGAAAAGAGAGAAGTTGCATTTTTCATTTAACTTAGTTCATTGCATGAAAAGTGAAATATTTGCATTTGCATTGCATTGAAAAGGGAATTTTTCTTTAAAGAAGAAGTGCATTCATATCTAAATATTACACCTCTTTCTTTTGAAGAATTTAACCTGTTTCATTTCAACAATATTCTTAAAGTGTAATTGTTTTTTTTGCAAGTTTCATTACAAATCATTGAGTTTCACATCCATTCCTTTGTGACTTAATAAGCAACCATTAAAATGAACGTTCATAACTAAAATTAACTAGTAACATTTTTCTAGGGTTCATCAATAGCTTAGTCTAGGGCCTTGGATTAGAGTGGAGATTAAATTCTCTAGGGCCAACGAAAAGCAAACATAGGAGTCTATGATAAGGAGAGTCAAATCCAATCTTCGTATTATAGGAAGTTCTGCACTTTCATTGGAATAATGTACCATCCTGTGTTGGGGTTACCAACCTGCGTTGGGGTAGCGTACCATCCTGCGTTGGGGTTACCAACCTGCATTAGGGTAACATACCAACCTAAATTGAGGTTACCAACATGTGTTGGGGTAACTTATCAACCTGCGTTGGGGTTACCAACATGCGTTGGGGTAGCATACTAGCTTGCGTTGGGGTTACCAACATGCGTTCAAGTAGTGTACCAGCCTGCGTTGGTGTAGCATACTAGCTTGCGTTGGGGTTACCAACCTGCGTTGGTGTAGCATACCCGCTTGCATTGTAGTTACCAACCTGCACTGGGGTAGCGTACCAGCCTACGTTGGGGTTATCAACCTACGCTGGGGTAGCATACTAGCCTACGTTGGGGTTACTAACCTACGATGGGGTAGCATACCAGCCTGCATTGGGGTTACAAACATGCGTTGGGGTAGTGTACCAGTCTTCATTTGGGTTACCAACCTACGCTGGGATAGAATACCATCTTGCATTGGGGTTTCCATCCAACGCTGGGTATCTCATCACTTCCCTCTACTGGGGATCGCATCACCTCCCTCTACTGGAGATCTCATCACCCCCCTCTACTAGGGAACACATCACTTACCGCTTATGGGAAACACATAACTTCCCTCTTGTGGGGAACATGTCACTTCCCACTATTGGGGAACATATCACTTCCCTCTTCTGGGGAAAACATCACTTCCCTCTACTAGGGAACACATCACTTCCCTCTACTGGGGAAGTGTTTCTAGACTTATCCAAGATTTTCTCTGAAATACTCGAACAAGAGCTTGGTCAACACATCTACTACATGTTCGTCGGTGGAAATAAATTGGAGTCTTACTTCTCCCTTATGTACCATGTCCCATACATAGTGGTATTTGATCTCGATATAATTGGAATTGTCATGACACAATGGGTTCATTGACAACTTTATGCAACTCTAGTTCTCATAAAATATACAAGTTTTCTCCAACTCGAGATCAAACAATTTTGCAATCAACTTCCGAAGCCACATTGCTTCTCCACAATTTGACCATGTTGTCACATACTCTACCCCTACAAAATTAAGTGCCATATAGTTATGCTTCTCATTGAGCCATCAGATCACAATTGATCCCATACTGAAGCAACATTCGGATGTACTTTTCCGATTAGTGACACTGCCTTCTCAATATGAATCTGTGTATCCCTGCAATCTTATCTCCTGATCCGAGATATATATGAGTCCATAATTGATTGTACCCTTTAGGTACCTCATCACATGTTTTTCGATAATCAGGAGAACATGTTTAGGCTGAATCCTTTACTGACTCAATGTGTTCACCGAAAAATATGTATCTTTCCTCGTGTTCTTCAAATATATCAATGAACCAAATCTTCACATCAAATTGTACCAGAATGGTATACTTGCTCAGTTGTTGCTCAATCTATAGAAACATGTGCTAGCTCTATGTGCTTTCTGCAAACCACTATCTGTCTCACTGCCTGAGAGTATGTCCTCTACTCTCTCTACAACTATTTCTTTTCGAACTGGGACTCTACACTTGCAGCTGCCTTTTCTGAAACTCAAAATGACTACTGCATTCTCACTGTAGGTGTTGAACTCTGAGAGTAGATCTTCTACTCCATCACAATAAAAAAATCATTTTCTCCCTCTGAATATCATACTGCATTGACCTCTTTTAATGGATAAGGGTTGTTTTTTATATACTTCTTCTGATTACTAGAGCAAGTGTCTCATCATAGTCTTCTCCCTCTTGTCGAGAGAATCCGATGGACTCAAATCAGGCTTGTACATATTTATACTATTATCTGCAACATGCTTGATTTGCTAGATCAATCTTGGAAGTCACCAATGACTTCCATTTTGGTCTCAAGGAAAAATCCATATCTGAGCCCTTCTGACTCGCTTCCTCCTACCACTGAAACAAGGGAATATTCCCAGGAGATTTCACATCTCCTAGAAGTCTTTGAAGCTACGATCTAGTCTTCACAACTTATGGCATATGTCTGTCAGTCCTAGAAGATGTCTCTTTTTCCTATATGATCCTCTCTAAGATTAGGCTCACTCTGAGTCTCCATGCTCACTCTGAATATTGACTCCCTTTGATTCTATATAATCTTCAGAGCCATCTTCTCCCTCTGACATGGCTCATCAATGTTATATGGCTAAGGTCTTTGTATCTTGGAAAGTGTCATGGGACCATGCTGGTCTCTTCCTGGTTACTCCATTGATTATGGGTAGGCCCTTCTAGCTCTACTAACTCTTCCTAATGATCTGAAGAGTGATCAAGTGCACTAGGGGAATTTTTTCTGTCATCTTTGGAGCCTTTTGATCCTCATGATCTGTCTCCATATGAGATGTTCAGTATCTAGCAAAAATAACTTGGTCTTATTATTCTTTGGTACATGGATGTATATGGTCATGTATACAACTTGGATAGTCTACTCTGTGTCTCATCTAATACGTTTCCTCCTACAACCGTCATTATAGCTCCCTCAGGGTTATCACCTGTGACCTGCCTAGAACAAGAACAACAAGGGATACATAGTAGACACGAATAATACTCTTTATAATAAAACAATAGCAAGAACAATCCTCACAGTAACTCCTTCATATCTATCACTTGTGACCTGTTGGAAACAAGGGTCAAAAGTAATAAATACAATAATAATAAATGAGAGMAACACTCTTCTAGTGTTGTGATCAATCATTCCTCCATGGTAACCTGGAAACAAAACATGAAGTTTCTCCTAGGGGAGATGTTAGTTATATCTAGTAAATAATTACAATCAACATTTATCTCAATAGAGCTCACATGCTTCCAATTATTCAGTAATAAAACTTTTCAAAGATTTCTATTACAATTATAGTGTTTACTAGTTATCAAACTTGATATGTGTAAATTTGAATCTTATCAATTTAATCAATTAAACCTCGAACCTATAGTCTTGTCCTCCTCAAGAATGAGTGTGTTGCTTTTATTTGGAGTTTTCTTCACTCAAGATGATAAGTATTTTCTTCAACTTGTCCTTTGTACTAAGATAATATGCTTTCTTGACAGAAATATGAGTTAGAAAATAAACTCTATAGTCTAAAGCTTAATTAATCTATTACTTTGACTTTAATTTTGACCAATGATTAGTATGATAGTCGTAGCTTCAACTGATCAAAACACAACCTAGATGTTCATAACATAATAATGCCATAACAAATAGAGGCATATTAAATTAATCAAACCTAAAGTGCATTGTTACTGTGAATGTGTTGGATCTTCCTTCTAGATCTACGATTAAAAAAAATATCATTTCTCCTACAAATAGCCTTTAGAACAATGATACAATTTAAATGGATGAAATTAAAATTAATAATGAATAAATAATTATTA
>JZKD02S0285776.1:0-19145 GCA_000966675.3 Picea glauca | reverse complement strand
CTCACAAGATGGATTAGAATTTTCATTTATTTTAACTCATTATATCATAGAGAAGTAGGTTACTATAAAACTTATATGAATGAGTTGAGTTGTATAAGGGTGTCCCACAAACATGAGAGTCTCATACACCAATTTGGTGTTTGGCTTGGCCATGACATTAAAATTAGATTATTATTATTAGATAATATAAGGTTAGATTTAAAAATAAAATTATAAAACACTTATTATAAAATTATGATAATTAAAATATATGAAAAAGAAATATATAAAAAAATTAATAATTAAAAAAAAAAAACAACTTTAATAATTTAAAGAAAAATTTAATATAAAATTAATTTAGAAAAGTTTTTATTTAGGTTTTTTTCGTTTCATAGTAGATTTTTGGTCAATATGGATAACTCTAATAAAACAAGGCTACGTGGTAGCTTATACCTACCAAATTAGCAAATGTAATATTATAAACAAATGAAACATGCAACTGTAAAGAAATGATTTGACAATTGTCTAGAGGTTGCACAGTAAGGAGACGACTGTTATGAAACAATCCACGTGACGTTGGCATTGATGGGGCATAAAACTTTGAAAAATATGTAAAACGAGAAATATTTGCAGAAAAGTATGTAAAACGAGAAATCTTTAAGAAGAATTTTCTTTTGATTGTGCTTTAAACTGTACACCAGTTCAACTCTATTGTGTTATGCATTCGGTTTCATATTATTTATAGCCTGACCTTATTAGAGTTTGGGATTATAGGGTTGCATTTGACTCTATCTATGAATGTCTGTCTAGACTTAGACCTGATTTTTTCTTTCCTTGTCTTGGGAAATAAAGGTTTTATGTTGTATTCTTACTGGAGAGAGATAGACAAGTATTAGGTCCAAGTATATCCTCAACACATGAGTTTTGTTGATATGTATGGAAATGATTCATAAATGCTTGGCAAATTTCCCTTGTAACTACAACTACTGGTCCCTTTATTGTGGTGACACGAGGAATATCAACTATCTTTCTCCACAGTCTTGCAAAAAACATTTAGGAAGTATATACTGAAGTTGCTAGCATTGTAGAGCAGGTTTGGGAACCTTTATACCATTTTCATAAAACATTTTAAAATTGTGAATGTCATGATAAAACATTTTTATAATATAATCTAAGGGTTCTGACTTGGAACTTTAAATTTACTCATGCTTTAATACCACTTAAATTTTTTCATGCTTTAATTCAAGAATCACTGACTTTTCGTAATGACATGTCACTCATGATTTTAAACCGGTTATAATTCCTGAAAGATTTTGTAGAATTGTCAGTGGTGATAGCCTCCAAATTTTCCATATAATGTGCTTCTGATTTGATCATGTTCACATTTGAAGCAACAAAAAATTAACGGTGTAATTTGTACCTTTAAATTGATTACTTGTTAAAGAGATTTGAAATACAAAATATCAAAGTGAAGTGTATGAAGAAAACCACAAATTATCAGTATAATTTGTGACTTTAAATCTATTATTAGTCCCTGTCGAAGGCCATGACTCTTGCAATCTATTCACCGTTGACCATGTATTAGTTAACGTTTGACTTAAAAATATTTTTCCATTCTTCAATGTTGTACATAACAAAAACAAAATAATTATTTTTTTATCATATTTAAATTCTTTTTATAAGGAATTCTATTGGTTGACACATTTGGAATCTTATTGTCGAGCAAATATAATTTTTTCACTCCTCGATCATTCATTATTGGTTGACACATTTGGCATCTTGCCGAGAAAATATAATTTTTTCACTCCTCAGTCATTCATTGTTGACTTTCCCAGCTCCCACAAAATATAATTTTACATTTTTATATAACTTTATTTCACTTCTGCCTGAAAGATTTAAATTTATTATAATGTGAAAGCTTTAAATTTATTATAATGATTTATGTTCATTTTTTAACAATGATTTCTCTGATAAATGATGGAATGTTGAACCACTCATGCCTTTGTCTCTATGCCACCGCCTCATCGTTGCCTCTGTGCCACCGTCTCACAACCTCGTCTTGCTTGCCACTGTCTCACCCAAGATTTCTCTGACAAATGATGGTCAGATTGCCTCTTCTTGCTTTCCACCGTCTCACCCAAGATTTTTCTGACAAATGATGGTCAGATGCTTCGAAAATAGTATAAATATCATATACATACTTACAAAATGGTCTATGATAAAGATACGACAAGATGTATTAAGTAAAAAAACAGGGTATTATAGAATGTCACTACTTTTACATATTCATTTCACATTAAGCTTCCTTCTCCATTGAAATTGTTGATATTTTTAATGATGCCGGATAATTCTTGTAGAGTTCACAGTTTTCAAACCACATACATAGATGTATACTATAGAAGTTTAACTCTAAAACTGCCTGTTTTATTGAACATGATTTTGTAAAAGCTACATGTTTTGGCTATGTTTAGGGACAAAAAATAAACAATTGAGTCACCATATAGTGAATCAGTAGCAAGGGTAGTAACCCAGGTTGAAATAAACCTCGTTTCACCCCCAGTTTACCAATCCTCGAATAAATATGGTGTGTTGTTTCTTTCTTGATTTTCCATCTCACCCGCTAGTAAGGACCTGAAACTGTTGGCTTGGAATGTGTATTTATCGTGGGCTAGACAGAGTATTCTTTCGAAAAGGTAT
Organism: Picea glauca; assembly: GCA_000966675.3. Taxonomy (NCBI): domain Eukaryota; kingdom Viridiplantae; phylum Streptophyta; class Pinopsida; order Pinales; family Pinaceae; genus Picea; species Picea glauca. The sequence continues at coordinate 16,469 of JZKD02S0285776.1, read as the reverse complement.
GATAGCCAATATTGAAACAACTACTCGATACACAATGGTTGGATTGTGCAAAATTCATTATAAATCCATTTGCAGTACTATAGGTTTGATACCTAGGGATAGAGTAAGGACCATAAGCATAGGAGTAAGCATCTCTTCCAGTTCGCGTGTAAGATCCAATCCCATATATCTTCGAGTTCGAGGAAAGTGAGTAGCCAGAGCTGCTTGCATTCAAACATACCCCTGCATGTCATTATGTTTAACATATAATTCACGTCATCTATTCAAACAAGAACCATACCAGCCAGCCCAAGAGCTAACCAACCAGCCAACCCGCCATTTATTTCTTCTTTTTGAATTTGATCAATCATATTTGTTATGCATAACAATTGTTTCTCGGTGCCCTTTAAAGTGGTTTTTTCCCACTCCTTTGTTTAGCCTTGAATATTTGATCAATTTTGTGGTAAATCCCTCATAGCCTCCTCCCTCTCCTACTATACCTTACCCATGCCTCCTTGACCAACTAAATATATTCAAGGTACTTTAGCTAGTGTGGATTGAATTTAAAGGTTGAGGATGTACTCTTCTTCCCGTAGTAGGGTATAGGCGGCCCTAGCTCATCGCCAAGAAATTATAAGTCTAATGAGGTAAGCAACCGAAGAGTCGTAGATATGCAAATATCAACTATATGCTGGTATGGCAAGACTATCTCTTCTTACTTTATGTGGTGTTAGGATACCTATGCCAATAAATACATAGGACTCATATTAGACTCACTCCCTACTCATATTAGGCATATTGCTCGTCATCAGTAAGCAGCGGTATGACAACTCTTACTGGATTCACCTTTTTGACAACCAAACCCTCCTTCACCCACTACCGAACTTCCCTTCTGGACAGATTATTATTTGGGTAAGATACATGTAGGTTCGATAAGAAGTAAGGAGGGGTCCTTCTTTTTTTAAGAACTCTTCTAACTTTATGTTAGTTAAATACTTCATGGAGAAGTTCACCCTTCATGGAACAGTTCAACAACCTCACTTGTCATGCTGAGAGTTGCACCTACATAAATCATAAGGGCCTTCCCTTTGCAATCTTGTAATGTTCCTCGCCCACAATCCAAGGTTGGAGCATAGTGTTTAATCTAAAAGTGAGGATTGTTAACAATATGTTTCGGTCACCCTCCCTGTCTGTCCTACTCCTTCTCGGGCTCCTTTCTTAACATATTTCTCTATAGACGATGCATCGCTTTTAGATATTGAGGGACGATGTGCGGCTGTGACTCTTTATTCTTGCTTGATCGATCGGACGGGCGGTCTGAATTAGATTTCCAGATAGATATTTATTTTTGGGTGGGGGCAGTCATTGCCCACCAGACGAAATAAGATTCTATTTTTCGAGATATACCCTCTAAATAGAAACAAGTAAATAAACATCTCTCTCTCTCCATCCCTAACAATATTCATCATAAGAATTTACTTCTTTTTTCTGGTACATTTTATAGATGATGGGTGTTGTAGGTGGGATTCCTGAATGTCTACAGTAGAGCATGATGAAGAGATCTTCTACATGGTGAGACTTATGATTTTTATTCAAACAAATCCAGAAGCCCCTAATTCTATAGAGATGATGCTTGGAGAGAATGATGACATTCTTGGAATATGTGAAACCGAAGGGATTGAAATGAAGTGATATGTTGAGAGATATGAAAAATAAAACTTACCCTAAGATCCAAATGATTGCACCCAAAGCTACAAATATTAGGGACATGAATGCAAAGGGAAAGTCCAATAAAAATTCCACTGGTATGCAATCGCCCATTTCTGAGTAATTCTAAATCTAAAAAATCCAAAGCAAAATTTTACTGTATAATGTTATTCACCGATTTTTGTGTATGGTCCGAAACTGCAAATGTTGTGATTCTTCAATGCCAATAATAGTCAGATTGATGGAGGGATTTTTATACATAGTTTGCAATATCAGATGATTTTTGAAGAAACTATCTCTGTGTGGACCTCGTCTTCATAATACTGAGTATTGGAAGTTAGAACCTATAGGAGCCTTAAGAAATTCCAAAATATGCTTGCCTTCACATGAAGCTATTTTTTTATTAATCAATAGATCAACAACCGTTATTTGAATTTTTTCAACGATGGATGAGTTTGTCCAGGTGTCGACGACTAGGGGATATAGGATGCATTTGTCAACATCCTACATCTACTAACAAACATTTGTTTGATGAGCCCACACCACATTGAAATTACCAAACATTTGTTTGACGAGCCCACACCACATTGCAATTACCAAATCCCAGTTGTTCGCTAGCTCTTTTCAAAGCATTGTTATTAGGTAACTTCACACACCACGTTTCTATTAACACTTCCAAGTGTTGGTTGACAGTGGGACCTAGTCCTAAAAAATTCCACCTCACTAAAAAATGAACGACCCATTCCATTTCACATCATTTCATTTCATTTGAGAAAGGTGTAGGGTTAGAATTGATCAGAGGTTCTCATTATGGAGCAGCCACAGAAGCATGTTGGGCATGTCGGGCAAGCATTTGCAGTGAAATTTTCTTCACTAATAGCGGGGTTTCGATATCGAATCTGACTATGAAAGCTAAGGCAAGTTCATTCACTGTAGGTTTTACTTATCATTTTTTCTTTATTGAAATGTTTCAATCAGATGGAGTTATGAGCTTTACTGGCTCTGCAGGGTTGGAATTATGTAGTAATTATCAAATGATGCTGAGATCAGCAGGAGGAAGAGGTAGTGGATCTCCAATCACTTTCAATTACAATGGTAAGGATGAATGTATGTTTCAGGAATCAGTTCTTTGGTTTTGCAAAGAAGGGTNTTCTATAGAGATGATGCTTGGAGAGAATGATGACATTCTTGGAATATGTGAAACCGAAGGGATTGAAATGAAGTGATATGTTGAGAGATATGAAAAATAAAACTTACCCTAAGATACAGATGATTGCACCCAAAGCTACAAAGATTAGGGACATGAATGAAAAGGGAAAGTCCAATAAAAATTCCACTGGTATGCAATCACCCATTTCTGAGTAATTCTGAATCTAAAAAATCCTAGGCAAAATTTTACTGTATAATGTTATTCATCGATTTTTGTGTATGGTCTGAAACTATGGTCTGAAACTGCGAATGTTGTGATTCTTCAATGCCAATAATAGTTAGATTGATGGAGTGGTTTTTATACATAGTTTTCAATATCAGATGATGTTTGAAGAAACTATCTCTGTGTGGACCTCGTCTTCATAATACTGAGTATTGGAAGTTAGGACCTGTAGAAGCCTTAAGAAATTCCAAAATATGCTTACCTTCACATGAAGCTATTTTTTTATTAATCAATAGATCAACAACCGTTATTTGAATTTTTTCAACGATGGATGAGTTTGTCCAGGTGCCGACGACTAGGGGATATAGGATGCATTTGTCAACATCCTACATCTACTAACATCCTACATCTACTAACGAACATTTGTTTGATGAGCCCACACCACATTGCAATTACTAAACATTTGTTTGACGAGCCCACACCACATTGCAATTACCAAATCCCAGTTGTTCGCTAGCTATTTTCAAAGCATTGTTATTAGGTAACTTCACACACCACGTTTCTATTAACACTTCCAAGTGTTGGTTGACAGTGGGACCTAGTCCTAAAAAAATTCCACCTCACTAAAAAATGAACGACCCATTCCATTTCACATCATTTCATTTCATTTGAGAAAGGTGTAGGGTTAGAATTGATCCAAGGTTCTCATTGTGGAGCAGCCANTAGGCCAACACCCACCTGCACGTACGTTAAATAAGTAAATGAATAACATTCAATGTCAGACATACAAAAAAAATAGATTTCTTGTGTTTTAAGTTGCTTCCTTCAAAATGTAACAGCTTCTGTCATAAGAGATCTCCATGCTTATATGAAAAAAATTCACGGTGACAACCAAGCTGATGAAGAGAAGTAGAAGCAGAAACGACAAAGGTGGGTACAACCCATCCGGTATAGGAGTGTTTCTCAAGGATTTTGATGCATGCACATATGCAGAATGAATATATACATTATATATATCACCTTCTTTGCAAAACCAAAGAACTGATTCTTGAAACATACATTCATCCTTACCATTGTAATTGAAAGTGATTGGAGATCCACTGCCTCTTCCTCCTGCTGATCTCAACATCATCTGGTAATTACTACATAATTCGAACCCTACAGAGCCAGTAAAGCTCATAACTCCATCTGACTGAAACATTTCAATAAAGAAAAAATGATAAGTAAAACCTACAGTGAACAAACTTGCCTTATCTTTCGTAGTCAGATTCGATATCGAAACCCCGCTATTAGTGAAGAAACTTGCACTGCAAATGCTTGCTCGACATGCCCAACATGCTTCTGTGGCTGCTCCACAATGAGAACCTCGAATCAATTCTAACCCTACACCTTTCTCAAATGAAATGAAATGATGTGAAATGGAATGGGTCGTTCATTTTTTAATGAGGTGGAATTTTTAGGACCGGGTCCCATTGTCAACCAACACCTGGAAGTGTTAATAGAAACGTGGTGTGTGAAGTTACCTAATAACAATGCTCTGAAAACAGCTGGCCAACAACTGGGATTTGGTAATTGCAACATGGTGTGGGCTCGTCAAACAAATGTTTGGTAATTGCAACGTGGTGTGGGCTCGCCAAACAAATGTCTGTTAGTAGATGTAGGATGTTGACAAATGTAGCCTATAGCCCCTAGTCGTCGGCACCTAGACAAACTCATCCATCGTTGAAAAAATTCAAATAACGGTTGTTGATCTATTGATTAATAAAAAAATAGCTTCATGTGAAGGCAAGCATATTTTGGAATTTCTTAAGGCTACTGCAGGTTCGAACTTCCAATACTCAGTATTATGAAGACGAGGTCCACACAGAGACAGTTTCTTCAAACATCATCTGATATTGCAAATTATGTATAAAAATCCCTCCATCGATCTAACTATTATTGGCGTTGGATAATCACAACATTCACAGTTTCAAACCATAGCTTCAGACCATACACCGAAATTGGTGAATAACATCATACGGTAAAATTTTCCCTGGGATTTTTTAGATTCAGAATTACTCAGAAATGGGCGATTGCATACCAATGGAATTTTTATTGGACTTTCCCTTTGCATTCATGTCCCTGATCTTTGCAGATTTGGGTGCAATCATCTGGATCTTAGGGTAAGTTTTCTTTTTTAGATCTCTCAACATATCACTTCATTTCAATCCCTTTGGTTTCACATATTCCAAGAATGTCATCGTTCTCTCCAAGCAACATCTCTATANTAGGCCAACACCCACCTGCACGTACGTTAAATAAGTAAATGAATAACATTCAATGTCAGACATACAAAAAAAATAGATTTCTTGTGTTTTAAGTTGCTTCCTTCAAAATGTAACAACGTCTGTCATAAGAGATCTCCATGCTTATATGAAAAAAATTCACGGTGACAACCAAGTTGATGAAGAGAAGCAGAAGCAAAAACGACAAAGGTGGGTACAACCCATCCGGTATAGGAGTGTTTCTCAAGGATTTTGATGCATGTACATATGCAGAATGAATATATACATTATATATATCACCTTCTTTGCAAAACCAAAGAACTGATTCTTGAAACATACATTCATCCTTACCATTGTAATTGAAAGTGATTGGAGATCCACTGCCTCTTCCTCCTGCTGATCTCAACATCATCTGGTAATTACTACATAATTCGAACCCTACAGAGCCAGTAAAGCTCATAACTCCATCTGACTGAAACATTTCAATAAAGAAAAAATGATAAGTAAAACCTACAGTGAACAAACTTGCCTTATCTTTCGTAGTCACATTCGATATCGAAACCCCGCTATTAGTGAAGAAACTTGCACTGCAAATGCTTGCTCGACATGCCCAACATGCTTCTGTGGCTGCTCCACAATGAGAAGCTCGAATCAATTCTAACCCTACACCTTTCTCAAATGAAATGAAATGATGTGAAATGGAATGGGTCGTTCATTTTTTAATGAGGTGGAATTTTTAGGACCGGGTCCCACTGTCAACCAACACCTGGAAGTGTTAATAGAAACGTGGTGTGTGAAGTTACCTAATAACAATGCTCTGAAAACAGCTAGCCAACAACTGGGATTTGGTAATTGCAACATGGTGTGGGCTCGTCAAACAAATGTTTGGTAATTGCAACGTGGTGTGGGCTCGCCAAACAAATGTCTGTTAGTAGATGTAGGATGTTGACAAATGTAGCCTATAGCCCCTAGTCGTCGGCACCTAGACAAACTCATCCATCGTTGAAAAAATTCAAATAACGGTTGTTGATCTATTGATTAATAAAAAAATAGCTTCATGTGAAGGCAAGCATATTTTGGAATTTCTTAAGGCTACTGCAGGTTCGAACTTCCAATACTCAGTATTATGAAGACGAGGTCCACACAGAGACAGTTTCTTCAAACATCATCTGATATTGCAAATTATGTATAAAAATCCCTCCATCGATCTAACTATTATTGGCGTTGGATAATCACAACATTCACAGTTTCAAACCATAGCTTCAGACCATACACCGAAATTGGTGAATAACATCATACGGTAAAATTTTCCCTGGGATTTTTTAGATTCAGAATTACTCAGAAATGGGCGATTGCATACCAATGGAATTTTTATTGGACTTTCCCTTTGCATTCATGTCCCTGATCTTTGCAGATTTGGGTGCAATCATCTGGATCTTAGGGTAAGTTTTCTTTTTTAGATCTCTCAACATATCACTTCATTTCAATCCCTTTGGTTTCACATATTCCAAGAATGTCATCGTTCTCTCCAAGCAACATCTCTATANCATCTTCTGAATCTTCTTGACATGGTGAACATAATTCTTCTTGATTTGTATCTGCATCTTCTTTGACATTTTTTGGATCTGTGATGGGTGAAGAATATATGTCATGTAACTTATCGCAAAGTTCTTTTTCTGATGAACATTTACCAACCTTTTCTCTTACAGGATTAGGTAATCCTTCCCAGATGAAATCCATTGCTATTTTGTTATTCTTCCTCAATTCCTTCTTGGCTGCAGTCTTTGCCCTTTTTGAAATATCATATCCTGTAACAACTGATAGCCAAATATAATGTCCCTGTGCATGTAAAAATAATTTTGTCCTTATGCTCCACATCTCATACTTAAAACCATTCTGACCATTAAACATTGGTACTCCATTCTCAGAATAATCCATGATCTCCTTCCAGTGGTTAAACTGTTTCCTTAAGGAACTAACTCTGATACCAATTGTTGGATTACTGAGAGGGGGGGGGTGAATCAGTAATAGATCAATTTAATCCTTTTTAACCATATAATACAATTGTTATATAATTAAAGCATTATCATCCAATAACTTCAGAGTTAATAAGCAATGAACAAACACACACATACACGGTACACTGATGTTTTACGTGGAAACCCAAATCGGGAGAAAACCACAGAATGTTTTTTCTTATATGTCTTGAAGAATTACATTCATTGGAAGCACCAACTTCATTTGTTTTCCAGCTGCAACTGTAAGGAGGCTCCAACCCCCTAGTTTCTTAGGCTACAACCTGAGGGAATATTCAACTCCTCAATTCTCTGGCTACAACCCCCTATGTTCTCTGGCTACAACCGGAAGGTGGCTACAACCACCTATCATTTCCCCGTCCAACCTCCCTGAAGTAGAAGTAGAATGATGGAACCACTGCCACACTATCACTGTGAGATATATCGCTATAAACCTGTACCAATAAATCTGAACCACGCATCAACCATGCATCAACCTGTACCTCAACCTATAATCAACCTGTACCATAAACAAGTGCATCAACCATGCACCAACNTAGGCTACAACCCGAGGGAATCTTCAACTCCCCAATTCTCTGGCTACAACCAGAAGGAGGCTACAACCCCCTATGTTCTCTGGCTACAACCGGAAGGTGGCTACAACCACCTATCTTTGCCCCATCCAACCTCCCTGAAGTAGAAGTAGAATGATGGAACCACTGCCACACTATCACTGTGAGATATATCTCTATAAACCTGTACCAATAAATCTAAACCACGCATCAACCATGCATTAACCTGTACCTCAACCTATAATCAACCTGTACCATAAACAAGTGCATCAACCATGCACCAACCTGTACCTCAACCTATAATCAACCTGTACCAAACAACCTATAATCAACCTGTACCATAAACAAGTGCATCCAACCATGTACCAAGTATGTACCAATCATGTGTCAACTACTCATCAACTATGACTCATCAATATGTACCAACATCATCAACTATACACCTCATGTATGTGACAACTCATAAACTACTTGTCTCAACCATGTACTCAACATGTACCTCAACCAAAATCCCTCATCAATTATATCATCCAAATCTGATTTGTAGCTATGTAATAGACCTGGTGTATATGATCACATTCCTTGCTGAATTCTGACTTATTCTAGAGAGCGACCTTGTAGAGCGCGCCCCGCACAAAATATTTGTTGAATTGATATGAAACTGTTACACAACATACCAGACTGTACCCTAACCACCACATTTGATTTCACAAAATTTGGATCTGTTATGAAGAAGTTATGACGTTTTTACCCGAAAGACCTTTTTTTTACTAGTTTCGGGACTAGCCATAAACCCTATTTTCCAGAGAGTGTAACTCCAAAAATAAAATGACCCACAAGATGATTTTTTTACCACAGATACTTGGATATGTTTTCTCAATGGAAAATAAATTTCAGGGTCCGGATCATTATAGAAAATAAGTTATAGCGAAAATGGTGAGATGGCCTATAAATAACATACCTTAGAAAACACCATCAAAAGAATTTATCCTTCCTTTCATTTCAACCTTCTTTTCTTCACGTTTCCTCAGAATTTCGGCTTAGATATCCTTGGTTACTTCAAAAACCTATAGATATTCAATATTCTCAAGTGTCATTAAAATGAGAGATCTTTGCCTCTTATTTATACTCTCCAAGTAACTTCCTTAAAAACATCTTCTAGGTCACTTGGCCCCACTTTCGTTATTTTAGGGTTGACCTACTTCTAATTTCTCCATTAAATTTATTATTGAAATAATTTATTTTGTATTCACTTTGAATTATAATACACTCATTACTTCATTTTATTATTTACCTTTTAAAATCTCTTAAATCACTTTGACTACTTTGACCTTTTGGGGCTTCCAGATGACATATGAGGGTCCTCATACTTCATAAGGCCATAACTCTCAAACCGTGAGAAGTTATGTGACGTTCCACATACCACAAGAAATGGAATGACACGTACTATCCATATATAATAGTATTATCTGAAAATATATCATAACTCATACTGTTATCCATCAAACAAACTTGGGTCCATTACCCAAACCTGGGATCTCCAACTTCTCATGGCCATAATTCTCTGATGTAGGAGCATCGTTGGAAAGCACGTAGAGGCGGGACCACTCAACATGTGAGATTTATTCCAGAACTTCAACGTGGACAATTACAACCGATTTCGGAATCCGCCTCCACTCAGCGTCGGAATTCACCTTTGGAGGAATGTTTGAACCGGTGCTGAATTTTACCCTTTGAAGCAAGTTTTGAAATTGTAAATAGAGCAGGAGTTTGCACTTCGGTTCTGGAGTGTGACTGAACTAAGATAGTGTAGGATGAATTTTAGAGTAGGTAAGTAGCCAAGGGAAACCCTAAAAATTTTTTTGAGTTATGTAGAAGTTTGTACACCCAGTTAGAGAGAGATGGAATACAGAGAGAAATTAGTTGTAAGAGAGAACTACGAGTTAGAAGGAGATCTCAGTGTTTGAGTTACTATAATTTTGAATGTATTCTGTAGACATTAGGCACTTGTGAATATAACAGAATGGAAAATTGATCCAAATGTATGGTGTGTGGACTGTGTGCATTTTCCTGTCATTTCTGTTTACATGAACAAGTCGATGGAACTGTGAGTTTTTCCAGTTTCAATTGTTTCTCTTCATTGGAAGCTCTGCAAAGTGTGCATTGAGCCAGAGAGGAATGTAAGGAGATCAGGAGGAATTTCTTTGAGAGAAATATCGTGGATCTGAGTTATCGAAATCCCTAAAATGCAAGGAGTGCGCGGGAAATCGAAGTCTAAACCAGACAAAGCTCAGGAGGGATAACGCTTCGAAAAGTGTTATCGAGATCCAGGAACTCATTCCCTAAAAGGAACGAAGACCGATTCTTTGAATACTTAGAAAATATTCTAAGTCTGAAGTGAGTAAAAGATCAGGAGGAAGAACGTCATCGAGCGTTGGATCGTGGCAGAATATCTTGCAGACCGTCCAATTTGAGGGAGAAGCGCAGGTTTTAACGCTGCGAGGATCAGAGAGGGGAGACCCCGAAGATCTGAACGGACTATGGAGAGTCCTTGAGGAGAAACGTCGAAACCCTGCCAGTTTTTGGATGACGTGGAGAGGCGAGAAGGTTAGCGGCGAAGGATTTTGACATCCAAAGCTCAGGAGGAATAGTGACCATCGATCTCAAATAGATCTAGACCATTGGTCCATTTCGCGATTTTGGGTATCGGGAGTTGGAAGGACACAGATCCTTGTCTCTCAAAACCCTGAATCACAAAATAGAGAAATAGCGAGGTCAGACGTGGACCGTAGATCCCAAGGATTATTGTGATTCATTGATCGAACACCAAGGCACTTCAGCGTTTCACCATTTCGGCATTCCAGCATTGCAGCAACCAGGGATTCCAAGGAGTAGAGATATCCCTTGCACCCAGATTTCGCGAAACGCGAAAACCTGGAAGAATAGGCACTGGGGATATTTCGACATTTTAGTAACCAGGGATCCCAAGGAGCAGAGATATTCCTCGCATTCTGATTTCATGAAACGTGAAAACCCGAAGGAATAGGTGTTGGGACATTTCAACATTTCGGCAATCGGGGGTTTGAAGGACGAAGAGATGGGAGGCTTGACTTGTGAAGTTCCAGTCCATGATATTTCGGCATTTCAGTAACCAGGGGTTCGAAGGACGAAGCAATGGGACGCTTGACTTTTGAAGTTCTGGTCCATGATATTTTGACATTTCGGCAACCGAGGATTCGAAAGACAAGGAAAGGAAGAACGCTTGCATTTCAATTCCCCGAATTGCGAAAAACCGGTAGTGCTTTGACGTTAGGTGTGTGGTCACAGAGTGGTGGTGACGTGGACAAAGGCTAAGTGAGGANACTTGTCTCAACCATGTACTCAACATGTACCTCAACCAAAATACCTCATCAATTTCATCATCCAAATCTGATTTGTAGCTCTGTAATAGACCTGGTGTATATGATCACATTCCTTGTTGAATGCTGACTTATTCTAAAGAGCGACCTTGTAGAGCATGCCCCGCACAAAATATTTGTTGAATTGATCTGAAATTGTTACACAACATACCAGACTGTACCCTAACCACCACATTTTATTTCACATAATTTGGATCTGTTATGAAGAAGTTATGACGTTTTTACCCGAAACACCTTTTTTTTACTAGTTTCAGGACTAGCCATAAACCCTATTTTCCAGGGAGTGTAACTCCAAAAATACAATGACCCACAAGTTGAATTTTTTACCACAGATACTTGGATATGTTGTCTCAATGGTATAGAAATTTCAGGGTCCGAATCATTATAGAAAATAAGTTATAGCGAAAATGGTGAGATGGCCTATAAATAACATACCTTAGAAAACACCATCAAAAGAATTTATCCTTCCTTGCATTTCAACCTTATTTTCTTCACCTTCCCTCAGAATTTCGGCTTAGATATACTTGGTTACTTTAGAAACCTATAGATATTCAATATGCTCAAGTTTCATTAAAATGAGAGATCTTTTCCTCTTATTTATACTCTCCAAGTAACTTCCTTAAAAACATCTTATAGGTCACTTGGCCCCACTTTCCTTATTTTAGGGTTAACCTACTTCTAATTTCTCCATTAAATTTATTATTGAAATAATTTATTTTGTATTCACTTTGAATTATAATACACTCATTACTTCACTTTATTATTTACCTTTTAAAATCTCTTAAATCACTTTGACTACTTTGACCTTTTGGGGCTTCCAGATGACATATGAGGGTCCTCATACTTTATAAGGCCATAACTCTCAAACCGTGAGGAGTTATGTGACGTTCCACATACCAAAAGAAATGGAATGACACGTAATATCCATATATAATAGTATTATCTGAAAATATATCATAACTCATACCGTTATCCATCAAACAAACTTGGGTCCATTACCCAAACCTGGGGTCTCCAACTTCTCAGGGCCATAATTCTCTGATGCAGGAGCATCGTTGGTAAGCACGTAGACGCGGGACCACTCAACACGTGAGAGTTCTTCCAAAACTTCAACGTGGATAGTTACAACCGATTTCGGAATTTGCCTCCACTCAGCGTCGGAATTCACCTTTGGAGGCACGCTTGAACCGGTGCTGAATTTTACCCTTTGAAGCAAGTTTTGAAATTGTAAACAGAGCAGGAGTTTTCACTTCGGCTCTGGAATGTGACTGAACTAAGATAGCGTAGGATGAATTTTAGAGTAGGTAAGTAGCCAGGGGAAACCCTAAAAATATTTTTGAGTTATGTAGAAGTTTGTACACCCAGTTAGAGAGAGCTAGAATATAGAGAGAAATTAGTTGTAAGAGAGAACTACGAGTTAGCAGGAGATCTCAGTGTTTGAGTTACTATAATTTTGAATGTATTATGTATCCATTAGGCACTTGTGAATATAACAGAATGGAAAATTGATCCAAATGTATGGTGTGTGGACTGTGTGCATTTTCCTGTCATTTCTGTTTACATGAACAAGTGGATGGAACTGTGAGTTTTTCCAGTTTCAATTGTTTCTCTTCATTGGAATCTCTGCAAAGTGTGCATCGAGCTAGAGAGGAACATAAGGAGATCAAGAGGAATTTCTCTAAAAGAAATATTGTGGATCTGAGTTATCGAAATCCCTAAAATGCAAGGAGTGCGCGGGAAATCGAAGTCTAAACCAGACAAAGCTCAGGAGGGATAACGCTTCAGAAAGTGGTATCGAGATCCAGGAACTCATTCCCTAGAAGGAACGAAGACCGAGTCTTCAAAGACTTAGAAAATCTTCTAAATCTGAAGTGAGTAAAATCTCAAGAGGAAGAACGTCGTCGAGCGTTGGATCGCGGCAGAAGATCCTGCAGACCGTCCAATTTGAGGGAGAATCGTAGGTTTTAACGCTGCGAGGATCAGGGAGGGGAGACCCCGAAGATATAAACGGATGGTGGAGAGTCCTTGAGGAGAAACACCGAAACCCTGCCAGTTGTTGGATGATGTGGAGCTGCGAGAAGGTTAGCGGCGAGGGATTTTGACGTCCAAAGCTTAGGAGGAATAGTGACCATCGATCTCAAATAGATCTAGACCATTGGTCCATTTCGCGATTTCGGGTACCGCGAGTTGGAAGGACACAGATCCTTGTCTCTCAAAACCCTGAATCACGAAATAGTGAAATAGTGAGGTTAGACGTGGACCGTAGATCCCAGGGATTATTGTGAGTCGTTGATCGAACGCCAAGGCACTTCGACGTTTCGGCATTTCGACATTCCGACATTTCGGCAACCAGGGATTCCAAGGAGTAGAGATATCCCTTGCACCCAGATTTCGCGAAACGCGAAAACCTGGAAGAATAGGCGTTGGGGATATTTCGACATTTTAGTAACCAGGGATCCCAAGGAGCAGAGATATTCCTCGCATTCTGATTTCGCGAAACGCGAAAACCCGAAGGAATAGGTGCTGGGACATTTCAGCATTTCGNGTATTCACTTTGAATTATAATACACTCATTACTTCACTTTATTATTTACCTTTTAAAATCTCTTAAATCACTTTGACTACTTTGACCTTTTGGGGCTTCCAGATGACATATGAGGGTCCTCATACTTTATAAGGCCATAACTCTCAAACCGTGAGGAGTTATGTGACGTTCCACATACCAAAAGAAATGGAATGACACGTAATATCCATATATAATAGTATTATCTGAAAATATATCATAACTCATACCGTTATCCATCAAACAAACTTGGGTCCATTACCCAAACCTGGGGTCTCCAACTTCTCAGGGCCATAATTCTCTGATGCAGGAGCATCGTTGGTAAGCACGTAGACGCGGGACCACTCAACACGTGAGAGTTCTTCCAAAACTTCAACGTGGATAGTTACAACCGATTTCGGAATTTGCCTCCACTCAGCGTCGGAATTCACCTTTGGAGGCACGCTTGAACCGGTGCTGAATTTTACCCTTTGAAGCAAGTTTTGAAATTGTAAACAGAGCAGGAGTTTTCACTTCGGCTCTGGAATGTGACTGAACTAAGATAGCGTAGGATGAATTTTAGAGTAGGTAAGTAGCCAGGGGAAACCCTAAAAATATTTTTGAGTTATGTAGAAGTTTGTACACCCAGTTAGAGAGAGTTGGAATATAGAGAGAAATTAGTTGTAAGAGAGAACTACGAGTTAGCAGGAGATCTCAGTGTTTGAGTTACTATAATTTTGAATGTATTCTGTAGCCATTAGGCACTTGTGAATATAACAGAATGGAAAATTGATCCAAATGTATGGTGTGTGGACTGTGTGCATTTTCCTGTCATTTCTGTTTACATGAACAAGTGGATGGAACTGTGAGTTTTTCCAGTTTCAATTGTTTCTCTTCATTGGAATCTATGCAAAGTGTGCATCGAGCTAGAGAGGAACGTAAGGAGATCAGGAGGAATTTCTCTAAGAGAAATATTGTGGATCTGAGTTATCGAAATCCCTAAAATGCAAGGAGTGCGCGGGAAATCGAAGTCTAAACCAGACAAAGCTCAGGAGGGATAACGCTTCGGAAAGTGGTATCGAGATCCAGGAACTCATTCCCTAGAAGGAACGAAGACCGAGTCTTCAAAGACTTAGAAAATCTTCTAAATCTGAAGTGAGTAAAATCTCAGGAGGAAGAACGTCGTCGAGCGTTGGATCGCGGCAGAAGATCCTGCAGACCGTCCAATTTGAGGGAGAAGCGTAGGTTTTAACGCTGCGAGGATCAGGGAGGGGAGACCTCGAAGATCTAAACGGATGGTGGAGAGTCCTTGAGGAGAAACACCGAAACCCTGCCAGTTGTTGGATGATGTGGAGCTGCGAGAAGGTTAGCGGCGAGGGCTTTTGACGTCCAAATCTTAGGAGGAATAGTGACCATCGATCTCAAATAGATCTAGACCATTGGTCCATTTCGCGATTTCGGGTACCGCGAGTTGGAAGGACACAGATCCTTGTCTCTCAAAACCCTGAATCACGAAATAGTGAAATAGTGAGGTTAGACGTGGACCGTAGATCCCAGGGATTATTGTGAGTCGTTGATCGAACGCCAAGGCACTTCGACGTTTCGGCATTTCGACATTCCGACATTTCGGCAACCAGGGATTCCAAGGAGTAGAGATATCCCTTGCACCCAGATTTCGCGAAACGCGAAAACCTGGAAGAATAGGCGTTGGGGATATTTCGACATTTTAGTAACCAGGGATCCCAAGGAGCAGAGATATTCCTCGCATTCTGATTTCGCGAAACGCGAAAACCCGAAGGAATAGGTGCTGGGACATTTCAGCATTTCGTTAACCGGGGGTTTGAAGGATGAAGGGACGGGACGCTTGACTTGTGAAGTTCCGGTCCATGATATTTCGGCATTTCGGTAACCAGGGGTTCGAAGGATGAAGCGACGGGACGCTTGACTTGTGAAGTTCCAGTCCATGATATTTCGACATTTTGGCAACCGAGGATTCGAAAGACAGGGAAAGACATTTTGGCATCGCAATTCCCTGAATTGCGAAAAGACGGTAGCGCTTTGACGTTAGGCGCATGGTCACAGAGTGGTGGTCACGTGGACAGAGGCTAAGGGAGGAGCCAAAAATTGTTAATCCCTTTTCATCATTTCGGGACCCGGGTGTTTGAGAGGCAGGGAGTCCTGACTCGCGATACCGCGAAACCCCGAAACGCGAAAGGAGTGGGTCATAGCCCGAGTTCACTAGATAAGAAGGGACCTGTGGATTTGTTCAAGGGGTTCCAACAGGAGCCCGAAGAGCCATTTCGGCTCAGGATTTGGGACGATTCAAGGATCGGGAGGTCAGTGGACCCTGCTGAGGTAGGGGGTCTACATCAGGTGGTATCAGAGCATCGGTTTTTTGTCTGTAGACTTCAGGCGAAGGAGGAAAAGAAGGAGACAGAGAAATTGAAGCTGTACTCTGTGTGTGACAGATAGTCGACATAATGCCGCTAAGAAGACGAGAGCTGCCTTTAGCCAACCGTGTTGTAGAGAGGGAGATGCGAGAGCTTCACGCCCGATTGGAAACAATGGAAGCAACACAGAGAAGAGAACCTAACATTGG
>JZKD02S0285743.1:0-20252 GCA_000966675.3 Picea glauca | reverse complement strand
TCATCTAGAAGCCCCAAAAGGTCAAAGTAGTCAAAGTGGTTGCAAAGAAGAAATTATTTAAATAATAAAGTGAAGTGATGAGTGTACTATAAGATAAAGTGGATACAAAATAAATTATTTAAATAATAAATTTAATGGAGAAACTACTAAGTGGACAAGTGGTTAGAAGTGTGTTAGCCCTAAAATAAGGAAAGTGGTTTAAGAGATTTTAGAAGGTAAATAATAAAGTGAAGTTATGAGTGTACTATAAGTCATAGTGGATACAAAAGAAATTATTTAAATAATAAATTTAATGTTGGAATTACTAAGTGGAAAAGTGGTTAGAAGTGGGTTAGCCCTAAAATAAGGAAAGTGGTTTAAGATGGTTAGAAGGTAATCCCTTAAGGAAGCTACATAAAAGTGTAATAAGAGGTAAGGGTCTCTCATTTTAATCACACTTGAGCATATTGAATATATACAAGTGACTAAGGTAACCAAATGATATCTAAGATGAATTTTAGAGGGAAGGTGAAGTAAAGAAGGCCGAAATTCAAGGGAGGATAAATTCTTTTGATGATGCTTTATAAGGCATGTTATTTACAGGTCATCTCACCATTTCCACAATAAAGTGTTTTCTAGAATGATTCAGACCATGAAATTGGGAGGTCGTTGAGGAAACATATCCAAGTAATTGTGATAACAATTTTAGTTTGTGGGTCGTTGTATTTTTTGAGTTACACTCCATCGAAAATAGTGTTTGTGGCTAGTCCTTAAACTAGTCTAAAATAGGTGTTTCAGGTAAAAACGTCATAACTTTTCATAACTTTTCATAACTGATCCAAATTCAGTAAGACCAAATGTGTTAGTTAGAGTACATTTTTTATTATGTTGTGTTATATTTTTAGATCTATACAAAAAATATTCTGTGTGGGGCATTCTTTATAAGTTCGATCTCTACAATAAGTTAGAATTCAACAAGGTATGCCATTTTTGCTATAACTCATTTTCTGAGAGGTTCCAAGTAGTGAAATATGGAGGAATTACACAAAAGACACCAAAGAACATTGTGTACCATTTTCATATCTTTATTCATTACAGGTACATAGTTAGGGTTGTTGACTAATCCAAAATTAGTCATGTGAGACTAAAGTAAAGTTTCATAAAATACTAGTCTCTTTTTGTTAAAGTTAAGGAAGGTTTGCAGGTATGTGATCATATACACCAGGTCTATTACANTCATGGCTAAGCAAGAAACAATCATCAGTATCCTTATCTACAGTCGAAGAATAGTATATTTCAGTAGCATCATGTTGTACATAGGTTCTATGGATGAAAAAAACTCTAATAGATATACAGGTTGAGTATGATGAGCCCATTCCAATCTATTTTGATAATACAAGTGCCATCAGTATTTCAAAGAACTCAGTGATGCACTCCAAGATGAAGCACATTCCAATCAAGTATCACTTTCTATGGGAATAGGTTGCAAAGAAGAACATCAAAGTTGAATATGTGGGCACAAAAGAACAAGTGGCAGACATCTTTACAAAACTGCTTCCATAGGAAGCCTTTGAGTATCTTCGTTAGAGACTCGGAGTAGTTTCTACTCCAAAATGAATGCTTTTGAATGTTTATCTTATAAGTCTTAGATTTACATGAGGAAGCACCATAAAGAGGACAATTCGGGTTGGGAGATCAGTTTCAAGAAGAGTTCAGTCAGGGGGAGTATCCCCAAGGACATTTCAGTTAGGGGGAGCAGCCCCGGATGGAAATATAACTTTTCCATTGATGACAAAGGGGGAGAGATTTATCAGATGCATAGCAAAGAAGCATGGTTCCAAGGGGAGCGATGGTCATAGGGGGAGCATGAGTGATATGACTCCAGTATTGCATGACATGAATTCAGTATTGCATCAGAGTGTTGCCATTAATGCCAAAGGGGGATATATTTTATTAATTGGGTTGGTTTTCATTGATGTCAACCCTTGAAGAAAGTCCGATAGCAAATTCTGGTAGCACAAAGGTTTGGGTAATGGACCCAAGTTTGTTTTATGGATAATGGTATGAGTTTTGATATATTTTCAGGTAAGAATATTCTATATGGATAGTACATGTCATTCCATTTCCGGTGGTATTTGGAACATCACATAACTCCTCATGGTTAGAGAGTTATGGCTATGTGAAGTTGGAGAACCCTCATGAGTCATCTATAAGCCCCAAAAGGTCAAAGTAGTCAAAGTGGTTTCAAAAAAAAATTATTTAAATAATAAAGTGAAATGATGAGTGTACCATAAGTCAAAGTGGATACAAAATAAATTATTTAAATAATAAAGTTAATGTAGAAATTACTAAGTGGACAAGTGGTTAGAAGTGGGTTAGCCCTAAAATAAGGAAAGTGGTTTAAGAGATTTTAGAAGGTGAATAATAAAGTGAAGTGATGAGTGTACTATAAGTCAAAGTGGATACAAAATAAATTATTTAAATAATAAATTTAATGGAGAAATTACTAAGTGGACAAGTGGTTAGAAGTGGGTTAGCCCTAAAATAAGGAAAGTGGTTTAAGATGGTTAGAAGGTAACCCCTTGAGGAAGCTACATAAAAATTAAAATAAGAGGAAAGGGTCTCTCATTTTAATCACACTTGAGAATATTGAATATCTACGAGTGACTAAGGTAACCAATGGATATCTAAGCCTAATTTCATAGGGAAGGTGAAGTAAAGAAGGCCGAAATTCAAGGGAGGATAAATTCTTTTGATGATGCTTTCTAAGTTATGTTATTTACAGGTCATCTCACCATTTTCACAATAACCTTTTATCTAGAATGATTCAGATCGTGAAATTGGGAGGAATTTGAGGAAACATATCCAAGTAGTTGTGATAAAAATTTCAACTTATGGGTCGTTGTATTTTTGGATTTACACTCCGTGGAAAATAGGGTCTATGGCTAGTCCTGAAACTAGTCTAAAACATGTGTTTCTGGTAAAAACGTCATAACTTCTTCATAACAGATATAAATTTAGAAAGACCAAATGTATTAGTTAGAGTACAGTCTCTAGTATGTTTTGNTGTATAAATATTGTCCTCATAAGGAAGGTAGGATTAGGACTATGCATAGCATTCAAGAAGCTACTATAGTGGAGGACATGGGTAGGAGTTTGCCAAGGGTTTATGCATCCTTGGACAACTGACAAGCCAACTATAAACCCCACATGATTGGGGTGGAAGGTAAGACTGATAATAATCCCATATTTATTTTTATTGATTCTATATCTATTCATATCTATATAGATCTTAATATGGTTGAAAGGTTTAAATTGAAGATATGTAAGCATGAAAAGTCTTGGTTGGTTCAGCTAGCCACTCGAACCAAGAAAAGAAATTATGAGCTTGTCAAGAATTTCCAAATTAACATGAATGGAGTCATCACTAAGGTAGCTTTAAGCATCATACCACTTGGGTAATATGATTTTTTGATTGGTATTTATTGTTTGGAAAAGCATCATGCTATCCTATATTGTTACAACAAGAATTTCACATGCCTTGATGAGGAAGGGAATTTAAGTGTAGTTAAATGTATTCCAAGGATTATATCCATCATAGTTATTTTAGCATTGCAGTTGAAAAGAAGGTTTAGAAAAGGGTGCTAGATATATGTATCACATATTGAAGAGCCATCCAAGGATAAGGTGTCAAGTCTTGAAGGAATATAAATATGTGTTGGGGGAATTTCCAAGATTTCCACCAGAGAGATACATTGGCTTCTCTATTGACTTAATTCCTAGAGTTTCCCCAGTGTCCAAGACTCCCTATAGAGTCATCCTACCAAACATAAAGAGTTGTAGATGCAGCGAAAAGAGTTTTTCAATAAGGGGTACATATGCCCAAGTGTCTCACCTTGGGGTGCCCCGGTGATTTTTGTAAAGAAAAAGGATGGAACTCTAAGGTTGTGTATTGACTTCAAACAAATGAACAAAGTTACTGTAAAGAATAAGTACCCTCTGCCAAGTATTGATGATATTTTTTATCAACTAAAAGGAGCAAGGATGTTTTCCAAGATTGACTTGAGGTTAGTTTACCATCAGGTGAGAATCAGAGAAGAAGATACCAGTAACACAACCTCCTAGAAAAGGTATGGCCATTATGAGTTTGTATTGGTACCACTTGGGTTGAAAAATATGCCATGTACTTTTATGTGTTTGATGAAAAGAGTGTTTAAACATTACCTAGACAAATTTGTTATTGTCTTCTTGGATGATATTTTTATCTACTCCAATATAGAGGAGGAGCAAGAGAATCATTTGAGGTTGGTGATAAAGGTGTTGAGACAACACCCATTATATGCCAAGTTGAAAAAGTGCACTTTTTATCAGAGACAAATCCACTATTAGGGTCACATTGTCTCATAGGAGGGTATAGCAGTGGATCTCAAGAATATTGATACAATGAAAGGATGGCCTAGACCAAAAAACATTTTAGAAGTAAGATAATTTATGACTCGCATAGATGATTTTAGGGGATAAACTTCGCCAATGGGCTAATTTTCCATGGATTTTACCAAAAAAACGATTCGCCAATTTCCATTTTTTATAAAAACGATTCGCCAAAATTCCATAGAATAAAATTATTTTACCTTAAAATTCGCCAAACTTTTATAGAAAGTATATAAAATCCTTAGAAATTTGAATATTTTTATGAAAGTATCGCCAAACATTTTACATTTTGCGTATTAAGGACTAGTAAGATTATCCCGTATTTTTGCATTTTAATATAAATTTCCATCCTTAAAATCATCCATGTTTATGGGTCTAGCTAGTTACTATAAGAGATTCATTAAAGGTTTCTCCAAGATTTTTCATCCAATCACTTCACTACAAAAGAAAGGAATAAAATTTGAATTGACTAAAAAGTGTGAAGATAATTTATGGCACTTAAAAGATTTATTAACCAGTGCACCTATTTTAAATATTTCATATCCAAATGATGACTTTTTTGTGTGCGCAGATGCATGCAAAGAAGGAATCAGTGGATTCCTTACCCAAAATGGGCATGTCATTTGCTATGAATCTAGAAAACTTAAATACAATGAAAGAAATTATGCTACCCATGACTTGGAGCTTGCAACTATTGTTCATGTATTAAGAATGTGGAGGAAATATTTCATGGATAGACAATTCAAGCTGAGGATAGACCATAGTGATCTAAAAATACTTGTTTGAGCAGTTAACACTAAAGGTAAAACAAACTAGATGGATGGAATTTCTTAGTGAATGACTTTGACATCAAGAACAAAAAAGGAAAAGAGAACAAAATGGTTGATGCACTCAGTAGGAGGGTGCATGAAATGCATGCTACAACCATTAGTATGTGTAGCTCAAATTTTAAAAGAAAAATTTGGAAGTTGTAGCCTCAGACCAAAATTATGTGCAACTTAAAGAAGGTTTACAGTAGGGTAATGTATAGTTGAAATTTATGGACTATAGGATGGAACAATTTTGTACATGAACAAAATTGTTGTGCTAGCAACAAACCCTCCCCATTTTTTCTACTATTCCTTTCAAGTTGAAATATCATGGGGCCCCTCCTCATTTTGTTCAACTTTTCATGGTCTATTTTTCCTAATTTTGTTTATTTTGTCTTGCAAGTTTTCCTAAACACATCAGTTCTAGATTTGCATTATCCCTGAACTAAAAAATCCTCCAAAACGATTTGATTCTAAAATATTCATCTCTCATCGATACACCCTTTATCATTGGCATAAATCCTTCTTGGAGACTGTTGTTCCAAAGTCTATACTTAAGGCTATAAAGTATAGAGTCTGGGCATCCGAAAAGAGGGTAAATGATAAACGAGGAAGAAAACAACTTTTAGGAAAAGAAGCTAAGGCTGATTTCTAAGTTGTCTATGTCTAGCTTCCAATTGTTATTGAATGCTTATGTTTTGTTCAATGGATACCCATGAATGTTCGAGTTCGACCCGAGTGGTGCTAGTTTTCAGGATGGTGTCAAATAGGTTTAAAGCGATGTTGGTTTGATCTGTGAGACCGGGTTCGATATTGGGATGTCTTGTAGCAGACACAGTCATGGAGGAACATAAATTTAAGGGATGTTTCTTTTTAGGTTATTGATTCTATTTTAGATTGTATGAGAAAAATTCCCAAAACTTCAAATTAATCGTATAACAAAATCAAAGGTCATTTTTCGTATCTGAGTTAACCTTGAAAATCATGTATGAAACGAAAGAAAAAATAAATTTGTTGAACATTTTGAGGCATCTATCAAACAAAAATCTCACCTTGCGAGAGAAGAAGAAAATAGACAGGAAAACTTTAATGAAGCATAAGATATAGAAATCTAAGTAATTCACAGGTCTTGTACCTGTTGATAGTCGATACAGAGGAAAAGTTGTAAATGAATAGATGACTAAAATAGTTGATCACCACAATAGAGGTTGTACTAAATTGAATCTAAGCATTCATCAAAGATATATAAAAGAAATGATGCTAAATACGAAACAACGAAGGAAAACACATAACTCAGTCTTGATGGAATATGGAGTCTTCAATTTCTCTTGTATTAATTCTGGCGAAGGAAAATTTCTCTGTTACAATCCGGCCAAAAGAAAAAATACCCCCCTTTGTTATATTTTCAAAATGTATATTTATACAAGATTAAAACGCTTCGAATTATAATCATTCTAAAATTTTCGGTTACAAATGAAAAAATGAAGCATTTCACTTCCTGGTCCCTTGTCTTCCTCCATGTGGGTAGGGCTTCTTCTTTTCTTCGTTCTCTAGCTCCAAAAATAGGATGGACTAAACATTTGTTACTATTTGCCTCCAGAAGTATGTCCTTTCCATTGCTTAATACAAGTGACACACCTTTCTATCAACTGGGCTATCAACTTGGAAGGTTTTGTTTGGTTGTTCGCCTCAAAAGTGTAACAATTCTTTGCCAACTGTGGCAATCTTTTCCCTACTTGTCGGTCTTCTATGATGATGGACCATAATTGTAAGCTTGGATTTATTAACCACTTATCCACTTGGACAATATCGACCTGACTTACCTGGGATAATTCAACTTGTTCTTTTTCCACATTTTCCTTGACGTCAACAGATGTTTGGCTATGTCAATTTTTCCCAGTGTTCCAGCACTACTTTCCTTATCGAGATCTAACAAATTATTATTTTCCAAGATGAATGTTTCTTCACAATCATATCTCATATCTTTAGCCTTTTTTTAGTTCTCAGATATATTATGCTCCCATGCCTTCAGCAAGATGTTACCTCTGGTTTTCTCTGGAATGGACAATCTAGAACTAATGACCATTTCTTATTTAGTTGTTGCTATAACAGCCTCCTGGAAAGCAACCCGAGTCGCCTCAGCTTCTCTTTCTCTCAAGGAGATATCCTTTAGCACTTTTTCTATTGTCTGAAAATGATTCTGAATGGTTTCTACTTTAGCAAGTAGATCTTGTTGAACCACTTCTACCTTCTTTCGTATTTTTGTGGCTTGGGATTGGAATAACGTTATGTCTATGACCTGGATTTCAACAAAAATCAATTTAGCTTGCAGTTGTTTTATTAACTCCTCCTATTGATTTACCTGTGTTTGGCTTATTTGTGCTGACTGATGCATCTACTCGAGATCAAATTTTAGTTGTTCGATTTTCTGTTGATCAACTACTCTGGCTTGCTTGAAATATCCGTTTGCCTCATTCTTGGCATTCGCCTCTACCATTTATAATTGATCCTGCAATTTGTCGATTAATAGGCTCTTTTGTTTCAACCGTCCCTTCAAGGTTCCAACTAAATATTGGTTGGTCATTGCATAATCCCCCAGTGTTCCTACTATCTCATCGACGAATTCTTCCTCTTCCAGGGTTTCTCCATCCATTAAAATTTTCTATTTTTTAACTGTTGTGCCTACTCTTTGGTATGTTTCTTGCTTCACCACAACCTTCCTTTTCTTTCTAAAAAAGAAGTCGTTAGGAGCCAATTCTTCTACAGAGATAGGTGTTACATCTTCTTTGACTATTATCTCTGCATCGGGGTTCCCCTTTGTAAATTTTAAGGGTGTGACAGATGCAATGGGGTTGTCAATTTCCTTGTATGATTGTTTCTTGGTAGCGTTTTTGGCCAGCTCGCTTGATGTAAGAAACGGTATGTCACCTACCCCATTCGGGGTTATCTCTACTTGACCTTTGACCTGTTTACCCAGTGTAACTATCTATGGGTTTCCTTCTTCTTGATTGGGGATCTCAGCTTCCTGATTTGAGGTCTTAGTTTCTTATACCTTTTCTCGAGTCTCTTGTTTGCTAGGGTTTGTGTTCGTTGAACCTTTAGCTTATGCTTGTTGTGTACCTGGAGGTTTTGAGGTTCTGCCCTGTAAAACCTTGGGGATGCAACTTCTTTGGTG
This sequence comes from Picea glauca, assembly GCA_000966675.3. NCBI lineage: Eukaryota > Viridiplantae > Streptophyta > Pinopsida > Pinales > Pinaceae > Picea > Picea glauca. The sequence continues at coordinate 11,858 of JZKD02S0285743.1, read as the reverse complement.
CTCCTGGAATTTATAGAAATCAACCATGTCTTCAAGCAGCAGAGCTTGAATCTAACTTAATACTTTTGAGTAGGACCTCGCTCCTCGAAAGACTTCACCATGAGGTGAGTCTTTGTGATCATATATTTTTAGACCACAACTCGCCATGCGATTACTCACAACCTTATCATGCTCGTGTTTCTTAAACTCAATGTCTACTAATTTCATTTCCTCCAAGGTCGTGGCCTCCTCTTTGGCATGGTTGAAATATAATAAAGAATATGTACCAATGTGAATGGGGAAGGGTGTCCATACCTTCTTTTGAACTCCTTTGAGATATTTTCTTATCCCACCGGGCACAGTTTTCCTGGAAATCTCCTGACACACTAGCTTATCTGGAAAGAATATCGGCAAGGCATACAAGGGAACAAAGCTACCAAAAACCCTAAGATACAAAAAATCTGCTTCTATATACCAATCTGCCACGCTACTTAGGTTGGCCATGATTTTATCTGAAATCCTGGGAGGCAGATGGTCGAATATATAGACATGCATTGGTACCATTACCCAGTTGAAAATATCATAGACGAATTCTTTGGCTTTATCTTCTCAGAGTTTTGAGTGGTACACATGAATAGGCTCTGCATTATTTGGAGTCCTGAGCCAGCTCATTAATGGGAAATGTGTCATGAAGAAAATATCATGCATAATGTAAGTAGACATGAAAAATGAATATACTTTCCCACTCTCCTTTTGTGCTCGATATTCTGTAATCCAACTGGCCAGACCATCTAACAACAATTTGGCCCAGTCGAAAGAGAATCCCTCAGCTACTGTGTGAATAAGTGGTACCCATGGGAGAAATAAGTGAGAGGTGTCATCCTTCCCATACATTCTACAAACCATCATCATTATATACATGAATTGTGTCTCTAACAATGAGATTGAATAAATTCCATTGGAATTGGATCTGAATTTCATTGAGTGTGAACAATAGTCTTTGATCAGGTCAGATAATCTTTTCCCAAATTGCTCACATTATTTATTTTTGAAACCCTCTAAGAATTCGACGTTGTGAGTAAATCTTGGTGTGGGAGACAACTTGTACATTTCCTACAGATGATCTAGCCTGAATGTCCCAATTGTCACCTTTTTCTCGTTGAATATCATCCTAGTCGAGATATCTACATGGTCCAATGCCCATTTGATCATATCATAATAGGGAAAGAGTCGCGGCCTTGCTTCTATATTGTGTATCTCTGACTAAGTGACAACTTTGTATTTGTTGGATAAGTCATCTTTTTCATTATCAATGGAATCGTTTGGACAATTTATCAGCTCAAATTGCAAAATGTTGGAGACCTATGTCGATGTTTTGACAGTGTTGATGCTTCTAGGCAAGGTATCAGAAACAATATCTGAACCTTGACTGAATTCTCGCAAGTTGTGTTGGGGTTTTTCCATGAAGCCATGATATAGAACCTTGCAATTAGGTCTCCTATCACAGAAAATGAAAACACAGGCAAAGGTTATCTCGGTAAACCGGCTTTGTGAAAACTAGAAGAAAATTTAAAATAATGACGGAAAACCTTCCGTTTTGAGCACTCAAGTCTGTGTGAGTCCTTGCTGACAAAGTGTTTAAATCATTTAGTAGAAATATTTGGAGATAAAACAAGATCTTACTATCAATCATTTCATTAATTTTCTTATAAATGTCATAAATGTTTGATAATTCGAGACTTGGGAAGATCACAGAAACATTTAATTCTTTGTCCATAAGTTGTACAGGTTCAAAATTATTTAAGGTTTTGATTGATCCAGTTTAATCCTTTAATTAAGTGTTATTATTCCTTAATCCCTTTTTCAGTGTTCGTACTCTCGGATGATTTTACTCTTAGCCTTTGATCATGAACCTTGAATCTGCGATATTGCGATTTGGTTGACTAACTGTGATTAGACTTAGGTTTTTAATTAACCATGATCAATTAACAAATTNTGTATAAATATTGTCCTCATAAGGAAGGTAGGATTAGGACTATGCATAGCATTCAAGAAGCTACTATAGTGGAGGACATGGGTAGGAGTTTGCCAAGGGTTTATGCATCCTTGGACAACTGACAAGCCAACTATAAACCCCACATGATTGGGGTGGAAGGTAAGACTGATAATAATCCCATATTTATTTTTATTGATTCTATATCTATTCATATCTATATAGATCTTAATATGGTTGAAAGGTTTAAATTGAAGATATGTAAGCATGAAAAGTCTTGGTTGGTTCAGCTAGCCACTCGAACCAAGAAAAGAAATTATGAGCTTGTCAAGAATTTCCAAATTAACATGAATGGAGTCATCACTAAGGTAGCTTTAAGCATCATACCACTTGGGTAATATGATTTTTTGATTGGTATTTATTGTTTGGAAAAGCATCATGCTATCCTATATTGTTACAACAAGAATTTCACATGCCTTGATGAGGAAGGGAATTTAAGTGTAGTTAAATGTATTCCAAGGATTATATCCATCATAGTTATTTTAGCATTGCAGTTGAAAAGAAGGTTTAGAAAAGGGTGCTAGATATATGTATCACATATTGAAGAGCCATCCAAGGATAAGGTGTCAAGTCTTGAAGGAATATAAATATGTGTTGGGGGAATTTCCAAGATTTCCACCAGAGAGATACATTGGCTTCTCTATTGACTTAATTCCTAGAGTTTCCCCAGTGTCCAAGACTCCCTATAGAGTCATCCTACCAAACATAAAGAGTTGTAGATGCAGCGAAAAGAGTTTTTCAATAAGGGGTACATATGCCCAAGTGTCTCACCTTGGGGTGCCCCGGTGATTTTTGTAAAGAAAAAGGATGGAACTCTAAGGTTGTGTATTGACTTCAAACAAATGAACAAAGTTACTGTAAAGAATAAGTACCCTCTGCCAAGTATTGATGATATTTTTTATCAACTAAAAGGAGCAAGGATGTTTTCCAAGATTGACTTGAGGTTAGTTTACCATCAGGTGAGAATCAGAGAAGAAGATACCAGTAACACAACCTCCTAGAAAAGGTATGGCCATTATGAGTTTGTATTGGTACCACTTGGGTTGAAAAATATGCCATGTACTTTTATGTGTTTGATGAAAAGAGTGTTTAAACATTACCTAGACAAATTTGTTATTGTCTTCTTGGATGATATTTTTATCTACTCCAATATAGAGGAGGAGCAAGAGAATCATTTGAGGTTGGTGATAAAGGTGTTGAGACAACACCCATTATATGCCAAGTTGAAAAAGTGCACTTTTTATCAGAGACAAATCCACTATTAGGGTCACATTGTCTCATAGGAGGGTATAGCAGTGGATCTCAAGAATATTGATACAATGAAAGGATGGCCTAGACCAAAAAACATTTTAGAAGTAAGATAATTTATGACTCGCATAGATGATTTTAGGGGATAAACTTCGCCAATGGGCTAATTTTCCATGGATTTTACCAAAAAAACGATTCGCCAATTTCCATTTTTTATAAAAACGATTCGCCAAAATTCCATAGAATAAAATTATTTTACCTTAAAATTCGCCAAACTTTTATAGAAAGTATATAAAATCCTTAGAAATTTGAATATTTTTATGAAAGTATCGCCAAACATTTTACATTTTGCGTATTAAGGACTAGTAAGATTATCCCGTATTTTTGCATTTTAATATAAATTTCCATCCTTAAAATCATCCATGTTTATGGGTCTAGCTAGTTACTATAAGAGATTCATTAAAGGTTTCTCCAAGATTTTTCATCCAATCACTTCACTACAAAAGAAAGGAATAAAATTTGAATTGACTAAAAAGTGTGAAGATAATTTATGGCACTTAAAAGATTTATTAACCAGTGCACCTATTTTAAATATTTCATATCCAAATGATGACTTTTTTGTGTGCGCAGATGCATGCAAAGAAGGAATCAGTGGATTCCTTACCCAAAATGGGCATGTCATTTGCTATGAATCTAGAAAACTTAAATACAATGAAAGAAATTATGCTACCCATGACTTGGAGCTTGCAACTATTGTTCATGTATTAAGAATGTGGAGGAAATATTTCATGGATAGACAATTCAAGCTGAGGATAGACCATAGTGATCTAAAAATACTTGTTTGAGCAGTTAACACTAAAGGTAAAACAAACTAGATGGATGGAATTTCTTAGTGAATGACTTTGACATCAAGAACAAAAAAGGAAAAGAGAACAAAATGGTTGATGCACTCAGTAGGAGGGTGCATGAAATGCATGCTACAACCATTAGTATGTGTAGCTCAAATTTTAAAAGAAAAATTTGGAAGTTGTAGCCTCAGACCAAAATTATGTGCAACTTAAAGAAGGTTTACAGTAGGGTAATGTATAGTTGAAATTTATGGACTATAGGATGGAACAATTTTGTACATGAACAAAATTGTTGTGCTAGCAACAAACCCTCCCCATTTTTTCTACTATTCCTTTCAAGTTGAAATATCATGGGGCCCCTCCTCATTTTGTTCAACTTTTCATGGTCTATTTTTCCTAATTTTGTTTATTTTGTCTTGCAAGTTTTCCTAAACACATCAGTTCTAGATTTGCATTATCCCTGAACTAAAAAATCCTCCAAAACGATTTGATTCTAAAATATTCATCTCTCATCGATACACCCTTTATCATTGGCATAAATCCTTCTTGGAGACTGTTGTTCCAAAGTCTATACTTAAGGCTATAAAGTATAGAGTCTGGGCATCCGAAAAGAGGGTAAATGATAAACGAGGAAGAAAACAACTTTTAGGAAAAGAAGCTAAGGCTGATTTCTAAGTTGTCTATGTCTAGCTTCCAATTGTTATTGAATGCTTATGTTTTGTTCAATGGATACCCATGAATGTTCGAGTTCGACCCGAGTGGTGCTAGTTTTCAGGATGGTGTCAAATAGGTTTAAAGCGATGTTGGTTTGATCTGTGAGACCGGGTTCGATATTGGGATGTCTTGTAGCAGACACAGTCATGGAGGAACATAAATTTAAGGGATGTTTCTTTTTAGGTTATTGATTCTATTTTAGATTGTATGAGAAAAATTCCCAAAACTTCAAATTAATCGTATAACAAAATCAAAGGTCATTTTTCGTATCTGAGTTAACCTTGAAAATCATGTATGAAACGAAAGAAAAAATAAATTTGTTGAACATTTTGAGGCATCTATCAAACAAAAATCTCACCTTGCGAGAGAAGAAGAAAATAGACAGGAAAACTTTAATGAAGCATAAGATATAGAAATCTAAGTAATTCACAGGTCTTGTACCTGTTGATAGTCGATACAGAGGAAAAGTTGTAAATGAATAGATGACTAAAATAGTTGATCACCACAATAGAGGTTGTACTAAATTGAATCTAAGCATTCATCAAAGATATATAAAAGAAATGATGCTAAATACGAAACAACGAAGGAAAACACATAACTCAGTCTTGATGGAATATGGAGTCTTCAATTTCTCTTGTATTAATTCTGGCGAAGGAAAATTTCTCTGTTACAATCCGGCCAAAAGAAAAAATACCCCCCTTTGTTATATTTTCAAAATGTATATTTATACAAGATTAAAACGCTTCGAATTATAATCATTCTAAAATTTTCGGTTACAAATGAAAAAATGAAGCATTTCACTTCCTGGTCCCTTGTCTTCCTCCATGTGGGTAGGGCTTCTTCTTTTCTTCGTTCTCTAGCTCCAAAAATAGGATGGACTAAACATTTGTTACTATTTGCCTCCAGAAGTATGTCCTTTCCATTGCTTAATACAAGTGACACACCTTTCTATCAACTGGGCTATCAACTTGGAAGGTTTTGTTTGGTTGTTCGCCTCAAAAGTGTAACAATTCTTTGCCAACTGTGGCAATCTTTTCCCTACTTGTCGGTCTTCTGTGATGATGGACCATAATTGTAAGCTTGGATTTATTAACCACTTATCCACTTGGACAATATCGACCTAACTTACCTGGGATAATTCAACTTGTTCTTTTTCCACATTTTCCTTGACGTCAACAGATGTTTGGCTATGTCATTTTTTCCCACTATTCCAGCACTACTTTCCTTATCGAGATCTAACAAATTATTATTTTCCAAGATGAATGTTTCTTCACAAGAATCTCTCATATCTTTAGCCTTTTTTTAGTTCTCAGATATATTATGCTTCCATGCCTTCAGCAAGATGTTACCTCTGGTTTTCTCTGGAATGGACAATCTAGAACTAATGACCATTTCTTATTTAGTTGTTGCTATAACATCCTCCTGGAAAGCAACCCGAGTCACCTCAGCTTCTCTTTCTCTCAAGGAGATATCCTTTAGCACTTTTTCTATTGTCTGAAAATGATTCTGAATGGTTTCTACTTTAGCAAGTAGATCTTGTTGAGCCACTTCTACCTTCTTTCGTATTTTTGTGGCTTGGGATTGGAATAACGTTATGTCTATGACCTGGCTTTCAACAAAAATCAATTTAGCTTGCAGTTGTTTTATTAACTCCTCCTATTGATTTACCTGTGTTTGGCTTATTTGTGCCGACTGATGCATCTACTCGAGATCAAATTTTAGTTGTTCGATTTTATGTTGATCAACTACTCTGGCTTGCTTGAAATATTTGTTTGCCTCATTCTTGGCATTTGCCTCTACCATTTATAATTGATCCTGCAATTTGTTGATTAATAGGATCTTTTGTTTCAACCGTCCCTTCAAGGTTCCAACTAAATATTGGTTGGTCATTGCATAAGCCCCCAGTGTTCCTACTATCTCATCGACGAATTCTTCCTCTTCCAGGGTTTCTCCATCCGTTAAAATTTTCTATTTTTTAACTGTTGTACCTACTCTTTGGTATGTTTCTTGCTTCACCACAACCTTCCTTTTCTTTCTAAAAAAGAATTCGTTAGGAGCCAATTCTTCTACAGAGATAGGTGTTACATCTTCTTTGACTATTATCTCTGCATCGAGGTTCCCCTTTGTAAATTTTAAGGGTGTGACAGATGCAATGGGGTTTTCAATTTCCTTGTATGATTGTTTCTTGGTGAGTTTGTGGCCAGCTCGCTTGATGTAAGAAACGGTATGTCACCTACCCCATTCGGGGTTATCTCTACTTGACATTTGACCTGTTTACCCAGTGTAACTATCTATGGGTTTCCTTCTTCTTGATTGGGGATCTCAGCTTCCTGATTCGAGGTCTTAGTTTCTTATACCTTTTCTCGAGTCTCTTGTTTGCTAGGGTTTGTGTTCGTTGAACCTTTAGCTTATGCTTGTTGTGTACCTGGAGGTTTTGAGGTTCTGCCCTGTAAAACCTTGGGGATGCAACTTCTTTGGTGCTCCTGGAATTTATAGAAATCAACCATGTCTTCAAGCAGCAGAGCTTGAATCTAACTTAATACTTTTGAGTAGGACCTCGCTCCTCGAAAGACTTCACCATGAGGTGAGTCTTTGTGATCATATATTTTTAGACCACAACTCGCCATGCGATTACTCACAACCTTATCATGCTCGTGTTTCTTAAACTCAATGTCTACTAATTTCATTTCCTCCAAGGTCGTGGCCTCCTCTTTGGCATGGTTGAAATATAATAAAGAATATGTACCAATGTGAATGGGGAAGGGTGTCCATACCTTCTTTTGAACTCCTTTGAGATATTTTCTTATCCCACCGGGCACAGTTTTCCTGGAAATCTCCTGACACACTAGCTTATCTGGAAAGAATATCGGCAAGGCATACAAGGGAACAAAGCTACCAAAAACCCTAAGATACAAAAAATCTGCTTCTATATACCAATCTGCCACGCTACTTAGGTTGGCCATGATTTTATCTGAAATCCTGGGAGGCAGATGGTCGAATATATAGACATGCATTGGTACCATTACCCAGTTGAAAATATCATAGACGAATTCTTTGGCTTTATCTTCTCAGAGTTTTGAGTGGTACACATGAATAGGCTCTGCATTATTTGGAGTCCTGAGCCAGCTCATTAATGGGAAATGTGTCATGAAGAAAATATCATGCATAATGTAAGTAGACATGAAAAATGAATATACTTTCCCACTCTCCTTTTGTGCTCGATATTCTGTAATCCAACTGGCCAGACCATCTAACAACAATTTGGCCCAGTCGAAAGAGAATCCCTCAGCTACTGTGTGAATAAGTGGTACCCATGGGAGAAATAAGTGAGAGGTGTCATCCTTCCCATACATTCTACAAACCATCATCATTATATACATGAATTGTGTCTCTAACAATGAGATTGAATAAATTCCATTGGAATTGGATCTGAATTTCATTGAGTGTGAACAATAGTCTTTGATCAGGTCAGATAATCTTTTCCCAAATTGCTCACATTATTTATTTTTGAAACCCTCTAAGAATTCGACGTTGTGAGTAAATCTTGGTGTGGGAGACAACTTGTACATTTCCTACAGATGATCTAGCCTGAATGTCCCAATTGTCACCTTTTTCTCGTTGAATATCATCCTAGTCGAGATATCTACATGGTCCAATGCCCATTTGATCATATCATAATAGGGAAAGAGTCGCGGCCTTGCTTCTATATTGTGTATCTCTGACTAAGTGACAACTTTGTATTTGTTGGATAAGTCATCTTTTTCATTATCAATGGAATCGTTTGGACAATTTATCAGCTCAAATTGCAAAATGTTGGAGACCTATGTCGATGTTTTGACAGTGTTGATGCTTCTAGGCAAGGTATCAGAAACAATATCTGAACCTTGACTGAATTCTCGCAAGTTGTGTTGGGGTTTTTCCATGAAGCCATGATATAGAACCTTGCAATTAGGTCTCCTATCACAGAAAATGAAAACACAGGCAAAGGTTATCTCGGTAAACCGGCTTTGTGAAAACTAGAAGAAAATTTAAAATAATGACGGAAAACCTTCCGTTTTGAGCACTCAAGTCTGTGTGAGTCCTTGCTGACAAAGTGTTTAAATCATTTAGTAGAAATATTTGGAGATAAAACAAGATCTTACTATCAATCATTTCATTAATTTTCTTATAAATGTCATAAATGTTTGATAATTCGAGACTTGGGAAGATCACAGAAACATTTAATTCTTTGTCCATAAGTTGTACAGGTTCAAAATTATTTAAGGTTTTGATTGATCCAGTTTAATCCTTTAATTAAGTGTTATTATTCCTTAATCCCTTTTTCAGTGTTCGTACTCTCGGATGATTTTACTCTTAGCCTTTGATCATGAACCTTGAATCTGCGATATTGCGATTTGGTTGACTAACTGTGATTAGACTTAGGTTTTTAATTAACCATGATCAATTAACAAATTNCCAAAGATTTGGAAGATAGTGACAGAGAAGGTTTCGGATTTCATAAGCACAGTCATTATAACGCAATCCTGACTCTTGGAACTTTTTTCTTTGAGGACACTTTACTTCTTCTTCTTATTCTAATCATTTTTATCTTATCCAGGGGAACTTTTTAGAATCCACAGTAAAAATTTGTTCTTTTGATAACACATCGAGCGAATATGTTCATACTCATGAGACCATTGTTGCACCTAAGTGACATTCATTTTAAATATAGATATTTTGAGAATTCATACCTTTAGCCTTACCATTTCGTTCTCATCTTAGTAATTTATCTTTTATCACCTGTTTCGGGTGAATCAATTTCTCGATACATGACCATCCATTTTATTCTTTTTGATGTTTGCTCTGTAAACTGGAATTCTGTAAGAAAACAACATGAAGAGTGTCAGGGTTTTAAGATTTATGGAATTCAATGTTTTGAATATTTCATATCCCTACTTCCAGGAGATCACTAACCTGTTTTATTTGCAATGAAAGTAAATCTTACCAAAAATCTACAAAAACATAAAACACAAACCGGTATATACAGTGGAATTTTGAAAATCATTTATTGCATATAGTGCTTCAGATAACGCCCATTGATAGGGGCATTGAAGATTTTACTGTCCAATTTTTCTAACAGAAACGAGTTCTTCCCTTCAGAAGTTGTGACTTTGAAGGGAATTATTCCTTGTCTTTAGCCTTATGATTGAACAGTGCTTTCATGTTGTCTTGATATTTCTGCAGTCGTTCATCCACTTCCATTCTGTTTTGTTGAACTTTGGTCAATTGATTTATTCTTCTTGTGATTTGGTTTGGTTCTTCTTTCTCATCCTGCCAAAGTTTCATCATGGATAGGGCCAGATTTATAGGTAACACTACGCCAATCCCATATACCATTTGAAATGGAGAATTTGCAATCTATTTCTTGGTGCCTATCTGATTCGCCCACAAGGCATACTTCAAATGCACATGCCAAGATTTTTTGTTTCTGTTCAACACTTTCTTGATTATGGTAATTAAGATTTTATTTGATGATTCGGCGAGCCCATTTCCTTGGGGGTAGTATGTCGTAGAATGACCCAATATAATATTGTATTTTTGGAAAAAATTGACCATTGCAATAGATTTGAATGCATGAGCATTATCTGTAACTATTTTTCGGGGGAAACCAAATCTAGATAATATGTTTTCTTCCAAGAAATCTATCACCACTGAATCTATCGCTTTTCTAGTCGAAATAGATTCCACCCATTTGGTGAAATAATCTATAGCGGTCAAGATCCATTTGTGTTGAGCGCTGGAATGTGGGTTAATTTCGCCTATAAAATCCAACCCCTATTGTTGAAATGGGGATTCCATTTTAACCAGGACCAAAGGTAATGCTACCAGTTTTTGCTTGCTTGTGAACAATTGGCAATAGTTACAGGCTCTAACTTTGGTGTTGACATCTGAGAATATTTTAGGTTAGTGATATCCTGCCCTTAGAATTTTATAAGTCGTTTCTCTCCATGTGTGATGTCCTTCATTAAATTCGTTTATGACCTTTTCTGTTTCTGATTCTACTAAACAAACCAGTAGAAAACCTAGAGGGTCTTTCCAATACAATTGGCTTTCGGATATATAGTACTTTACCGCATGAAATTTCATTTTCCTAGCCTTAGATGGAGACAAATCACTTGGGCACTTCAGGGTCAAAAGGTAAGATACTATGTCTTTATACCAACCTGATGAGGCAAACTTCTCTTTGATTTTGGTTGCATCTATTTGGTCATCGAATTCATCTATGTCCACACATCCTTCGTATTCTTGCAGGCCATTTATTCCGAGGTCTCTGAAATTTGATTCAGCTAAGAGCTTAGCCAAACCCTAACGAGCTTCATCGGTTTCACCTCTAGGTCAAATTCTTGAATTTTAGCAAGCCACCAACCCCTCTTCTCGTCACTGTCGGGTTGAACCAATATATCTTTTACAGAACTGGTGGGCACATATGCAATTACCTTAGAGTGTAACACATAGTTTCTGAAATCCTTTAGTGCCTTCACCATATCATATGCCTGTTTTTCCATTATATCATATTTCAATTATGCGTCTCTAAGACTTTTACTGAAGAATGCTATTGGTTGCTCGAAACCCTCTTCATTCTTCTAGAGGAGTATTGTCATAATTGTGTGTTTGGAGGCAAATGAGAAAATACGAAACTCTTTTAGATAATTAGGGCTGGCCAACATAGGTGCTTCACCTATAACCTTCTTGATACGTGAAAACAACACTTTATCTTCGGCCGTCCATTTGACTTTGTTGTTCTTCTTCAGCATATTTGTGATCAATTTCACGATTTCAGCAAAGTTCAGGATAAATCTTCTCAAAAAAATTATTTTTCCTAAAAATGATTGAATTTCCTTTACATTTCTAGGAATATTTATAGTGTCTATGGCTTCAACCCTTTTAGGATCGATTTTAATTTTGTCTCGAGACACAATATGTCCCAAGAGTTTACCTTCTTTCATCGCAAAGTGATATTTCTTGGGATTTAAAGA
>JZKD02S0285732.1:0-13573 GCA_000966675.3 Picea glauca | reverse complement strand
TTTGGGATTTAGGCAAGTACATATTGTGCGAAAACAGGGCACTTTTTGATGGTCAGATTTTTGTTGTACTTCATTGAATGCTACAGCCATAAGGCTGATATACTGTTGCAGAAATTTACTTTTATGACAACCATCTTTATTCAGTTTTGAACTGCTATTTTTGGTCCACATTGGTTACTAGTTTTATAGGTGACATCGCTAGCTAATATAGACCTTTTATTTGCTGATTTGGATGTAATCTATTGTTGATTTACTAACTTGCATGATTCTGTATTTTAGGGACAACAAGCTTAACTTGCTGATCCATTACTATACTTGGTTGGAAAAGTGTCTTTTCTTTTGTATCGGACAGGTATAGGTGCACCGACAACTATCTCTTTACTCGATATCCATTTACCTCTCTTCACTTACCATTTTCAACCAATATTGTATTCCATCGCTTGAACTTCCCGAGGACTTCTCCTTACACTTCCCTTCATCGCTTGAACTTCCCGAGGACTTCTCCTTACACTTCCCTTCATCCCTCTCATTCCCCCTAGGGTCACTGGGATCACCTCCCTAGAGTGACCTAGTAACCCTTGAAGTGTGGGACCTACATCGAGGTGGCGTTGGGTGTAGGATTCCCCAAGTTGTAGCACTTGATTTGTTTTTGGGTCGGGATTTTCCCAACCTACAACTTGCTCTATAACATTTTGGCGCCATTACCAGGGAGGATTTTGAATCATCTTCGTGCCCTAAATGACACTTTTGGCAAGTCTCTTTCCCAAAGCCTTCACCCCGAGCTTGCCCGGCGACTCCACTCTAAGAACCTACCCATTTTCCTTTGAAAAACCTTCTTCAAAGTTTATCTGGCGACTCCACCTTTACCGAACCCACCTTTCCATTACTTACCTTTCCCCTGCTTCCCCTTTTCTTCCTTTGATGAGCCTTGCTCTCCCCTGGAGACTCCTTTGAGGTGTTCTTCTAGTCAATGGGACTATGGCACCTTGGAATCAACCAAACCTCTCCATTTCTCATGGAAGGAAATTTTGCAGATGGAAAGGGAAATAGATGCTAATAAAGTCGTTGAAGAGATGATGAACCAAGTAAAAGAGTTATTGCATGAATATGTCAAAGACCAAGCCCTCACAGAAGAAGATGTGCTTGAAGAACATGCTTATGAAGAAATCTTTCAAGAAGATCCTGATGAAGCTTATCATGTTGAAGATTCTAAGGAGGCATTTAATGAAGATAAATTATTTTCACTTAATCACCCAAATGAACACATCCAAGTTGTTATTCCTCCTACACATCAAGAGGAGAAAACTATGAGTTATGACCCTTTCGAGGATCTTGATGAAAACCTGTTCCATGATCCTGGAAGTGAAGGAGCATTAGAATATCCCTTGGATATAGTTGGTCAACATATTGACACTTTCATATAGATTGGAAAACATGGATGGAACATGAGCCTTTTCACCTTTGACGAAGATCCCACTTACGACGTTGAGGGAATCCCTCAAACAAAGGATTGGTCTACGTGCATATATGGCTCAGATGTTTGGGATGGTGATGGTGACATGATCACAGATTTTCTCGATCCATTTGAGAATGACTTGTCCCAACATCTTCAGGGTAATGCATATCCTTTTAGGGATGCATATTTTTTCTATGAGGATTTTCAAACATCTTCGCCCTTGATTTTGAAAGAGTACCAAGACATATCCATCCCAGGGAAAACATAGGTTCACTCTATGAAGTGAAATTTTTTTCATCTTAGGGATTCTCACGAGGATTCGTAAACGAAGAGCCAACATTTTTCTTCTTCTAGACCTGAGCCCGTCCCATACCTCATTTCTTCCCCTTGGATGAAGCATGGGGTTTTCTTGAGTTATCTCACATCTTCTCAGTCTTCAGGGAGCAGTGATTTTGTTGATGAGGATGAAGATGAGCCATCATCTACACATGCTAGTCCACTCCAAAGATGGATAGATATGGCTTGTGGCTATGCTTCTGGGCGGGAGTTCCAGGACGATCGAGATTGTGGTTTCCCTTCTCAACGGGATTTTCTCCCTCCCACCCATCTCCATGAGTTTTATTTCATGATTGATTATATGTCTATCTATTCTCATGATTACTATGTGTTGGACTTATCTTTGTTGTTTCACATGATTAATCACAGGGGGAAATGTCTTCGTCTGATGATCAGGTGATTGCACTAGTTGTACGATTTCACCTGACACCTTTGGGACTTGATCTTCAGGGTCCCAGGACCCCATGTAAGTAGGTAAGTCATCTTACTTTCTTGCATTTTCATTTTTCTCTACTTGCATTATTGATTTCATCATCATATATGTATACTTAGTTAGAAATTTTGTCAATTTTTTCTTTTTCTAGCTTAGATGGTTTTGATTATGACCATATGAGAACAAGGATGAGTAGGCCATCCTGCACTTACCAATTTGACGTTTCCTTCCAGGCACAGGTCTACCAGGAGATGTTGCGGTTCTCATGCACTCTAAGGAGAGCACATGTCCCCAAGTAGGAGCCAGATGTTATCCCCATTTTGTGGATAACTAAGGAGATTATGTCTCAAGGCCCTCTGGTTGCAGTTATGGAGTGTCGAGAGGCCACATGACCAACAATGTCCCTTTTTCACAACCAGAGACCCGCATTGCCACCATAGTGATCCAAGAATTGGTCATCGTCCACACCAACTTGCCACCACAGGTCACTTGGGTCTAGCTCCATGCGGTACAAGTCAGGTATGATGATGGGTATCATTTTAATATTTGAGGCATTCTAGCTTGTGTATCATATGTTATTTTTTATTATGATACATTTTCTTTGGAAACTATGCCTTTTACCTTGTTTAAATGTTGGTCGTTGGCTTGGGGCACTCAAGTAGATGGTCACCCTTAAGATGGGGTGTTTCTGGGAGCTTCCTTTGATGAGTCATTGTGCCACTCTCGACCATACTTACCACTTTCCATCATTATTTCCCCTCATGACATCATCTCTTGGGATTTTGGGGTAGACTGATCCTAGAATGGACCATTCCTCATTTCATGGGAAGAAGGGGCTGAAGGCCCATAGGGGAGTTAGATAGAAAAATATAAAATCCTAATGAAAGAAACTTCCAAATGCTTCGCCCAGGGGAACCCGAGAAAGAAATGAAAAGCTTCCCCACAAGAAAATAAGGATCCCATGACAAGAGTAAATAAAAACACTTAAAGGATCAGTTGAGGATAAGGGGTCTCATTATGAGCCAACCTATCACATCCATGGGTATCTAATGGTATGACATTACCATTTTTGGCCATCACACCAGGGTAATGGCTCTCAGTTGCATGGCTAAGGGAAAGGGGGTCTCATCACGAGCCAACCTTCTCACTTCTGTGAAAGTACTTGTGGGTGACACTGTCGATAACTGGTCACCATGCCAGGGCAGTGGCCTCCAACTCACCCTATGCTATATTGAAATAAAATACAAAGAAAGAAAGATAAAAGGAAATTGATGGGCTTGGAAAAAATGCATTATGGACGAAGGTGTGGCACACCCTCCACGAAGGCACCAATAAATGAGATACTATGGACCCTTTCATATCATGCACCCCATGCCCATTGAGTACTTCCCCCATCCATTCCATTTCATTCAAATGAATTAGATAGGGTTTTTCCTAGACTTAGGGGGTTTGATCCATTGAAAAGAAGTACCATGCCAACCCTCCCACAACCAAACTTGGCAAAGCGACTAGTTTCTTATGCACATGTTTATATGATGTAGTCATGGTATGCATGCTTTAATGGCTCTTTTATTGACTCGATTTACTCATCATGATGCTTTGAATTGAGATCCTTGGAGGGCATATCCATTTGTCTTGCTGGTACAAGTTGGTGGCCAGTTTTGGAAGAGCAAGCCTAGCTTGGGCTTCCATGAGGGAAAGCAACCCACAAGATGGATGACATAGGCCCACATGCCATACGATAGAGAGATGCTTTTGGAAGCCTAGGAGACAACTGGATAGACATAGCCCACCCTTTGGATGCCAAACAACTTTCTCGGGGAAAAACGTCACTCCCTAGGGGCTTGACGCCACATTTGAGGGGCATATGGTCGTTGATGATGAATCAGAGCATGACACATGGAATTTTGAGGTGGAGAGGATTTGCATGATTTCCACATGGCCTTTGGAGGCCCTACTTTTCAGTCCAGCTCCAACGACTTGCTCAATTTGCCAAAACGTCTTCCTTCAAGGGATGGCGTCACCTTTGTTTTAGGGTTCCCAATTTGTAAAATGGTGTTAAATTATTGTAAAGGGGCAAGACAAGGGGTGTTATCCCCTTGCCTTGTGTTTTACCCTAATATTATAAACAATTGTGGATAAATTATGTTTAGGAGGATGACATAAATTGAGATCACCTCATTTCATTTTGACATAAGACATAACTCTCCATTGTGAGAGGCTCTTGGACTGAACTTTTCGCTATCTTTGGCTAATTCTCTCTCTTGTGATTTTGTTTATGGCTATGTCCTGATTATGGTTGATGGAGATGGTGTGCTAGTCTTGGAAGGCTTTCTTCATTGCCTTTTTTCTGGTGGTTAGTCTAGCTTTTATTGCCTTTTAATGCTTGAAGGTGCCATTTATTTCATTGTATTATCATTTGTACAATTTAGAGGTTTTATTTTCTTGAGCCAAGTAGGGAGTATAAGTGCATACACCCCTACTTGTGTTTCCACCATTTTATTGCTAAGGGAATACTGCTTCATAAGAGTTTACTAAGAGGAGTATAATTCCATACACCCTCCTAGTTAAAACCCTAGCTAAGAGAAGATTGCCTTGGGGAGTAAAAGGGTTTACACTCCAAAGGAAGTAGCCTATCTAGATTCTTCATATTTTCTTGACTCCATTAACCCTTTCTTAAAGGCACTAGTCATTTACTTATTGCATGGGAGAAATAAATCGATGCCTTGGTAAACGTACAACTTTCAAGTTTTGAAGTTGTCTCTTTTGGATAATGATCTTGATGCCTTGGGGATTCTTCCTCCCTTAGGGTGTCCTCTTTCTCCCACAAATTTTTATTGTTGTAGTAAAACTAACCTACAGCCATTAGGGCTGATTTAAACTCTAACATTAACCGTTAATATCTGACAAACTAACCCTAGACTAACCCTCTAACTTTGCTAGTTTAACCTACTAACCTAGGTGCATCTACTGGGCTAGCTTTGGGCACTTTTTGATGGTCAGATTTTCTGTTGTACTTCATTGAATGCTACAGCCATAAGGCTGATATACTGCTGCAGAAATTTACTTTTATGACAACCATCTTTATTCAGTCTTGAAGTGTTATTTTCGGTCCACATTGGTTACTAGTTTTATTGCTGACATTGCTAGCTAGTATAGACCTTTTACTTGCTGATTTGGATGTAAGCTATTGCTAATTTACTAACTTGTATTCTATTGTATTTTAGGGACAAAAATATTAACTTCTTGATCCATTACTATACTTGGTTGAAAAAACGTATTTTCTTGTGTCTTGGGCAGGTACAGGTGCACCGACAACTATCTCTTTACTCGGTATCCATTTACCTCTCTTCACTTACCATTTTATACCAATCTTTTATTCCATCGCTTGACCTTCCAAGGGACTTCTCCTTACACTTCCCTTGATCCCTCTCATTCCCCCTAGGGTCACCGAGATCGCCTCCCTAGAGTGACCTAGTCACCCTTGAAGTGTGAGACCTACATCGAGGTGACATTGGGTGTAGGATTCCCCAAGTTGTAGCACTTTCTTTGTGGTTGGGTCGGGCTTTGCCCAACCTACAACTTGCACTATAACAAGTAGCATATTTATATCTTGAAGTCATTGATTTGAAACATTGATATCATTTCTTATTGCTAATGTTTGTTGTTTCATTGGTAAAGGGAAGGTACCATTCATTTCTTTTTCCTTTGCCCCTTTAAACTTTACCAAGTGATTTCTTTCCTTGAGTAACCTAGAGAGAGGGGTGGGTTTTATCTGGTCTTTTTCCCTTCATTAACCAACTAGTTCTTGGGACGTCTCCCTTGGAGTGAGTTCCTTCTCCTCCTAAACAGAAAGAGGTATCCTATTGGGGTGACAATGATAGGACTACCTCTATGTTATGTCAATCTAGGCCTACTTGCCTTTAGGCTTTGGGCAAGTATGGATTATGCGATAACACACCCTTTGTGCTAAATGGGTAGTGCAAATAGTCACGAGAAAGGAGGTTTTGAAAGTCATTTTGAAACACCACATTGGCTAGGGGATCCCTCTCGAAAAGAAAGGCAGGTAGGGGGTTTCTTTTTAGAAATTATTTATCACCCCTATTAAAGCCCAAATTGTTGGGACCTTTGTTATTCAAAGTATCTAGAAAGNTTTGGGATTTAGGCAAGTACATATTGTGCGAAAACAGGGCACTTTTTGATGGTCAGATTTTTGTTGTACTTCATTGAATGCTACAGCCATAAGGCTGATATACTGTTGCAGAAATTTACTTTTATGACAACCATCTTTATTCAGTTTTGAACTGCTATTTTTGGTCCACATTGGTTACTAGTTTTATAGGTGACATCGCTAGCTAATATAGACCTTTTATTTGCTGATTTGGATGTAATCTATTGTTGATTTACTAACTTGCATGATTCTGTATTTTAGGGACAACAAGCTTAACTTGCTGATCCATTACTATACTTGGTTGGAAAAGTGTCTTTTCTTTTGTATCGGACAGGTATAGGTGCACCGACAACTATCTCTTTACTCGATATCCATTTACCTCTCTTCACTTACCATTTTCAACCAATATTGTATTCCATCGCTTGAACTTCCCGAGGACTTCTCCTTACACTTCCCTTCATCGCTTGAACTTCCCGAGGACTTCTCCTTACACTTCCCTTCATCCCTCTCATTCCCCCTAGGGTCACTGGGATCACCTCCCTAGAGTGACCTAGTAACCCTTGAAGTGTGGGACCTACATCGAGGTGGCGTTGGGTGTAGGATTCCCCAAGTTGTAGCACTTGATTTGTTTTTGGGTCGGGATTTTCCCAACCTACAACTTGCTCTATAACATTTTGGCGCCATTACCAGGGAGGATTTTGAATCATCTTCGTGCCCTAAATGACACTTTTGGCAAGTCTCTTTCCCAAAGCCTTCACCCCGAGCTTGCCCGGCGACTCCACTCTAAGAACCTACCCATTTTCCTTTGAAAAACCTTCTTCAAAGTTTATCTGGCGACTCCACCTTTACCGAACCCACCTTTCCATTACTTACCTTTCCCCTGCTTCCCCTTTTCTTCCTTTGATGAGCCTTGCTCTCCCCTGGAGACTCCTTTGAGGTGTTCTTCTAGTCAATGGGACTATGGCACCTTGGAATCAACCAAACCTCTCCATTTCTCATGGAAGGAAATTTTGCAGATGGAAAGGGAAATAGATGCTAATAAAGTCGTTGAAGAGATGATGAACCAAGTAAAAGAGTTATTGCATGAATATGTCAAAGACCAAGCCCTCACAGAAGAAGATGTGCTTGAAGAACATGCTTATGAAGAAATCTTTCAAGAAGATCCTGATGAAGCTTATCATGTTGAAGATTCTAAGGAGGCATTTAATGAAGATAAATTATTTTCACTTAATCACCCAAATGAACACATCCAAGTTGTTATTCCTCCTACACATCAAGAGGAGAAAACTATGAGTTATGACCCTTTCGAGGATCTTGATGAAAACCTGTTCCATGATCCTGGAAGTGAAGGAGCATTAGAATATCCCTTGGATATAGTTGGTCAACATATTGACACTTTCATATAGATTGGAAAACATGGATGGAACATGAGCCTTTTCACCTTTGACGAAGATCCCACTTACGACGTTGAGGGAATCCCTCAAACAAAGGATTGGTCTACGTGCATATATGGCTCAGATGTTTGGGATGGTGATGGTGACATGATCACAGATTTTCTCGATCCATTTGAGAATGACTTGTCCCAACATCTTCAGGGTAATGCATATCCTTTTAGGGATGCATATTTTTTCTATGAGGATTTTCAAACATCTTCGCCCTTGATTTTGAAAGAGTACCAAGACATATCCATCCCAGGGAAAACATAGGTTCACTCTATGAAGTGAAATTTTTTTCATCTTAGGGATTCTCACGAGGATTCGTAAACGAAGAGCCAACATTTTTCTTCTTCTAGACCTGAGCCCGTCCCATACCTCATTTCTTCCCCTTGGATGAAGCATGGGGTTTTCTTGAGTTATCTCACATCTTCTCAGTCTTCAGGGAGCAGTGATTTTGTTGATGAGGATGAAGATGAGCCATCATCTACACATGCTAGTCCACTCCAAAGATGGATAGATATGGCTTGTGGCTATGCTTCTGGGCGGGAGTTCCAGGACGATCGAGATTGTGGTTTCCCTTCTCAACGGGATTTTCTCCCTCCCACCCATCTCCATGAGTTTTATTTCATGATTGATTATATGTCTATCTATTCTCATGATTACTATGTGTTGGACTTATCTTTGTTGTTTCACATGATTAATCACAGGGGGAAATGTCTTCGTCTGATGATCAGGTGATTGCACTAGTTGTACGATTTCACCTGACACCTTTGGGACTTGATCTTCAGGGTCCCAGGACCCCATGTAAGTAGGTAAGTCATCTTACTTTCTTGCATTTTCATTTTTCTCTACTTGCATTATTGATTTCATCATCATATATGTATACTTAGTTAGAAATTTTGTCAATTTTTTCTTTTTCTAGCTTAGATGGTTTTGATTATGACCATATGAGAACAAGGATGAGTAGGCCATCCTGCACTTACCAATTTGACGTTTCCTTCCAGGCACAGGTCTACCAGGAGATGTTGCGGTTCTCATGCACTCTAAGGAGAGCACATGTCCCCAAGTAGGAGCCAGATGTTATCCCCATTTTGTGGATAACTAAGGAGATTATGTCTCAAGGCCCTCTGGTTGCAGTTATGGAGTGTCGAGAGGCCACATGACCAACAATGTCCCTTTTTCACAACCAGAGACCCGCATTGCCACCATAGTGATCCAAGAATTGGTCATCGTCCACACCAACTTGCCACCACAGGTCACTTGGGTCTAGCTCCATGCGGTACAAGTCAGGTATGATGATGGGTATCATTTTAATATTTGAGGCATTCTAGCTTGTGTATCATATGTTATTTTTTATTATGATACATTTTCTTTGGAAACTATGCCTTTTACCTTGTTTAAATGTTGGTCGTTGGCTTGGGGCACTCAAGTAGATGGTCACCCTTAAGATGGGGTGTTTCTGGGAGCTTCCTTTGATGAGTCATTGTGCCACTCTCGACCATACTTACCACTTTCCATCATTATTTCCCCTCATGACATCATCTCTTGGGATTTTGGGGTAGACTGATCCTAGAATGGACCATTCCTCATTTCATGGGAAGAAGGGGCTGAAGGCCCATAGGGGAGTTAGATAGAAAAATATAAAATCCTAATGAAAGAAACTTCCAAATGCTTCGCCCAGGGGAACCCGAGAAAGAAATGAAAAGCTTCCCCACAAGAAAATAAGGATCCCATGACAAGAGTAAATAAAAACACTTAAAGGATCAGTTGAGGATAAGGGGTCTCATTATGAGCCAACCTATCACATCCATGGGTATCTAATGGTATGACATTACCATTTTTGGCCATCACACCAGGGTAATGGCTCTCAGTTGCATGGCTAAGGGAAAGGGGGTCTCATCACGAGCCAACCTTCTCACTTCTGTGAAAGTACTTGTGGGTGACACTGTCGATAACTGGTCACCATGCCAGGGCAGTGGCCTCCAACTCACCCTATGCTATATTGAAATAAAATACAAAGAAAGAAAGATAAAAGGAAATTGATGGGCTTGGAAAAAATGCATTATGGACGAAGGTGTGGCACACCCTCCACGAAGGCACCAATAAATGAGATACTATGGACCCTTTCATATCATGCACCCCATGCCCATTGAGTACTTCCCCCATCCATTCCATTTCATTCAAATGAATTAGATAGGGTTTTTCCTAGACTTAGGGGGTTTGATCCATTGAAAAGAAGTACCATGCCAACCCTCCCACAACCAAACTTGGCAAAGCGACTAGTTTCTTATGCACATGTTTATATGATGTAGTCATGGTATGCATGCTTTAATGGCTCTTTTATTGACTCGATTTACTCATCATGATGCTTTGAATTGAGATCCTTGGAGGGCATATCCATTTGTCTTGCTGGTACAAGTTGGTGGCCAGTTTTGGAAGAGCAAGCCTAGCTTGGGCTTCCATGAGGGAAAGCAACCCACAAGATGGATGACATAGGCCCACATGCCATACGATAGAGAGATGCTTTTGGAAGCCTAGGAGACAACTGGATAGACATAGCCCACCCTTTGGATGCCAAACAACTTTCTCGGGGAAAAACGTCACTCCCTAGGGGCTTGACGCCACATTTGAGGGGCATATGGTCGTTGATGATGAATCAGAGCATGACACATGGAATTTTGAGGTGGAGAGGATTTGCATGATTTCCACATGGCCTTTGGAGGCCCTACTTTTCAGTCCAGCTCCAACGACTTGCTCAATTTGCCAAAACGTCTTCCTTCAAGGGATGGCGTCACCTTTGTTTTAGGGTTCCCAATTTGTAAAATGGTGTTAAATTATTGTAAAGGGGCAAGACAAGGGGTGTTATCCCCTTGCCTTGTGTTTTACCCTAATATTATAAACAATTGTGGATAAATTATGTTTAGGAGGATGACATAAATTGAGATCACCTCATTTCATTTTGACATAAGACATAACTCTCCATTGTGAGAGGCTCTTGGACTGAACTTTTCGCTATCTTTGGCTAATTCTCTCTCTTGTGATTTTGTTTATGGCTATGTCCTGATTATGGTTGATGGAGATGGTGTGCTAGTCTTGGAAGGCTTTCTTCATTGCCTTTTTTCTGGTGGTTAGTCTAGCTTTTATTGCCTTTTAATGCTTGAAGGTGCCATTTATTTCATTGTATTATCATTTGTACAATTTAGAGGTTTTATTTTCTTGAGCCAAGTAGGGAGTATAAGTGCATACACCCCTACTTGTGTTTCCACCATTTTATTGCTAAGGGAATACTGCTTCATAAGAGTTTACTAAGAGGAGTATAATTCCATACACCCTCCTAGTTAAAACCCTAGCTAAGAGAAGATTGCCTTGGGGAGTAAAAGGGTTTACACTCCAAAGGAAGTAGCCTATCTAGATTCTTCATATTTTCTTGACTCCATTAACCCTTTCTTAAAGGCACTAGTCATTTACTTATTGCATGGGAGAAATAAATCGATGCCTTGGTAAACGTACAACTTTCAAGTTTTGAAGTTGTCTCTTTTGGATAATGATCTTGATGCCTTGGGGATTCTTCCTCCCTTAGGGTGTCCTCTTTCTCCCACAAATTTTTATTGTTGTAGTAAAACTAACCTACAGCCATTAGGGCTGATTTAAACTCTAACATTAACCGTTAATATCTGACAAACTAACCCTAGACTAACCCTCTAACTTTGCTAGTTTAACCTACTAACCTAGGTGCATCTACTGGGCTAGCTTTGGGCACTTTTTGATGGTCAGATTTTCTGTTGTACTTCATTGAATGCTACAGCCATAAGGCTGATATACTGCTGCAGAAATTTACTTTTATGACAACCATCTTTATTCAGTCTTGAAGTGTTATTTTCGGTCCACATTGGTTACTAGTTTTATTGTTGACATTGCTAGCTAGTATAGACCTTTTACTTGCTGATTTGGATGTAAGCTATTGCTAATTTACTAACTTGTATGCTGTTGTATTTTAGGGACAAAAAGATTAACTTGTTGATCCATTATTATACTTGGTTGAAAAAGCGTATTTTCTTGTGTCTCGGACAGGTACAGGTGCATCGACAACTATCTCTTTACTCGGTATCCATTTACCTCTCTTCACTTACCATTTTATACCAATATTTTATTCCATCGCTTGACCTTCCAGGGGACTTCTCCTTACACTTCCCTTGATCCCTCTCATTCCCCCTAGGGTCACCGGGATCACCTCCCTAGAGTGACCTAGTCACCCTTGAAGTGTGAGACCTACATCGAGGTGGCATTGGGTGTAGGATTCCCCAAGTTGTAGCACTTGCTTTGTGGTTGGGTCGGGCTTTGCCCAACCTACAACTTGCACTATAACAAGTAGCATATTTATATCTTGAAGTCATTGATTTGAAACATTGATATCATTTCTTATTGCTAATGTTTGTTGTTTCATTGGTAAAGGGAAGGTACCATTCATTTCTTTTTCCTTTGCCCCTTTAAACTTTACCAAGTGATTTCTTTCCTTGAGTAACCTAGAGAGAGGGGTGGGTTTTATCTGGTCTTTTTCCCTTCATTAACCAACTAGTTCTTGGGACGTCTCCCTTGGAGTGAGTTCCTTCTCCTCCTAAACAGAAAGAGGTATCCTATTGGGGTGACAATGATAGGACTACCTCTATGTTATGTCAATCTAGGCCTACTTGCCTTTAGGCTTTGGGCAAGTATGGATTATGCGATAACACACCCTTTGTGCTAAATGGGTAGTGCAAATAGTCACGAGAAAGGAGGTTTTGAAAGTCATTTTGAAACACCACATTGGCTAGGGGATCCCTCTCGAAAAGAAAGGCAGGTAGGGGGTTTCTTTTTAGAAATTATTTATCACCCCTATTAAAGCCCAAATTGTTGGGACCTTTGTTATTCAAAGTATCTAGAAAGTTTGGGAGGTTGTTAAACCCTTCCTCTTCTAGAAGGAACCTTATCTTAGATGACCCCAAGGGGGGCATATATGGATCTATATCATATACATACACAAGTGGTCTCTTTATTAGGATGACCACTATTACATATACATTTACCCTGTTATCCCCGATTTCATGGGATAACTAGGAGATCATGTCTCGAGGCCCACATGTCCTAGACATGGCGTATCGAGAGAAGGATTGACCTGAGCATGGCCCTGGAGGGCCCATCCTTTTCTTCTCCCATCAGCTTTATTTTGACAACAACAACAACATCCATCACCACTGACTTGGTCTTGTATCAGAAGAGGTTCTTGCTCCATGAGGTAATTGGTCCAGGTATCATGGTATGTGTCACTTTTGATCATTGAAACCTTTAAATATATGCATCTGATTCCTTATCTGTAACAACTGCTTGGATCTTACATTAGCCCACTTGACCATGCTTGGGGAGATTGACAGGGTGCCCTAGCAAGCCTGTGCCCATAGGTCTTGGTTTGCCACTGGGGGGATTTTTGAAAAGCCATCGTCCGTTCCCATCATAGCACCACTGTTTCATCTTATTTCCCGCTCATTTATCTCATTCCCCTTGTCCGGACATTGGGTTGACCTGTTTGTAGGATTGCACCTTATCTCGTGGGAAGAAGGGGCTAAAGGCCCATAAGGTAAAAGCAACTAGTAAAAGATAAAATCCTAGAAATAAAACCTCGAGATGCTTCGCCCAGGGATCCTCGAGAAGGCAATAAAAAATCCTCTCAATAAGAAACAAGAGGGACTCGGAAAATAATAAACAAG
>JZKD02S0285699.1:0-16465 GCA_000966675.3 Picea glauca | reverse complement strand
AATGACTCACTCATGCAATCCATGTGTTTTTTTGAAAGTAATAT
The DNA here is from genome assembly GCA_000966675.3 of Picea glauca. Lineage (NCBI taxonomy): Eukaryota > Viridiplantae > Streptophyta > Pinopsida > Pinales > Pinaceae > Picea > Picea glauca. The sequence continues at coordinate 16,421 of JZKD02S0285699.1, read as the reverse complement.
TCCAAATTATTCTTTGTGTATATTTTCATATTGGTATCCTTACTTCTAATCCAACTTCATGATAACACATGATTGCAATATTTGGTTGATTAGTGCCTTGATTATTTGTAGGGGATATATATATTACAATATATTAGAATATTAGAATATTACAATGTAATAATAATGCCATATTACAATGTAATATGCCATTACCATATTACATTATAATATGGCATACAATATGGTATACCATATTGCAATGTAATATGGTAATACCATATTTCATGTATTTTTTTTTTTTAAACTTAAAGCCATCATCGCAATATCGACGAAAGTTCGTCAGAAACAGTTTTACTATTTTACCAAAACCGTCGCTATAGAAACGAAATTTCGTCACAAATTGCCATGAATTTTCGTCGCACATACAACATCTGCGTCGTAAGTTTGGTTTTGATATATTTTTTCGTCGATATTGCCACGTCTTTTTGTCGCAATTGGCAATGGTTTTGCGTTGCACATTCAACATCTACGTCGTAAGTTATAGGCTTGGCATAACTATTTGTTGCAATTGCGACAAAGTTTCATTGTAATTTCCACATTTCTTCGTTGTTATTGCGATGTAATTTCGTCGAAATTGAGATGATGCATAGGTTTAACCAATGTTGAAGGTGGTGGCACATGGAGCACTTATTTCATCGATGTTTCCACACACACCTGGATCATGGATTAGTGATGAAATTATTTCGACGAAAAAAAATATCGGTTGTCGTGGAAATTGCGACGGATATGTGTGGCAATATCAACGAAAAGCCATCACAAATTTGGTCATATGTAGTAGTGGTGGTATCTCATAATGAGAGATTTTTCCTCTTTATGGTTCGATCAGAAGGTGAACAAAATGTCACTACAACTGCCAAAACCTCTACACGGGGTATCTCTACACAACAACAACAGGTGGAAAAGATAGTAGAAGAGCACAAAGACATATTTTCCTCACCTATTGGGTTCTTGTGCACTGTCAAGTAAAGAACTCAATTGATTTGACACTTGGTGCTCCTCTACCTAATGGCCTTCTGTACAAGTGTTCTGTTATCGAGAATGAAGAAATCAAATGCCATATCCAAGAGCTAATTCTAAAGGGCCACATTATTCCATGCTCCTCACATTGTGGGAGCCCAATTGTTTTGGTATAGAAGAAGGACGAGACATGACATTTTTTTAATGATTACATATACTTGAGAAAGATCACAATCAAGAGTCGGTACCCAATCCCCTATATTGATAACCTTCTTGATCAACTCAAGGAAGCCAAGTTTTCCAGTAAGATTGATCTCAAGCCAGGCTACCACCAGGTGTCGATTGGGCAAATTGATGTATGGAAGACAACCTTCAAGTCTAAAGAAGGTCTCTTTGAGTGGTTGGTCATGCATTTCAGCTTGACTAATTCCTAGGCTACATTCATGTGAATGATGGATGACATATTGCGGCTATTCACAAACTTTTTTGTGGTCATATATCTAGATAACATCCTCATCTTCAACAAAACTTGGGAGGAACATTTGAAGTACATCCAATAGGTGTTGGGAACCCTGCGACAACACAATTTATATACCAATTTGGAGAAGTGTTCCTTCAACAAGTAGAGAATACAATATTTGGGATACAATGTGGATGAGCAGGGTGTGCATGTGGATCCATCCAAGATCTAGGTAACCTATGAATTGTCGACCCCGAAGACAATGACCAAGCTCCACAACTTCTTGGGCCTTGCCAACCTTTATCAACAGTTTGTGTTGAGATTCTCTCATATCGCTTAGGCCCTAAGCTAGGTGACCGAAGGTGGATTGAAGGACAAGTTTGTGAGAGTTCTGTCCCTACAGAAATCATGTTGAAAAGTCAACAAGAAATGTGTGTCTAATTTATTTTCCCTTAAGTAAATTGAGAAATAAATATTAATCTATTATCTCATAATCACCAAAAATAGTTAACTAAAATGGAAAATTAGTTAGCTATAGGAAATTTGAGTTCAAAAGTTTACTGGTGAGAAATTCAAGTTGAATTAGTTGTAACTGAGAGATTCGAAGTTGTAACAGAGTTATATGTGTAGTTATGTGAGTTGTAAAGTAGTTTAACTCAGTTAAGTGAGTTAAGCTCAGTTGTACTAGTCATAACTGAACTTACCCTAGTGAGAGATCAGTGAATTAATTATTAATTAATTCACAATCAGCTGTCTCACATGCAACTGAAGATTTACCACTATTAACTACATGCATGTCAGAGCCAGTGGAGACCCGGTTGAGATAACAGGTGAAAGGGACAGTTTGACTATCAGTTGTGACTTTAGTGGGTGCATTCATGAAACCACACACAAATTGGATGTTCCAATGAGGAATGCATAGCCTAGGTAAGAGGAATTCTTTCATTGCATGGATTTCCCTTAGCATGGATTGAGCAGAGGAGGCAGGTTGTCTGGAAGCAATAAATTGTCACATGAATTTGTCAATTTTTGTATGAGAGTGTGAGACGATTGTATATTGTACTGAGAGCTCTTGGATTAGAGTTTTGTATGAGATTGTTTCATGATCCATTATATATACATAATATATGATAGTGGGTTTTTTAGCTTTATTCTTTCCCAGTAAAACATCTATGTTATGTGTGATTGATCTTTCTTCTTGATATTGCAATTGGCGATCGTGTTTTAAATTCCACAAGAATATTTGTAGAAGAGATTATGTATTTAACAGTGGCATATAACTGTTAGATCAGGATAATCCAGGAAATACATAATTTGTATTAAAATTTCTACATGGTATCAGAGCGCAGAAGATTGCAGAAGCTGAGTTTGTGACTGGATAGAATTCGAATTTGCAGAAAGACTTTCTTGGTGCTACAACTGATTCAAGATCGAAATGGATTTCAATGGCTTGAGGTTAGATTATGCACTCGAGGGCATCTCAAACTACATTGATTGGAAGGACAGGATGGAGTCAGTACTCGAAGACAATGGCTTGAATAAATTCATTGACAAAGATGTTCCTAAGCCAGATGCTGCAGGCACTGCAAATCTTGATGCATGGAAAAATAAAGTGGCAAAGACAAGGAGGATCCTGTTGGAGGGTGTATGAGACCATATTATCTCAAAACTCCATGGGAAATCCACACAATATGAAATGTGGAAGGCTTTGACGGATCTATTCCAAAACAACAGCAACCATAGGAAATTGGCGCTCAAAGATAAACTCAGGAAGATCAAGATGGAGAAGGGTGACTCTATTCCAAAACATCTCATGAAGTTTTTCCAATGTCAAGATGAGATGGGGAGTGTGGGAATAACAGTCATTGATGATGATTTGGTGAGATTTGTGCTCCTAGGACTTCCCAAGAGTTGGAACAGTTATCAAGACTCTGTCAATGGAAGGGAAAAATTGCCAGTTTGGGAACGACTATGGTCGAATCTATTGCAGGAGGAGTTCAGGTGGAACACCAGAGATGACTCTTCATAAAAGCATGATGATTAAGAGGATTTTTCTTTGGCTGACAAGGAAATGGAAGGGAAGGGGAAGAAATTCCATTCAAAATACGAGTTTAAAGGAAAGCAGCTAGATTTATCCAAAGTGAAGTGTTTTTACTGTCATGAACATGGGCATATTGCTACTAACTGTCAGCAGAAGAAGAAGAACAAGAAGGTTGTTGGAGCTACAGTTGGTGAGGCCCTTGCCTCACAATTTGAACTTTACTTCTCCTTAATCGCATGCATGGATTCAAGTGCATTGGGATTGGTGTGGTATTTGGATAGTGGTGCTTCCTTCCACATGACGGGAGATAATGAGTTTTTCAGTGACTTGGAGGAGAAAGATCTCAAAATGCATATAGAGATGGGTGAATATGGATGATACATTGCGACTGGAATTGGTACCATTACCTTTAAGAGGGAGTCAGGTAAACCATTTCATTTGAAAGATGTTATGCATGTTCCAGGTCTGAAGAAAAACTTGGTCTCAGTTGAAATGTTGGAGGACAGAGGCTATGACATTGTTTTCAATGATGGAAAATCTTTCCTACGACATAAAACAATGGTTCAAGTCAAGAAGATAAGGATTCAAGTTAAGAATCTCTACAAGATAGAGGTAGATGGTTGCATTTCCATGATGGGCAAGGCAGAAAAAGTTGTGAGCCAGGATGAGGGTGAATTATGGCACAGGCGATTAGGACATATTCATCATGGAGCCTTGAAAATCATGCAACAAATATCTACTGGACTTCCAATGGGAACACTTGCTCAGTTAGATTAGTGAAAGAGTTGCACCATGGGGAAGTATGTAAAGTCCACCTTTCATGAAAAGGAGAATCGTGCTTTGGTGATCCTGGAGAGAGTTCACACAGACATGTGTGGATCATTATCGGTTGCTTCAACAGAAAAACACAAGTATTATGTTATTTTTGTTGATGACTTTTCTCGTAAATGCTGGATCTTCTTCATGCAGAAGAAGGATCAAACATTCTCAAAGTTCTGTGAGTTTAAATCATTGGTGGAGAAAGAGTCGAGGAAGCAAGTGAAGGCTCTTAGGAGCAATAATGGTGGATAATATATCTCTAATGAATTCAAAGACTTCTGTAGAAAAGAAGGAATTCGAAGAGAACTCATAGTGCCTCATAACCCATAGCAAAATGGGGTCGCAAAGAGGAAGAACAGATCTATCGTGGGTGAAGCATGAGCGATGTTGCATGATCATGGCCTACCAATGCATTTGTGGGTGAAAGGATGCAACACTGCACTGTGGTTTATGTGAAAAACCATTGTCCTCATAGAGTACTTGGCATGAGTACACCTGAAGAAGCTTTCACTGGTAAGAAACCTGATGTTTCTCATTTTAAGATTTTTGGCTCATCTATTTATGTACATGTGACCAAGAATGCCAGGAAGAAGCTAGAGCCAACTACTGAAGTTGGGATATTTGTGGGGTACACAGAAACACCCCATAGTAATCGTGTGTATTTTCCTAATATTAAGATGACTATTATGCGACGGGATATAAAATTTGATGAGGGGAAAGCCGTGCAGTTGTCGCTTGAGAGGGAGCTAGACTTGCATACAAAGGAGGAACTGTTGGTTCCCAAAGATGAGTCTCAAGATGTGGATTAGCCACATGAGGAGGTTCATGGAGTGGAGGAAGCCACTCATGCAGAGATATCCATCAGAAATGGTAGAAAGCGCACCACAGAAGCTGATAGATTGAGACTAGATGATGCACAGAATGTAGGAGCCCCTGCTTCACAGTGCAAACAGAGACAGTCTCCTAATTGATTTACTGGATACATGGCTCTCATGAGAAAATGTATTGTGACTGAACCATCTTCCTTTTAGGAAGTAGTGCGGGAGCCCACATGGGTTGATGTAATGGTGGAGGAGTATGACTCCATTGTAAAAAACAGTGCATGGGAAATTGTCCCAAGACCGGTCGACAAATCAGTGGTAGGTTCAAGATGGATCTACAAGGTAAAGCAAGCTACTGATGGGAGTGTGGAGAAATACAAGGCTAGATTTGTGGCCCGAGGATTCTCACAGATCGAGGGGATAGATTATGATGAGACCTTTGCACCTGTCGCAAGGTACTCTTCCATAAGATCCATCTTTGCACTCTCGGTGCAGATGGGCTAGCGCATTCATCAGATGGATGTAAAAAATTTGTTTCTCAATGGGATCATTGAGGAACAAGTGTACATAGAGAATCCTGAAGGATTTGAGATCTTTAGCAGTGAGTCGCATGTGTGCCGACTCAACAAAGCATTGTATGGGCTGAAGCAAGCACCATGTGGTTGGTACACTTTAATAGACAGTTATTTCACTGGACTGGGCTTCACCAAAAGTGAAGCGGATAAAAACCTATACCAAATTGTGGTGGAGGGTAATCTTTTAATCATTGTTCTTTACGTTGATGATTTAATACTAACTGGTGATGAGAAATTGATACACTCATGCAAGGATGACCTTGCAAAGGAGTTCGAGATGAAGGATATGGGCCTCCTTCATTATTTCCTTGGATTGGAAATATGGCAGCGAGATGGTGAACATTTTGTGTCTCAAGGAAATAATTCAAGGAAGATACTGGGTAAGATTCACATGGAGGGATGAAAACCCATGGATACTCCTCTTCCATGAAACTGGAGGAAAGAGGATGTTACTTTTGGAGAGTTAGTGGATGCTACTATCTATAGAAAATTAGTGGGTTTGCTAATGTATCCAGTGAACATGAGACTGGACATTTGTTATGCAGTTAACCAGCTGAGTCAAGCGATGGTTAAGCCTACCAATATCTTTTGTAAGGTGGGTAAGCATGTCTTGAGATACCTAAGGGGCACATCTAAGTATGGCTTATGGTACAGACATATGGATGAGGTGAAGTTGCATGGATTCACAAATGCAGATTGGGTGGGCATCCCAACGGAAAAAAAGAGCACATCAGGGGTGATCTTTAGTATTGGATCTACAGTTGTTTTGTGGTAGATCAGGAAGCAGATATCCGTGGCACTCAATTCAGTGGAAGAGGAATACATGGCAGCAAGTCAAGTTGCATGTGAGGCTATCTGGATGAGAAATATCTTGGTTAGTTTGTTTGGTTCTCATTTAGATCCGACAGTGATTCATTGTGATAATCAGAGTTGCACTAAAATCTCGATTAATCCTATGTTTCATGATAGATCTAAGCCTATAGATATCTGGTATCATCATATCAGATATTGTGTGCAACAGAAGATCATGTTGCTTTAGTACATTCCTACGGAAGTTTAGGATGCAGACATTCTGACGAAGGCGCTCACCAGGAGAAAATTTGAATACCATAGAGACAGGATCGGGGTGAAGGATAATCCCTTTCTTTTTGAGAGGGAGTGTTGAAAAGTCAACAAGAAATGTGTGTCTAATTTAATTTTCCCTTAAATAAATTGGACAATAAATATTAATCTATTATCTCATAATCACTTGAAATAGTTAACTGAAATGCACATCAGTTAGCTATAGGAAATTTGAGTTCAAAGGTTGACTGGTGAGACATGCTAGTCGAATTAGTTGTAACTGAGTGATTCGAAGTTGTAACAGAGTTATATGTGTAGTTATGTGAGTTGTAAAGTAGTTTAACTCAGTTAAGTGAGTTAAGCTCAGTTGTACTAGTTGCAACTGAAATTACACTAGTGAGAGATCAGTGAATTAATTATTAATTAATTCACAATTAGTGGTCTCACATGCAACTAAAGATTTATCACTGTTAACTACATGCATTTCAGATCCAGTGGAGACCCAGTTGAGATAACAGGTGAAAGGGACAGTTTGACTATCAATTGTGACTTTAGTGGGTCCATTCATGAAACCACACACACATTTCATGTGCCAATGAGGAATCTGCAGCCTAGGCAAGAGGAATTCATTCATTGCATGGATTTCTATTAGCAGGGATTGCACAAGAGGAGGCAGGCTGTCTAGAAGCAGTAAATTGGCACATGAATTTGTCAATTTTTGTATATTGTACTGAGAGCTCTTGGATTAGAGTTTTGTATGAGATTGTTTCATGATCCATGATATATACATAATATATGATAGTGGGGTTTTAGCTTTATGCTTTCCCAGTAAAAATGTTTTGTTATGTGTGATTGATCTTTCTTCTTGATATTGAAATTGGTGATCGTGTTTTAAATTCCACAAGAATATTTGTAGAAGTGATTTTGTATTTAACAGTGGCATATAATTGTTAGATTAGGAGAATCCATTCAATACATAATTTGTATTAAAATTTCTACAAAGCATTCAATAATTTGAAATTCGTTCTCTTCTTAGTGCCAGTCCTTATTCTCCTATACCTGTAATGACCATTTGAGATTGAGACAAATTCTTTAGATTATGATATCGGTGCAATCCTCACTTAGCATGGGAATATGATATCCTATCACAAAGAAACGCTATCTGATGTTGTTTGCATATACTCCACATACAATAAAGAGTTGCACTCCATTGTGCAGTAATGTTGACAGTGGAAGCATTACATTTTGGGAAAGGAAACAATCATCCACATCGATCACAAGCCTTTGCAATTCATGCAGACACAAGGAAATTTACAAAATGGCCATCATCAGAAGTGGTCCACATACTTGTAGAAATTCCACTTGAACATTAAGTACATGAAGTCCAGCACCAACCATGTCGCAGATTGCCTTAGTCGACCCCCGGTTGTGGCACTAACCACATTTCTTAACTCGTGCGGGCATGAGACGTCTGGGTGGCCACAATTATACAATACTGACTCTGACTTTGTTGTTTCCTATCAGACATTGTGTAACATCCCTGACCACTCATGTCAGGCCATGCTACTCCAAAGAACGCTTCTATTCTCTCTGCAGAACATACTATAACATACCCATCATCCAACTGAGTTATGCCACATAAATGTTTTGAACTACATGTAATTAAAACATATACACATAGAACTATTGTGGAACTTTATATATATAGCATAAATAGACAAATGCATTCTCTAATTGTATAGATTCATACTTAAATAATAGTAAACACATACATGTAGCATATACAGGCAATACCCATAACTATAAAGAGAGTTATAACCACACATAGGATAAACCCACAAAAATAAACACGTAAATAATAATGCAACATGTAAATTTATCACACAATTGACACTTATCTTGGTAAGAATATCACCAACTGTGTGCATACCTTCCACAAACCTCCCAGCCTTAGACCACACTGCTCATCACTCTCAGTAGCGGGTCACCCCCGAGCTGGGACTAAACTCCACCCGGGTAAATGGATTCCTAACAAGGCTAACTATCTCAGATAACATGAAAGACTCTGTCACAGGTGCCAACTCAAACTAGTAGCCTACAGTCCCTCATTCCCCACATGCCTGTCTCACCCCAAGAAGTGTGCCCCTTCTCTGCTCAACAGTGCTTCAGCTACGCCACTTCCTTTTCGGGATTCAACAACAGGCCGGAAAGGAAGTCTCGGAGCCCTATAGATACAGTTTAGCACATTCAGGAAATAAATTCCCAGCAATTCTCTCACCCAGAGAGATTGCTCACGGGCCCGAAAACCCACCTCTTCAATATCCCACTGGCATGACAACCCGCTTCTTCAGTCCAGTTCCCAAGCTAACCAACTACATAAACAAATATGGTTATGCATAGAGGTTCAGGTACAGTGACATAAAGGTATGGAGGTCAACTGACTGAGTGAGTGAAAACTCTTGGAATGGCTGCATGCATCATCCAATGATGGAAGGAATGATGGGAAATGAACTAAGTCCAAACAATATGTATCCATGTCCCCAACTTGACACTTGTCATATTGGGAGCTACTTTGGCCCACTTGTCCCCATCTTTAGAACTTAGGATAAAATAACTATCCATACTTTATACTTTAAGAAATATTAATATAATATTCATTTTTTGCTTAAACTCCCTATCTTAGCCCATTTTCCTTAACTTTTAGCCCCCACCCTTTCCCTAACTAGTGGAGTTTAGTCCCCCCATACTCTTTTATCGTGGTTGGTATGTGCGCAGCGATGTATTTAATATTAATGATGAGACATATACAAAAATAGGCTCTCTGGCCTTTAACATCTAGGATCTCCAGCCTAATCATCACAAAACTTGTGCACCAACCTATAAAACACAACAAATACACAAAGGCTCCCTGGCCTCAAAATCATGCGCACTTAAGTTGCTTCGCGTGATATCCTGGAATGTGCACACTTCCTCATTTTACTGCGCAGTACATGCACGAACTATGGCATGAAAGGTGCATACTAAAATGATATAAAACAACTCACTAGCTCAAGTACATTTTCATTTACATTAAAATTGGGTTCGGCCTAGGGATATTACACATTGAACATAGGAAAACAGTTCTAGATTTTCATCTCCAGGATGGATTGTTATGCCATTTGATCCATCTATGTGTTCCTTCAAGTGAGTATGAAAAGTGAATATGGGAAGCTCATTACAATCATGTAGTAAGACACTTTGGTGTAGAAAAAACAGTGGCAGTATTGCAAAAGCATTTCTATTGGTTGAAGCTTCGACAATATGTCTACAAGTACATCAGATCTTGCATTTCCTATGCCATTTCCAAGCATACCAGTGACACAAATAATTAAAACCTTAAGTATTGCACCAACACTTGTACTAGTTTCAAGGTTTGTTGACTTCATTAAACTAAAATACTATAAAACAAACCTTTTTTTGTTAGAATAACCCTTCAATAGTATTATTTTTCCTCTACATAATACTAGTTTTTATTTATCGATTTCATCATTTAAGTACTAAAAATCTACACCAACCCGGATAGTATCTTATATTCACCCAAAAAAATAGAATGGAAATGTAAAATAGAAATCAAAATTGATATGGTTATGAAAAGTTTAATAAATAAATATTATATATGTGTAAAGGTTATTTAATTTTCTACTTTTCATCTTCTTTATGGAAGTATAGATACATTGTATAAGTGTCTCAAAACATGAATGCAACTCAAAGTATCCAACTATTTTTTCCACTTTTGATTGCTTCTAACTTGTCAAAAAAAAACTATCATTAATTTTCACTCACCTTTAATTTTTTTCTTCTCTACATTTTCTACTAAATTTATTCTAAGTTATATTGTGTGTACTTGGACACTAAAGTTTTAATTTGTGTAAGATAATTTTTTACCCACATCTATTCAATATGATTTTTTTGCATACTTACATAATTGTGATTATTCAACATCCATTCCATCCTCATCAACATTATTTGAAATGTCAATAATGGTTTTCTTGACATCATCCACGTATGCTTATTCAACATCCATTCCATCTTCATCAACATTATTTGAAATGTCAATCATGGTTTTCTTGACATCATCCATGTATGCATCCTTACCTCTTAATCATTTTTTTCTTCTTCAATTTTGCATACTCCTCTTCTTTGTATAAATTAATGGCTTCTTATTTTAATTTATTTTCCTTCTTTTGTCGTGTTTTAGGTTCTTGTCCTTTTAAGTGAGGATAATTGTCAAGAGAAATGCGACACTCTCAATGGAGGCGATGGAGGGCGAACCAGGCCCCAGGAACCCGAACCTTCACCTGCACAAGGCTCGAATACTGTTCATGTTCCACCTTGATCATTGATCTCCCACATTATCATTTATTGGTCCCAGTCTCTTTCGTTTCCAGTTTTTCTTCGATCCGCCTTTCATACTATCGACCACTGTTCTCTCTTTGTCTCTTTGTTCTGACAGGGAATGGTCTCCCGTGACTTCTTTCCCAACTGACTGTTCTTGTTTTTGCCAGCTCCCCCAGACTTAGTTCCTTTCCTCAGTACTATGCAGTGGGCCGGTGTGGCCCCCCTATGGATTTCTTATGGATCCTCTACCTGGATTTCTCTCGCATCCATCCAACGACCTCTTTTGGAACCAGGAGGGAATATTGAACCAAATAGATTCTATGGTACATAGTTCATCGACTCTTCCCTCCAAGATTTTTTCAAATTTTGCATCCTCTTCTCCGGAGCTCTCTGCTAGTAAAGGACTCCCCTCTCTGACTAGAGCGCCTTTTCCGAGTGATCCATCGATTGCTCCACTGGTTTCTGACAGGTCTCTCCCCGCTCCTAACAGATCTACCCGTCCGGTGATCCATCAAGCTCAGCCTCCCCCCCACCGAACTTCCTCCACTGGACGCAAGGTTTGGAAAGAAAATAAAATATCTAGGCGCTTAGTGCTGGGTGACGGAGTGGGACTTGAAAATCTGTGTAAAATGTCCACCTGTTCTTTAGTTGGTCGCATTTCATACAAAAGTATGAGCTCTCCCCCCCTGGAGGACTAGATTAAGCTCAACTGGTCTCTGATTCTTGGCTACAATCTGGAAGTTCTTTTTCTCAAAAAAGGATGGCTATGTTTCACCTGCAGATCTCCTGAAGACGCCATGTTGCTCCTTTCTTCCTTCTGGGTCTTTGGAGGCAGCAACATTATGCTCAAACAATGGCGCTTGGATTTCAACCCAGACACCGACCTCTTCCAGCTAAGACATCTATGGGTGCTGCTCTCGGGTCTTCCACTCCATTTCTGGAATGAGGAAGCCTTCAGAGCCATTGGAAACTCCTTGGGGAATCTGGTTTCTCTCGACTCCCCCTCTCGTTCGGTATCTTCAAGGCTCTTGGGCAGGGTGCTGGTCGAGATAGACATTTCTGCAAGTCTGCCAGAAACTCTTGAGATTGATTGGCGAGGGAGGAAGATCCTACAAAAGCTGGACTACCTCGGAATACCTTTCAGACGTAACAGTTGTCGAGAGACTGCCCACCTTTGCCGATCGTGTCCTGGTAAGACCTTTAGTACCCTCCCGGATGATTCTGATGATTTGTTTCTAAATCCTCCTACCTATCAGTCTGTTGACCCTTCCCTAGACTTTTTAGATGTCCCCCTTGTTCCTAGCACGTTGCCCTTTCCTGAACAGTCGGATTCCCTAACCAAACTCGCTCTTCTTTGCCCTACACTCTACAAAACTCTCACGGACTCTGAAAAGCAATGTGTCAATAACTTTGCCTGGCTAGCTCCTTCTTCCCTTTCTAAAACCCTCTCCTCCGAAGCCGACAAGCCCCCGCCTACTCTCCCTGATCCTTCCCTCGACTGTTCACTTCACTCCTCCTTGATTACTTCCCCCCCTCTACCTGCGTCCTTAACCCCACCCTCTTTGTCGTCTCCACAGGACGGACCCTCCCCCTTCCCAGTAGCCCTTGTTGACCATTCTCTCCTTCCTGGGTACAATCAGCCAGTGGAGGATGATACATCTCTCTTGGAAGCGCTGAGTTCCTCTTCTACAGCCCAGTTTATCTCAGACATTTCCACATATATTCCTCTATTTCGGGGCAAAGAGATCATAGCTCCTTCCTATGAAGCGGGACCGTCTACTAACACTCACTCAGATTCCCAAAATAAATTCTTTGCTTGGTCGAGAGGTATTGGAATTGAGCTCTCCCCTCTCCAGACGAGGAGCGCTAGAAAAAAGAAGGATGGATTTGTTACTCATCTTGCAGTCTCGGGAGTCCAAACACAAGACGGGAAGGCCCTTAGAGCATTGAAGGCCATTGCATGTTCCAAGTAATGATAGTGCTCTCTCTAAATATACGAGGGATTGGGGGCACCCTCAAGGCTGCCTCCTTCTGAAGACTTCTAGAGCACACTAAGCCAGATGTCATCTTTCTACAAGAAACTCTTTCAGCTGATCACTCTGCTAGAGATTTCCTTCATCGATTCCGTCCCCTTTGGGTCACAGCCACTTTAAGTTCTATCGGTAACTCTGGAGGCATGCTGGTGGCATGGGATCCAGTGCTTTTCGACCTAAATCCCTTCTTAACCTGTGGAGGTATTTTGTGTATTGGCAGATGTTTTGCTTCCAACCAGGATATGGCACTTTTAAATGTATACGGCCCTTGCCATGACAGACCACAATTTTGGACACAACTTGCAAATAGTGGCATCCTCTCCCTCCCTAATCTTATCCTAGGAGGCGATCTCAACATCACCCTCTCATCGGATGAACACTGGGGATCTGCATCTTTATCAGGATCTGGGTTTAATCTTTACAGAGACCTCTTTAAGACATTTAACCTCATTGATGTCTTGCCTATCAATCTCGTCCCTACCTGGAAAAATGGGAGAAGGGGCTCGGAGGCCATTTCCAGACGGCTCGACCGCTTCCTTATTTCCGAGGCATTCTTCTCTTCATCCGTCTCCCCTTCCTCCGGAGTCGCATTTCCCTTCTTCTCAGATCATGCGTCGATCCTACTCATTTTGAATCCCTTTCCCTTTAAATACAATCACCACTGGGCTGACTCCCCATCTTACTCTGCCCTGGTACATACTGTCTGGAATGACCCACGGTTCCTGAGGGATTCAAATCCACAGTCAAGACTTGTATGGAAATTAACTATTCTAAAAGCACATACAAAAATCTGGTCAAAACAAAAACAGGTCGCGGAGGAGATCACCTTGAACCAAATGGAGCTCGAGATCATGCATCTTATCACCAAATCTACCTTTGTGTCCCTATCTTTGGAAGACGAGGCTTCCCTAAAAGTTTTGGAGGAGAATAGGAAAGTTCTTCTTCTGGAAGATGAAAAAAGTTGGCGGCTCAGAAGTCGGGCGACATGGCTCCAATGGGGTGACTCTAACACTAAGTATTTCCATAAAGTGGAAAATCTCAACAGAAATAAGAAGCTTATCTGGTCCATTGAAAATGAAAATGAGGGGACCATTCGTGGACAGGAGGCACTCAAAAAGGAAGCGGCCTATTTCTTCGAACAACTCTTCAAATCAAACAGCGAGCTCCACTTGCCGGCAAAAGTTTCTACTGCCAGCCTTTTCACAAGTTTGGTTTCTGCATTTGAAGCCGCTGATCTTTATAATCCGGTCACCCTGACAGAGCTCAAGAATACTCTATTTCTCCTCAAAAAAGAAAAAATTCTGGGCCCAGATGGCTGGACGACCGAATTTTTCACCCATTTTTTTGATCTTGTTGGATCGGATCTTCTTCTAATGGTTGAGGACGCACGCATTAAAGGTAAAATCTCTAGCAGCCTCAACTCCACTTTCCTGGTGTTAATACCAAAAAAATACAATCCTTCCTCTTTCAATGATTTCAGACCGATCTCCCTTTGTAACTTAGTTTACAAGCTCATTGCAAAAGTCATCTCCACACGGATTAAGCCAGTTTTGGAAAGGAGTCTCTCGTTTGAACAGCTCGGGTTTCTAAAGGGAAGAAGGATACATGATGCCATCGGTGTGGCCCATGAGTGCATTCACAACATCTTTCAAAAAAAACAAAAGGCGTTGGTCATGAAAATTGATCTCAAAAAGGCTTTTGACAGTATTGACTAGTATTTTCTTAGACTCATCCTCCTCTCAGTTGGTTTTGGGATAAATTTCATGGACTGGATAATGTCCTATGTTACAAGTGCAAACCTTTCAGTTCTGATCAATGGGGAGGCATCCAGATTTTTTAAAAGCGAAAGGGGGCTCCGCCAGGGATGCCCACTTTCCCCCTACCTCTTTATCCTAGTTTTGGAAGGGCTGAGTCTTCTCCTCACTAAAAATGTTGCCGAGCATTGCATCTCAGGTATTAATTTCTCTAATCTCCTCAGGACCGTCCACCTTATGTTCGTGGATGATATTCTTTTATTTTCAAAAGCTGATGTAACGGAATGGACTGCACTTTTGGACATACTACAACTTTTCTGCAATGCTTCGGGGTTGACCATCAATCCCTCGAAGTCCACGGTCCATCATTGGGGCCTAACTGTGACAGATCTATCTTCTCTAAAAGGACACTTCCCCTTCTCCTTCTTTGACTTATCCCTAAGCTTCAGATATTTGGGGTACCATCTAAAACAGGGAGCCTCCTCGGCAACTGACTCGACTTGGCTGGTGTCATCATTTGAACGGAAAATAGGATTCTGGTGCAACAAATGGTTGTCCCTGGGGGGACGTCTCATCCTGGTCAAAACAGTATTACAAAGTCTGGTTGTTTATTGGATGCTACTGGAACGGATCCCTGCCAAAATCTTTACTCTGCTCCGCAGACTTTCTTTCAACTTCCTATGGAACGACCATGTGGGAAATCGGCGATTCCACCTTTGCAGTTGGAAGACGCTCTCTAGGCCAAAAAGGGAAGGAGGATGGGGACTAAAGAATCTCTGCATCTTCAACAAGGCGTTATTGGCATGCTCCTTTTGGAGAGCGATTTCCATCGATAACATTTGGCATCGGGTTATCAAGGACAAATATTTAGGTGCCAAACCTCTCTCCCTTTGGCTTCGAAAAACACATCTATTACAGAGCTGGGCTTCTCCCTTCTGGAAGGGACTGGTGTCTTCCTCTCAGGTGATCCTGCACTGGCTCCGCTGGAGTCCTGGATTGGGTAAAGAAATTAATCTGGGCAGAGACAAACTCATCGGTCTAGATGATCATTCGATTCTTTCCTTACAGCTCAGGTCACATCTGATGTCTCTCAAAAAAATTTCCCTTTCACAGTTACAGAAAGAGAACCGTGCCTTTCCCCTCCCTGATCTTTGGCTTCACAGCAGCAATTTGGCCCTCGGCGGACCCTCAGCTATGGAGTTAGACTCTTTCACAGCTGCCTTAAAGTGCTTGGGCCTCTCCCTCTCAGACGCACGGGATACCCTTACCTGGATAGGGGGCGATGGTTCATGGATTGTAGAAGCCAAGAATGTATATGCCGCTCTCCTTCCGGATAGGGTGATCGATGCCCAGCCTTTGTGGCTCCGTCGGTTATGGTCTTGGCAGCTTCCCTTAAAACTTAAATTATTTTTTTGGCTCTGTGCTAGTGATAAACTCCTCACCTGGGAGAACCTACATAGAAGAGGTTGGCAAGGACCTG
>JZKD02S0285677.1:0-20254 GCA_000966675.3 Picea glauca | reverse complement strand
TTCCAAAGATTGAATATAAATGTAACGGATATTCCAGATGAGCACCTTATTGATGTATTCATAGGAACTTTAAAGGATAACATTCAACATGAGGTTCACCTTTGGGAACCCAAATCATTGGAGAATGCGTTTAGGGTGGAGAGAAATGTTCAAAGTAAAAATCTGGTGATGGCTACTAGAAGGACCACTCCTAACATCTATCGAGAGAATATTGTTGCTTCTTCTAAACCACCTCAACCTACAAGGTTGACACCTCAATAATTGGAGGAAAAAAATAAAAAGGTATATGCTTTAATTGTGACTGCTTTAATTTTGACAGCAAGTACAGTAAGGGACATAAGTGTGTTGAGAAGAAATTATTCTACACAGATTGTGAAGAGGAAGAAGAACAAGAAGAACCATCTCAAGATGAAAATGTAGAAGATATTTCTTCTAAAGAGTTGACTCCCACCATATCATGTAATGCATTGGTTGGAATTAGTACTCCTCAAACCCTCAATATCGAATGATATATCAAAAAGAAAAAGGTAATATTCCTAATTAATTCTGGTAGTACTCATAATTTCATTCACTATAAATTAGCCAAAGCTCTCAGTTGCTTTATAGATCTAGCGTCAGAGTTACAAGTAATGATTGCAAATGGAGGAACTATCAATTTCTCAGGAAAATGACATAAGATCAATCTTCTTATGGGGGAATATGTAATGAATAGTCCAATGATTTCTATAACCATGGGTGGTGTTGATGTCGTACTAGGAGTCCAATGGTTACAATCATTGGGAATAATGGCTTTTAATTTTCAAGAACTTTTCATGAGATTTTCATTGGAAGGAAAGGAAATTGAGTTAAATGGTATCACAGGGAAACCCAATAAGGTGATAATATCTAATGGCATGACAAAATTGTTGAAAAAGGGGCATCAGGGTGTAAGTGTACAACTTCACTAGATGTTCAAAATTCTAATCCATCTATTCCCCTATATCTCCAAGGGATTATTGATAAGAATTCCAAAGTATTTGAATATGTTCCCAAAGGTCTTCCACCCACTCGCGATCATGATCATGCTATTCACCTAATTCCATGGAGTGTTCCTCCTAACATCAGGCCTTACAGATACCCTTATGCTCAAAAGAGTGAAATTGAGCTTATGGTTGAAGAAATGTTAGAGGCTGGCATTATTAGACCTAGCCAAACTTCTTACTCTGCACTGGTGGTAATGGTACTCAAGAAAGAGGGCTCATGGCATATATGTCTAGATTATAGAGAGCTCAACAAGATCACCATTAAAGACAAGTTTCTCATTCCTTTCATTGATTATGTTGCCACCATGAATTTCATAGCTAGAGTTAGAGGTTTGTCCAAAGTTTTCAAAGTCATGACATGATCTTGGGAAAATAAAGGCATTCCTAGATGAGTCATAGGTTAGGTTGAATATCATGTCAAAAGGTATTATGTTTCATCATCACCTTTCATGAGGTTAGAGAAGGAACAATAATGAAACTCCATGTCATTCGTATCATTGCAAACTTCAAAAGCATACTTTTTTTGCAAGTTTGTTGCGCAAAGGATTTTTCTTCTTTCATCTGTTGCACGCTACACAGAGGATGTTGTCGCGTAGAGGATGTTGTCATGCATAGGATGTTGTCGTGGAGAGGATGTCGTCACGGAGAGGATGTTGTCACGTAGAGGATTTTTTTCATGCATAAGATGTTGTCGCACATAGGATTTTGTCGTGCAGAGGATGTTGTTTCACAGAGGATGTTGTCGCGCATAGGATGTTCTGGCGCAGAGGATGTTGTCGTGCATAGGATGTTTTCATGCAGAGGATGTTGTCACGCATAGGATGTTGTCACATAAAGGATGTTGTAACGCAGAGGACGTTTTCACGTAGAGGATCCTTTCGTGTAGAGCATGATTTTGCGTAGAGGATGTTGATGCATAGAGTATGTTGTCATGCATAGCATGTTGTCGTGCATAGGATGTTGTTGCGCATAGGATTTTTTCGCGCAGAGGATGTTGTCGCGAAGAGGATGTTGTAGCACATAGGATGTTGATGCGGAGAGGATGTTGCAACGTAGAGGATGTTGTCACAAAAAGGATTTTTTCGCATAGAGGATCCTATTGCGCAGAGGATGATGTCGCACAGAGGATGTTATCATGCAGAGGATGTTTTCACGCATAGGATGTTGTCACGCATAGGTTTTTTTTGCGCAGAGGATGTTGTCGTGCAAAGGATGATGTAGTGCATAGGATGTTGTCGCTTAGAGGATGTTGTAACATAGAGGATGTTGTCGCATAGAGGATGTTGTCACACAGAGGATGTTGTCATGCAGAGTATTTTCCCATGCACAGGCTATAAGGTGTGCTACGTAAATGACTGGTTTAGTGGTCAAATTAAAGATCACTTTCTGACCAACTGGAGAGGAATTTTGAAAATCCCTGCGATGTTTTTTTTTAGGACAAACCAAGTAATAAAAATTTCTCTAATGTTTTCAAAAGGTGTCACAGATTAGGACATTCAAAGGAATATTTGAGCCCTATTTTTCAGTTTTCATGATTTCCTGTTTGAGACATGTTTTTGCAACACGTATTCTGGCCAGCTGGAGATGAATTTCAAGAAACCGAGAGAGGTTTTTCTTAATAATGAGCTTACCTACAAAAAAAATTCTCATAACACTTACTTTGTCTTTGTTCTTTGTGAGTACACCACCAATCATTGGCTCAATATTTTAATTTCAAAAGTTGACTCCATTTCCCAATGGTACCTTTTCCTTGTTTGTCCCACCAACCATTTTAAAACAAAAACAAACCCATCCTATCGCGGAATATGAACTTTGTGCATTTATTGATGAAACGCTTGAGTTATTACCAGTCATTAGACATCTAAGAGAGCCCTCTCTGGTTGTATAGGTCAAAATACAATCTAAAGTTGGTTGAAAAAATTACCTTGGGGTTTTCTTTGATACAACCCAAAGAGATTTTCAAGTTCTAATAGATTAATTGTTAGATGAACTACATGAAGAAATATACTTCACAAATTTGGATCTTCATTTAGGGTATCATCAGATTAGAATGAAGGAAGAATATATCCCAAAAACGACATTTAGAACTCATGAAGGCCATTATGAATTTTTGGTCATGCCTTTTGGCAATACGAATGCACCTTCCACATTCCAAGGGTTGATGAATTCCATTTTCAATCCCTTCCTTCAAAAATTTGTGTTAGTATTTTTTGATGATATACTAATCTATATAAAGTCTTGGGAGCATTATGTTCGACATGTTGACAAGGTGCTACAACTACTAAAAGAGCAACAACTATATATGCCAAACCATCCAAATGTTTCTTTGGGGTGAAGGACATAGAGTATTTGGGTCATATTGTATCTCATGAAGGTGTCAAGGTATACCCTAACAAGATTAAGGCCATGATGGACTGGTCGATTCCTAAAACATTTAAGAATCTTAGAGGATTTTTGGGTTTGACAAGTTACTACCGCAAGTTTGTTCGGAACTATGGAAGAATAGTGACACCTTTAACAACATTAAATAATAAGGATGTATTTTCATGGACTCCAGAGGAAACTCAAGATTTTGAACAACTAAAAGAGGTGATGTGAAAAGTTCTTGTCTTGACCACACCAAACTTCACAAAAACCTTTATTGTGGAATGTGATGCCTCAGGAAATGGAATTGGTGTTGTTCTAATGAAAGAAGGAAGGACCCTTGCTTTTGAAAGTTGGTTACTCAAGGGAAAGGACTTACACAAACCCATTTATGATAAGGAAAAGATGGAAATACTACATGCATTGAATCAAAGGAGCCCTTAACTAATAGGTAGGTAATTCAAGGTCAAAATAGATCATGACAGTCTTAAATAATTCTTGGAACAAATACTATCTTCAAAAGAACAACAAAAATGGGTGACCAATATGTTGGGTTATGATTTTGAAATCATTTACAAAAAAAGGAAGAAAAATGTTGTGAAAGATGCACTCTCAAAAAAGGATGAATATGTTGAGGCCTTTCTCTATGCTATCTCTATCATCCAACCTAATTGGATAACAAAAGAAAGGGATGAATGGAAGAATGATAAAAAAGTGTGGACTCTCATTCAAAGGATGCAACAAGATTCCATTGCATCAGATACATTTACATGAAAAAATGATTCAATATGGTACAAAGATCTCTTATATTTCTGTAAGAACTCCCAACTCAAACAAAATGTACTTTTGGAATTGCACGCCTCTTTGGTAGGAGGGCACTTGGGATTTTTGAAAACCTATCACAGGATCAAGAAGGAAATTGTTTGGGATGACCTTAAAACTGATGTTCAAAGGTTTATGGAAGAATGTTTGGTGATGAAGATGCCCCCACCTCAGCAGGGTCTGCTGACCTCCCGGTCAATGAATCTTCAATTTTCCTAAGCTGGAGCAGCTCTTTGGGTTCTTGCTGGAACCTCTAAGAAATAAATCCATGGGTCCTTATGAAACTTCGCCTGTGCGAACTAGCATCGGGCGCAAGATTCATCCACGTGATCATTGTTTATGAATACATGCCTATCCAAAAGGCGCTTCACGACCTCGGGCCTTAGGTGGTTTTACTGTGAGTCACCTCGACTCTACCGATTCCCAAAATCCAAACTAAGAGCCTAGCGAGTGCTAGCTCTGTTCCCCTATTTTCCACTGATGTGACCTCCAACTTCGACCTGGGGCCCAACTCTTGAGCGCTTCGGGACTTCACACTTTCTGTCCTCAGAAGTTAGCTCTCCTCGTTTCTCCCGAAGTCCAAACTCCAAACTCCGCTCATGTCATATCAATGGCCCACAACTCCAGTGATCCAATGGTTCGGAACCCCTCTTCCTAAATCAGGACTTATCAATTCAGGACTTCACGTTTCAGGACTTTGGAAGATGACTCTCTTCTTTCTTCCCAAATTCCCGATCTCCAAAACCTCCTTCCCAAATTAAGGGAATCAATGTTCCACGTCCTTCCTCTATCCAATGGTCCATATCACTTCTTCGTGAATCAGGACTTCACGAGTTTCCGCGACTCTTACCTCTGGCTTTCCAGATGTCTGAGTCGTGAATTGTCTCCACATGGGGAGATCAATGGTTCTTCGGATCGCTTCTCGATCAATGGTCTAGATATACCTTGGGACTTCGAGACTTTATCAAGTCCACTCTTGTGCATGTGAAAATCACTAAGGCTCGTGCACTTTGCTTAGATCAGATGACTGTTGATCTTCTGCATTGTGATCCAACAGCTACAGTCGCCCTCTCTCCTGAGCTTCTGATATTTTTTGTCTTAAGAAGGTTTTCTAAGTATTCAAAGAGCTTGACCTTTGCTCCTCCTACGAGTCTGATCTCTTAGACTTCATATTCACTTTTGGAAAGTGTTATCCCTTCTAAGATTGATCTCCTCGAATATTTCAATCTCCCACACACTCCTTGCATTTCAGGGATTTCGTCAAACTCAGGTCAAAGGATTTCTTGAAAAGAAATTCTTCTCACCCTCCCAATGTTCCTCTATTCTGATTCTTTGCTTCTTACAGAGTCACCTCGACACTTAGCCGAATTTCGGATCTATGCACTCCTTGAAACAGATTCTTACGCAAGGTTTGAGTTCTTGCGGATGATTGTGCACGTCTTGCAACAGTCACTTTGCATCCCTCGTAAAGAGAAAGTTTTGTGCTATCTCTTCTGAGCTTCAGGATCGAAACAGATTCCGTCAACACACTCCTTGCGTTCTGTGTGCGCACTTTGAATAGACTCAGTAGAAGAGAAACAATTGAAACTTATGCAAACATCTCACAATCTCATACGTTCGTGACAAAATTCATTCATTCATGAAAACAATAATAACAAGGGATTGCAAACAGTAACAACACTATGCACTTGGATCAATTTCCCTCTATTATATTCATTCAAAATTAAAATGGCTACAACTATGATCAAATAACAACTAAAAACTCAGAAATTTTCTACTAACTCGCAGCGGCCTCATTTGGGTGTCCAAAACCTCTATTTATCTCAGAGGGTTCTTAGGGTTCCCCCCGACTACTCATCTACTCAAAAACAAAACCTAACTTCTACCCTAGTTCAGTTAAATTCAAGGCTAGGAGTGAAAATCCTAGATCACTCGTGATCATTCAGCTTCCAAGCATTTGATATTCTTCCATTTTTCAAACAACTCCAAAATATTCACAGTAACCACCAGTGTTTGAGATTCTGAAATGATTCCCAGGTGTTAAGTTGTCCTGCCACACACACTTGCTGACGATGCTCCTGCATCATACTCCCCTGGACAAAAATTCATGGACTCCTTTCCATGAGCTCCTGAACTGACTTTCCATGCTTCTGGATATCAGCTTCATTTTCCAAAATGGAATCTTCTATTGGGTGTCCCTTCCACTTGACTAGATATTCAAAATATGTCTTCCTCCTGGTCTTATTACTATTCCTCTGATCAACTATCTTCTCCATCTGTGGTTTTTCTACTATAGGAATTTGTTTCTCCCACTTAACCTTCTCTTGATCTTCAAATCCCTCTGTGTCATCTTTCCTATAAGGATACAGGTCTGAAATGTTGAATATGGCTGATATGCCCACATCATCTGGTAGCTCAATCTCATAGGCGTTTGCATCAAACTTCCTCAAGATCTTGCATGGACCTATCTTCTTCATATTTAACTTTTTATATGTTCCCATAGGGAATCTTTCTTTCTTGAGATGTTCCAGAACCTGGTATCCTACTTCAAATTGAATATCTTTGTGCTGTTGATCAACTCTACGCTTGTACTCTTAGCTAGAGCTCTGCAACTGTCCTCTGATCTGGCTATGGAGATTCTGCATTTCTGCAACAAAATCTTCTTCTCCAACACTTATGATCTCACTCTTTTTCAGGTCTCTCAACTCAGATACTCCCCTTGGTTGCATTCCATACAATTATTGGAATGGGCTCTTTCCAATGCTCTTGTTTGGTGAGTCATTGTATACAAATTCTACTTGTGGAAGAATCTGATCCCACTGATTATGATGCTCAGTGACCAGAGTCCTCAATAAGTTTATGAAACTTTTATTTACCACCTCAGTGTGTCCATCTGTCTGAGGGTGATAAGCTAAGATGAAGGACAAATTTGTCCCCAACTTCTTCCACAGTGTTCTCTAGAAATGACCAACAAATTTAGTGTCTCTGTCTGAGACAATGCTCCTGGGTAGTCCATCAAGTCTCACAACTTCCTTGAAGAACAGATTTGCAACATGTGTTGCATGACTAGTCTTCTGGCATGGGATAAAGAGTGCCATATTTGAAAATCTATCCACCCCCACAAATATGGAATCACATCTTCTTTGCGTTCTTGGTAGTCCCAACACAAAATCCATGCTTATTTCATCCCAAGGCCTCTCCGGTATTGGCAATGGTTGATACAATCCAGTGTTATGTATTTTACCCTTTGCATGTTGGCGGATTCTACATCTGTTCACAAATTTTATCACTTATGTTCTCATACCTGGCCAATAGTATGAACTTCTCAACTGTGAAAATGTTTTATCATGGACGAAATGTCCAGCCAACCCTCCACTATGTTTTTCCCTCAAAATGTTATCCCTCATTGAGAATTTTGGTATGCACAATTGATTTCCCTTGAACAACAATCCCTCTTGAATCATATACTTTGTCCACTGGCTCCTCTCTCCCAGCACAGGATTTGCACATGCTTCATATTCTTCCTTGAAATATGGATCATCACAATGCATATCCTTTAGGTGTTCAAACCCCAAGGTCTTCACCTGAAACTCCTGTAGAATCAAACATCTCCTATTTAATGCATCAACAACTTTGTTAACATTCCTAGCAATATGTTTTATGACAAAAGTAAAATTCTGCATAAACTCAATCTACTTTGCATGCCTCTGATTAAATTTTTCCTGCCTGGTTATGAATTGTAAAGCCTGATTATCACTATACAAGACAAATTCATGTGGGACAAGGTAATGTCTCCATTTCTTCAACGCTTGAATTATGGCATAAAACTCCTTATCATATGTGGACTATTTTCTCTTAGTCTCATTCATCTTCTCACTAAAATAGGCAACATACCTATTATCCTGGCTCAAAACTGCTCCAATTGCAACTCCACTTGCATCACATCTCACTTGACCAAAATTTGGTAAGACCAAAATTGGTCATTCTTTTATTTTCTCCTTCAATATATTGAAGCTCCTCTTGGCCTCCTCTGTCCATTTAAAATACTTGATCCTCTTCTTCACTGTATCCATCATTGGTGCACAAATCCCATTGAAATCTCTGATGAACTTCCTATAGAAACTTGATAATCCATGGAAGCTTCTTACCTCAAACATACTCCTTGGTGATGGCCATTCTTTGATTGCTTTCACCTTCTCTAGATCCATATTTAGTTCATTTGAAGAGATCACAAAACCCAAGTAGATGAGCCATGTCTTCATAAAAGAGGAATTCTTCATGTTTATCTACAACTTCTCCTGATATAGTATCCTCATCACTAGTGTCAGGTGTCTCAAATGCTCCTCGTTAGTCCTGCTAAAGACCAGTGTATCATCCAGATATACAACCACAAACTTGCCAATGAAATCTTTCAGTATTTCATTCATCAACCTCATAAAAGTACTCGGGGAATTTGTTAAGCCAAATGGCATAACAAGCCACTCATACAAACCTTCATTTGTCTTAAAGGTTGTCTTCCACTCATCACCTTCTCTCATTCTTATTTGGTGATATCCACTTTTCAAATCTATCTTACAAAAGAAATTTGCTCCACTTAAATAGTCCATTAAATCATCCATTCTTGGCAAAGGGAATCTATACCTCATGGTGATCTTGTTAATTTCTCTTGAGTCTTTACACATTCTCCATCCTCCATCCTTCTTTGGACTCAACACAATTGGCACTGCAAATGGAATCAAGCTCTCTCTGACCAAACCTTTGTCTAACAATTCCTGGACTTAGTTCTTTACCTCCTCATTCTCTCGAGGTTTTTTCCTGTATGTTGCTTTTTTTGGAAGACTTTATCCTGGTATCAAATCAATATGATGGTTGATGCTTATGATGGGTGGCAATGAGTTAGGCAGATCACCCACCACTATGTTAGCAAAATTATCCAACAATTCCTGAACTTTCTCAAGTAAATCATCCATTGAAGTACTTGTAAGGATAACTCTGGGTTTCCTCACCACATCAAACTACATCTCCTGTTCTTTCTTGACTTATTTTAGGATTTCCATCCCACTCATGAGAAGTATGCTTGTGTTTCCTTCCTCTTTCACTTTCTTCTCTTCTATTGGAAGAAACATGTGTGTCCTACCATTCTTCTCCAAGGTGTATGTATTCTTCCTCCCATCATGAATGACATTCCTGTCAAACTTCTATGGTATTCCCAACAAAATATGGCATAGATCCATGGGAATTACATCATACATAATTTCATCTCTATATCCTCCTATCTTAAATTCAACCAAGCATTGTTTAGTGACCATTACCTGGTGTCCTTTCTACAACCATGAGACTTTGTATGGCTTCAGATGTGCAGTTGTATCCACCTCCAATTTCTCCACCATCTCTGTGGATACTAAGTTATCAATGCTCCCACTATCAATTATCACCTTGCATACTTTGTCTTTAGTCTTGCAAGTTGTCATGAATAGATTGTTCCTCTGCACTGGCTTTCCAACCTCTTCCTTTGGTTTTAAGAGAACCTTTCTCAACATCACGAATGTTCCATCCTCTACTCCTTATGCTTCAACATTCCTTCTCTGTGCTTCTGAACTGTGAGATTCACCTCCTCCTTCTTTATTTTTCTCGAGACATTCCCAAGACATGTGCCCTGNTTCCAAAGATTGAATATAAATGTAACGGATATTCCAGATGAGCACCTTATTGATGTATTCATAGGAACTTTAAAGGATAACATTCAACATGAGGTTCACCTTTGGGAACCCAAATCATTGGAGAATGCGTTTAGGGTGGAGAGAAATGTTCAAAGTAAAAATCTGGTGATGGCTACTAGAAGGACCACTCCTAACATCTATCGAGAGAATATTGTTGCTTCTTCTAAACCACCTCAACCTACAAGGTTGACACCTCAATAATTGGAGGAAAAAAATAAAAAGGTATATGCTTTAATTGTGACTGCTTTAATTTTGACAGCAAGTACAGTAAGGGACATAAGTGTGTTGAGAAGAAATTATTCTACACAGATTGTGAAGAGGAAGAAGAACAAGAAGAACCATCTCAAGATGAAAATGTAGAAGATATTTCTTCTAAAGAGTTGACTCCCACCATATCATGTAATGCATTGGTTGGAATTAGTACTCCTCAAACCCTCAATATCGAATGATATATCAAAAAGAAAAAGGTAATATTCCTAATTAATTCTGGTAGTACTCATAATTTCATTCACTATAAATTAGCCAAAGCTCTCAGTTGCTTTATAGATCTAGCGTCAGAGTTACAAGTAATGATTGCAAATGGAGGAACTATCAATTTCTCAGGAAAATGACATAAGATCAATCTTCTTATGGGGGAATATGTAATGAATAGTCCAATGATTTCTATAACCATGGGTGGTGTTGATGTCGTACTAGGAGTCCAATGGTTACAATCATTGGGAATAATGGCTTTTAATTTTCAAGAACTTTTCATGAGATTTTCATTGGAAGGAAAGGAAATTGAGTTAAATGGTATCACAGGGAAACCCAATAAGGTGATAATATCTAATGGCATGACAAAATTGTTGAAAAAGGGGCATCAGGGTGTAAGTGTACAACTTCACTAGATGTTCAAAATTCTAATCCATCTATTCCCCTATATCTCCAAGGGATTATTGATAAGAATTCCAAAGTATTTGAATATGTTCCCAAAGGTCTTCCACCCACTCGCGATCATGATCATGCTATTCACCTAATTCCATGGAGTGTTCCTCCTAACATCAGGCCTTACAGATACCCTTATGCTCAAAAGAGTGAAATTGAGCTTATGGTTGAAGAAATGTTAGAGGCTGGCATTATTAGACCTAGCCAAACTTCTTACTCTGCACTGGTGGTAATGGTACTCAAGAAAGAGGGCTCATGGCATATATGTCTAGATTATAGAGAGCTCAACAAGATCACCATTAAAGACAAGTTTCTCATTCCTTTCATTGATTATGTTGCCACCATGAATTTCATAGCTAGAGTTAGAGGTTTGTCCAAAGTTTTCAAAGTCATGACATGATCTTGGGAAAATAAAGGCATTCCTAGATGAGTCATAGGTTAGGTTGAATATCATGTCAAAAGGTATTATGTTTCATCATCACCTTTCATGAGGTTAGAGAAGGAACAATAATGAAACTCCATGTCATTCGTATCATTGCAAACTTCAAAAGCATACTTTTTTTGCAAGTTTGTTGCGCAAAGGATTTTTCTTCTTTCATCTGTTGCACGCTACACAGAGGATGTTGTCGCGTAGAGGATGTTGTCATGCATAGGATGTTGTCGTGGAGAGGATGTCGTCACGGAGAGGATGTTGTCACGTAGAGGATTTTTTTCATGCATAAGATGTTGTCGCACATAGGATTTTGTCGTGCAGAGGATGTTGTTTCACAGAGGATGTTGTCGCGCATAGGATGTTCTGGCGCAGAGGATGTTGTCGTGCATAGGATGTTTTCATGCAGAGGATGTTGTCACGCATAGGATGTTGTCACATAAAGGATGTTGTAACGCAGAGGACGTTTTCACGTAGAGGATCCTTTCGTGTAGAGCATGATTTTGCGTAGAGGATGTTGATGCATAGAGTATGTTGTCATGCATAGCATGTTGTCGTGCATAGGATGTTGTTGCGCATAGGATTTTTTCGCGCAGAGGATGTTGTCGCGAAGAGGATGTTGTAGCACATAGGATGTTGATGCGGAGAGGATGTTGCAACGTAGAGGATGTTGTCACAAAAAGGATTTTTTCGCATAGAGGATCCTATTGCGCAGAGGATGATGTCGCACAGAGGATGTTATCATGCAGAGGATGTTTTCACGCATAGGATGTTGTCACGCATAGGTTTTTTTTGCGCAGAGGATGTTGTCGTGCAAAGGATGATGTAGTGCATAGGATGTTGTCGCTTAGAGGATGTTGTAACATAGAGGATGTTGTCGCATAGAGGATGTTGTCACACAGAGGATGTTGTCATGCAGAGTATTTTCCCATGCACAGGCTATAAGGTGTGCTACGTAAATGACTGGTTTAGTGGTCAAATTAAAGATCACTTTCTGACCAACTGGAGAGGAATTTTGAAAATCCCTGCGATGTTTTTTTTTAGGACAAACCAAGTAATAAAAATTTCTCTAATGTTTTCAAAAGGTGTCACAGATTAGGACATTCAAAGGAATATTTGAGCCCTATTTTTCAGTTTTCATGATTTCCTGTTTGAGACATGTTTTTGCAACACGTATTCTGGCCAGCTGGAGATGAATTTCAAGAAACCGAGAGAGGTTTTTCTTAATAATGAGCTTACCTACAAAAAAAATTCTCATAACACTTACTTTGTCTTTGTTCTTTGTGAGTACACCACCAATCATTGGCTCAATATTTTAATTTCAAAAGTTGACTCCATTTCCCAATGGTACCTTTTCCTTGTTTGTCCCACCAACCATTTTAAAACAAAAACAAACCCATCCTATCGCGGAATATGAACTTTGTGCATTTATTGATGAAACGCTTGAGTTATTACCAGTCATTAGACATCTAAGAGAGCCCTCTCTGGTTGTATAGGTCAAAATACAATCTAAAGTTGGTTGAAAAAATTACCTTGGGGTTTTCTTTGATACAACCCAAAGAGATTTTCAAGTTCTAATAGATTAATTGTTAGATGAACTACATGAAGAAATATACTTCACAAATTTGGATCTTCATTTAGGGTATCATCAGATTAGAATGAAGGAAGAATATATCCCAAAAACGACATTTAGAACTCATGAAGGCCATTATGAATTTTTGGTCATGCCTTTTGGCAATACGAATGCACCTTCCACATTCCAAGGGTTGATGAATTCCATTTTCAATCCCTTCCTTCAAAAATTTGTGTTAGTATTTTTTGATGATATACTAATCTATATAAAGTCTTGGGAGCATTATGTTCGACATGTTGACAAGGTGCTACAACTACTAAAAGAGCAACAACTATATATGCCAAACCATCCAAATGTTTCTTTGGGGTGAAGGACATAGAGTATTTGGGTCATATTGTATCTCATGAAGGTGTCAAGGTATACCCTAACAAGATTAAGGCCATGATGGACTGGTCGATTCCTAAAACATTTAAGAATCTTAGAGGATTTTTGGGTTTGACAAGTTACTACCGCAAGTTTGTTCGGAACTATGGAAGAATAGTGACACCTTTAACAACATTAAATAATAAGGATGTATTTTCATGGACTCCAGAGGAAACTCAAGATTTTGAACAACTAAAAGAGGTGATGTGAAAAGTTCTTGTCTTGACCACACCAAACTTCACAAAAACCTTTATTGTGGAATGTGATGCCTCAGGAAATGGAATTGGTGTTGTTCTAATGAAAGAAGGAAGGACCCTTGCTTTTGAAAGTTGGTTACTCAAGGGAAAGGACTTACACAAACCCATTTATGATAAGGAAAAGATGGAAATACTACATGCATTGAATCAAAGGAGCCCTTAACTAATAGGTAGGTAATTCAAGGTCAAAATAGATCATGACAGTCTTAAATAATTCTTGGAACAAATACTATCTTCAAAAGAACAACAAAAATGGGTGACCAATATGTTGGGTTATGATTTTGAAATCATTTACAAAAAAAGGAAGAAAAATGTTGTGAAAGATGCACTCTCAAAAAAGGATGAATATGTTGAGGCCTTTCTCTATGCTATCTCTATCATCCAACCTAATTGGATAACAAAAGAAAGGGATGAATGGAAGAATGATAAAAAAGTGTGGACTCTCATTCAAAGGATGCAACAAGATTCCATTGCATCAGATACATTTACATGAAAAAATGATTCAATATGGTACAAAGATCTCTTATATTTCTGTAAGAACTCCCAACTCAAACAAAATGTACTTTTGGAATTGCACGCCTCTTTGGTAGGAGGGCACTTGGGATTTTTGAAAACCTATCACAGGATCAAGAAGGAAATTGTTTGGGATGACCTTAAAACTGATGTTCAAAGGTTTATGGAAGAATGTTTGGTGATGAAGATGCCCCCACCTCAGCAGGGTCTGCTGACCTCCCGGTCAATGAATCTTCAATTTTCCTAAGCTGGAGCAGCTCTTTGGGTTCTTGCTGGAACCTCTAAGAAATAAATCCATGGGTCCTTATGAAACTTCGCCTGTGCGAACTAGCATCGGGCGCAAGATTCATCCACGTGATCATTGTTTATGAATACATGCCTATCCAAAAGGCGCTTCACGACCTCGGGCCTTAGGTGGTTTTACTGTGAGTCACCTCGACTCTACCGATTCCCAAAATCCAAACTAAGAGCCTAGCGAGTGCTAGCTCTGTTCCCCTATTTTCCACTGATGTGACCTCCAACTTCGACCTGGGGCCCAACTCTTGAGCGCTTCGGGACTTCACACTTTCTGTCCTCAGAAGTTAGCTCTCCTCGTTTCTCCCGAAGTCCAAACTCCAAACTCCGCTCATGTCATATCAATGGCCCACAACTCCAGTGATCCAATGGTTCGGAACCCCTCTTCCTAAATCAGGACTTATCAATTCAGGACTTCACGTTTCAGGACTTTGGAAGATGACTCTCTTCTTTCTTCCCAAATTCCCGATCTCCAAAACCTCCTTCCCAAATTAAGGGAATCAATGTTCCACGTCCTTCCTCTATCCAATGGTCCATATCACTTCTTCGTGAATCAGGACTTCACGAGTTTCCGCGACTCTTACCTCTGGCTTTCCAGATGTCTGAGTCGTGAATTGTCTCCACATGGGGAGATCAATGGTTCTTCGGATCGCTTCTCGATCAATGGTCTAGATATACCTTGGGACTTCGAGACTTTATCAAGTCCACTCTTGTGCATGTGAAAATCACTAAGGCTCGTGCACTTTGCTTAGATCAGATGACTGTTGATCTTCTGCATTGTGATCCAACAGCTACAGTCGCCCTCTCTCCTGAGCTTCTGATATTTTTTGTCTTAAGAAGGTTTTCTAAGTATTCAAAGAGCTTGACCTTTGCTCCTCCTACGAGTCTGATCTCTTAGACTTCATATTCACTTTTGGAAAGTGTTATCCCTTCTAAGATTGATCTCCTCGAATATTTCAATCTCCCACACACTCCTTGCATTTCAGGGATTTCGTCAAACTCAGGTCAAAGGATTTCTTGAAAAGAAATTCTTCTCACCCTCCCAATGTTCCTCTATTCTGATTCTTTGCTTCTTACAGAGTCACCTCGACACTTAGCCGAATTTCGGATCTATGCACTCCTTGAAACAGATTCTTACGCAAGGTTTGAGTTCTTGCGGATGATTGTGCACGTCTTGCAACAGTCACTTTGCATCCCTCGTAAAGAGAAAGTTTTGTGCTATCTCTTCTGAGCTTCAGGATCGAAACAGATTCCGTCAACACACTCCTTGCGTTCTGTGTGCGCACTTTGAATAGACTCAGTAGAAGAGAAACAATTGAAACTTATGCAAACATCTCACAATCTCATACGTTCGTGACAAAATTCATTCATTCATGAAAACAATAATAACAAGGGATTGCAAACAGTAACAACACTATGCACTTGGATCAATTTCCCTCTATTATATTCATTCAAAATTAAAATGGCTACAACTATGATCAAATAACAACTAAAAACTCAGAAATTTTCTACTAACTCGCAGCGGCCTCATTTGGGTGTCCAAAACCTCTATTTATCTCAGAGGGTTCTTAGGGTTCCCCCCGACTACTCATCTACTCAAAAACAAAACCTAACTTCTACCCTAGTTCAGTTAAATTCAAGGCTAGGAGTGAAAATCCTAGATCACTCGTGATCATTCAGCTTCCAAGCATTTGATATTCTTCCATTTTTCAAACAACTCCAAAATATTCACAGTAACCACCAGTGTTTGAGATTCTGAAATGATTCCCAGGTGTTAAGTTGTCCTGCCACACACACTTGCTGACGATGCTCCTGCATCATACTCCCCTGGACAAAAATTCATGGACTCCTTTCCATGAGCTCCTGAACTGACTTTCCATGCTTCTGGATATCAGCTTCATTTTCCAAAATGGAATCTTCTATTGGGTGTCCCTTCCACTTGACTAGATATTCAAAATATGTCTTCCTCCTGGTCTTATTACTATTCCTCTGATCAACTATCTTCTCCATCTGTGGTTTTTCTACTATAGGAATTTGTTTCTCCCACTTAACCTTCTCTTGATCTTCAAATCCCTCTGTGTCATCTTTCCTATAAGGATACAGGTCTGAAATGTTGAATATGGCTGATATGCCCACATCATCTGGTAGCTCAATCTCATAGGCGTTTGCATCAAACTTCCTCAAGATCTTGCATGGACCTATCTTCTTCATATTTAACTTTTTATATGTTCCCATAGGGAATCTTTCTTTCTTGAGATGTTCCAGAACCTGGTATCCTACTTCAAATTGAATATCTTTGTGCTGTTGATCAACTCTACGCTTGTACTCTTAGCTAGAGCTCTGCAACTGTCCTCTGATCTGGCTATGGAGATTCTGCATTTCTGCAACAAAATCTTCTTCTCCAACACTTATGATCTCACTCTTTTTCAGGTCTCTCAACTCAGATACTCCCCTTGGTTGCATTCCATACAATTATTGGAATGGGCTCTTTCCAATGCTCTTGTTTGGTGAGTCATTGTATACAAATTCTACTTGTGGAAGAATCTGATCCCACTGATTATGATGCTCAGTGACCAGAGTCCTCAATAAGTTTATGAAACTTTTATTTACCACCTCAGTGTGTCCATCTGTCTGAGGGTGATAAGCTAAGATGAAGGACAAATTTGTCCCCAACTTCTTCCACAGTGTTCTCTAGAAATGACCAACAAATTTAGTGTCTCTGTCTGAGACAATGCTCCTGGGTAGTCCATCAAGTCTCACAACTTCCTTGAAGAACAGATTTGCAACATGTGTTGCATGACTAGTCTTCTGGCATGGGATAAAGAGTGCCATATTTGAAAATCTATCCACCCCCACAAATATGGAATCACATCTTCTTTGCGTTCTTGGTAGTCCCAACACAAAATCCATGCTTATTTCATCCCAAGGCCTCTCCGGTATTGGCAATGGTTGATACAATCCAGTGTTATGTATTTTACCCTTTGCATGTTGGCGGATTCTACATCTGTTCACAAATTTTATCACTTATGTTCTCATACCTGGCCAATAGTATGAACTTCTCAACTGTGAAAATGTTTTATCATGGACGAAATGTCCAGCCAACCCTCCACTATGTTTTTCCCTCAAAATGTTATCCCTCATTGAGAATTTTGGTATGCACAATTGATTTCCCTTGAACAACAATCCCTCTTGAATCATATACTTTGTCCACTGGCTCCTCTCTCCCAGCACAGGATTTGCACATGCTTCATATTCTTCCTTGAAATATGGATCATCACAATGCATATCCTTTAGGTGTTCAAACCCCAAGGTCTTCACCTGAAACTCCTGTAGAATCAAACATCTCCTATTTAATGCATCAACAACTTTGTTAACATTCCTAGCAATATGTTTTATGACAAAAGTAAAATTCTGCATAAACTCAATCTACTTTGCATGCCTCTGATTAAATTTTTCCTGCCTGGTTATGAATTGTAAAGCCTGATTATCACTATACAAGACAAATTCATGTGGGACAAGGTAATGTCTCCATTTCTTCAACGCTTGAATTATGGCATAAAACTCCTTATCATATGTGGACTATTTTCTCTTAGTCTCATTCATCTTCTCACTAAAATAGGCAACATACCTATTATCCTGGCTCAAAACTGCTCCAATTGCAACTCCACTTGCATCACATCTCACTTGACCAAAATTTGGTAAGACCAAAATTGGTCATTCTTTTATTTTCTCCTTCAATATATTGAAGCTCCTCTTGGCCTCCTCTGTCCATTTAAAATACTTGATCCTCTTCTTCACTGTATCCATCATTGGTGCACAAATCCCATTGAAATCTCTGATGAACTTCCTATAGAAACTTGATAATCCATGGAAGCTTCTTACCTCAAACATACTCCTTGGTGATGGCCATTCTTTGATTGCTTTCACCTTCTCTAGATCCATATTTAGTTCATTTGAAGAGATCACAAAACCCAAGTAGATGAGCCATGTCTTCATAAAAGAGGAATTCTTCATGTTTATCTACAACTTCTCCTGATATAGTATCCTCATCACTAGTGTCAGGTGTCTCAAATGCTCCTCGTTAGTCCTGCTAAAGACCAGTGTATCATCCAGATATACAACCACAAACTTGCCAATGAAATCTTTCAGTATTTCATTCATCAACCTCATAAAAGTACTCRGGGAATTTGTTAAGCCAAATGGCATAACAAGCCACTCATACAAACCTTCATTTGTCTTAAAGGTTGTCTTCCACTCATCACCTTCTCTCATTCTTATTTGGTGATATCCACTTTTCAAATCTATCTTACAAAAGAAATTTGCTCCACTTAAATAGTCCATTAAATCATCCATTCTTGGCAAAGGGAATCTATACCTCATGGTGATCTTGTTAATGTCTCTTGAGTCTTTACACATTCTCCATCCTCCATCCTTCTTTGGACTCAACACAATTGGCACTGAAAATGGAATCAAGCTCTCTCTGACCAAACCTTTGTCTAACAATTCCTGGACTTAGTTCTTTACCTCCTCATTCTCTCGAGGTTTTTTTCTGTATGTTGCTTTTTTTG
Source organism: Picea glauca (assembly GCA_000966675.3). NCBI lineage: Eukaryota > Viridiplantae > Streptophyta > Pinopsida > Pinales > Pinaceae > Picea > Picea glauca. Next base: position 1,344 of record JZKD02S0285677.1, on the reverse strand, counting down.
GAAGACTTTATCCTGGTATCAAATCAATATGATGGTTGATGCTTATGATGGGTGGCAATGAGTTAGGCAGATCACCAACCACTATGTTAGCAAAATTATCCAACAATTCCTGAACTTCCTCAAGTAAATCATCCATCGAAGTACTTGTAAGGATAACTCTGGGTTTCCTCACCACATCAAACTACATCTCCTGTTCTTTCTTGACTTATTTTAGGATTTCCATCCCACTCATGAGAAGTATGCTTGTGTTTCCTTCCTCTTTCACTTTCTTCTCTTCTATTGGAAGAAACATGTGTGTCCTACCATTCTTCTCCAAGGTGTATGTATTCTTCCTCCCATCATGAATGACATTCCTGTCAAACTTCTATGGTATTCCCAACAAAATATGGCATAGATCCATGGGAATTACATCATACATAATTTCATCTCTATATCCTCCTATCTTAAATTCAACCAAGCATTGTTTAGTGACCATTACCTGGTGTCCTTTCTACAACCATGAGACTTTGTATGGCTTCAGATGTGCAGTTGTATCCACCTCCAATTTCTCCACCATCTCTGTGGATACTAAGTTATCAATGCTCCCACTATCAATTATCACCTTGCATACTTTGTCTTTAGTCTTGCAAGTTGTCATGAATAGATTGTTCCTCTGCACTGGCTTTCCAACCTCTTCCTTTGGTTTTAAGAGAACCTTTCTCAACATCACGAATGTTCCATCCTCTACTCCTTATGCTTCAACATTCCTTCTCTGTGCTTCTGAACTGTGAGATTCACCTCCTCCTTCTTTATTTTTCTCGAGACATTCCCAAGACATGTGCCCTGCCTTTCCACAGGCATAACACCTTACTTCTCCTCCTCTGCTTCTTCCTCTTCCTCTAGAAGAAATTCTTCCACCACCTTGTCTTCCTCGGGAACTTCCTCCTCTTTCTCAGTGACCATGTGGTTTCTCAATCTCATCTTTGGATTTATGTGCCTTGTCATGGGAAACTCCCTTTCCTTTGTTCAAGGTTGGACTTCTACCTCTTCCTCGCTGGTTTTGTTTTCTAGTCAACTTCTCTTCTTCCTTCAATGCAAATTGATAAGCGTCCTCCACTATCCTTACTGACATCATGTTGATCTCATCCCAGATTTTGTACCTCTGGCCATTTTATATAACTGACAAATTTTTCTTCATCTTTCTCTCTTTGTCCAATTCCGGTGTTCATCTTGTAGAACTCCTCTATGTACTCTTTAACTATCATACCCTTCTGTCTCAGATTTTGCATCTCCCTGAACAGATTGATGTGATAATCTTTGGGCATGAATTTATCTTTCATCTTGGCTACCATTCTGTCACAAATC
>JZKD02S0285666.1:0-20255 GCA_000966675.3 Picea glauca | reverse complement strand
TCCATTTCATATTTTCCATGAATTGATGTGGTCTCCTATGCAAGTAAAGGGATGGCTCCTTTTATGTTTTTGGGAATGCCTGTTGCAAGTGAGAATGCATCCCAGTCCCTTTGAGGCTCGAACCTTACAGTTTTGCTTCTCTGCGAGCCTTTCCTTGTGCTCTGATAGGTCTCCATGGAATGACCAAGGTGAATTTTGTGTGCAGTTTATCCAACAAATGCACAGGACAGGAAAAGGTTTTAATCACGCTGAACTGGTAAGGGAAAATGAAAAAAGAGTTTTAGGCCTGGTTCTACGACTGGGGAGAATGCTAGGCATCTAGGATTTATAACAAATTGGATAGGAAAATAAATCATGTTGGAGGACAGTTAATTCATGGCGATGAGATGTTCTAGATCAATTTGCAGGCTTTCCATGGAAAATCCTCACGTGTAGGATACAGGTGACAAGGTTGGTTGGTCATGCATGATCTGGAAGTCATGATTTTTCATTCTCTTAGCCTCCATGATGAACTGATAATAACTATTGTACTTGCTGACGCAACCTCTATTAACCACTTGACTCGACCTGGGGCACATAGAGACTGGTTTCTCGACAGGACTCAACTTTCTTGGAAAAGACATAGCCATACCCCTTATACAAGTTTTGGATTTGACATCCCTTCCCGTTTCCAAGGTCCAACCGGACACTTGTTGACCTCAAACTTAAGGTGGTACATACCTCACTTCACATGTTCGGGTGCATGGGTCACAACGTGACTTTAAAAATGACTCTAAAATGGAAAGAAAAATGATGGTGCTAACAACCAGCTCCAATAGGGATGATATCCTCCCTATGAGGTGGCAAAGAATAGTAGACCAGGTGCCTAACCATTGGTATTTATTTGACCTCTAGGCATTTGGAAAACAAACTAAACCTATCGACGTAGCTTCTAAGACTTCAGCATAAACTTAGGTCCTTCACTTCAGACTTCAATTTTCTGCTAACCTACAAACTCGATGCAAAATAAAATGACTATTTACAATGATAAATGACTTAAACGAATTTTATTCCATCGGGTAATGTTTTAGGAACCTGCCATTTACAGGGCCCCAATTAAAACTTTCTCCATATAATCCTTCTAGGAAATAAGCATTTTTCCCACTATGATCGCAGATCCTGAATGGACCCGTCTAGAGGTGGTCGAACTTTTCATGTTTCCCTTTACCTTAATTTATTATGTCCCATATCAAAACTATGTCACCCAAATGGAAATATTTTGGATTAGAACTCTTATCGAAGACTTTCTTCATCCTTTCATGATGGAGTTGCAACTGATTATACACCTTCTCTCTTTCTTGCTGCGTATGAATTAGCTGATTAATCCTCTATTGCGTAGCATTTGGCTCAGCCTCCTGGTATTGCAATAGCTTCCTAACAGGGGGTCCCAGTGAAGTAGGAAAAATCACGTCTGCAGTGTAAACGATATGGAAAGGCGATGTTGATATATATTTCTTGGTGGTGACCTGGTCTTCCCACAACGCGTAAATAAGCTTTTTATGCCAAGACCTCTTATTTTCTTGTATAAGTCTTTTAATAATCTTGGTCAGGCTCTTATTTGAGGATTTTTCTAACATGTTTCCTTAAGGATAGTATGTCGTGGAATTCCCTGGGGTTATGTTATAATCCTAGAAAAATTTCTCCATCCTCTTAGACTTAAATGTGGTTGCATTGTCTGTGACGATCTTAACAGGACACCCAAAGCTTGATAATATGTTTCTCTCCAGGAATTGGATAATGACTACGTTGGTGGCTTGTTTTGTGGGTATCACCTCTATCCATTTTGTGAATCTCAAAGAAACAATGATTTTAGCATCGAAAATCCTTTTTACCTCTTTCTAGACCAGCGGTAGTAGCAGGGGGTTTATCCATCTCAGATTTTGTTTAAAAGTCTTTTGATCTTCCTTGAGAGGGATAACATGTTGGATCACTTTCATGTCATACACTTTCAGGTCATCGTATCTCCATGTGAAAACTTTCGGGAAATATTTCATGAGATTTATATAGTCCTGCTTGACCTCTGGACTGAGTGTCTTGAATAATTTTACTATCTTTGGATTTTCCTTGGTCCTGATGTTGCAGTCTTCCACGTCTTCTTCACTTGCAATGATTTTGGGGTTCTTAGCTACATCATTCTCATCAAACATTTTTTCCAATGGCACCAATCCCTTTGGAATAACATTATTTTTCAACTTTATTATGTCCCTTCTCACGATTTGGTTTTGGAAAGGATCATCATCGTTTCACGCATCCGCACTCTCATCTTCATCATTGCAACATTCCTCGTCAATGTTTGTGTTGGAGAAATCATCACTCATGAGGAGGAATATTTCCACCTATTTGTCATCATCGAACACCTATGAGTGTTTGACATTATCAGGTACGGTCGGCCTGTGCCTAACCTCAATTTCATGCCTTTTGTTCGAGAAGATGGGGATCTTAAAAATTGAGGCTGAGGTGGCCAATGCATTGGAGATCTGATTTTTCTCTCCGGGGATAGCAGAAAGGTTATATTCTGAGAATCCTTCGAGGAGATCCAAAGAAAAAATTGTGTACGCCCTCAACCTAGGGTGTTTGGTATGATATACATCCTTCACCTAATTTATGATCATCTTGGAATCTACGTGCACTGTTATCTTCTGTGCAGCCAATTCTTTCATAACTTGTAAGCCCAAGATCAGTGCTTCATATTCGACCATGTTGTTAGTGAACTCAAACGCGAGCTTGTATGAGCATAACTTTGTGATTTCTTCAGGGGAGCTCACCCATATTCCAGCCCCAGCTCCTTCTCTACTAATTGTGCCATAAAAACTCATGTTCCACACCCTTCTTTCCATGCAGTCTTTGGGGTCAGCGCATTCTATTATTTCCCACTTGGTCTCCTCATCAGCTGTTATGATGGTCATCGGCTCTTCTTCTTCAAAATTTAGGTCATTGTAGAATATAGAGGACCCACCTCAGTATCAACGGTGTATATGGGATGATTGTGGGGCTGTGTGTTGTTTCTTACCATGTACTTCAAAAGAACTTCTCTGTACAACCTTCTATTGTGCCCAAAAATAGGGATAATGGCATATGACATATCCATCAGCAACATACCTTTCAAATTCGCAGCCCATGACCTCGAGAGAAGCATGCCAAATTTTGGAGGTATCTCTGTGATGACCACGTCCATGACCATGTTCTTAGTAGGGATTTGAGCGAGCGATACAACTAGGTATTTGATAAGGCCCAAACACTTGACTTTCCTCGAATCAAAAGAGAAAAGGTCTTTGTATGGCCTGGTGACATCTAAACCTAGTTCGTCCATGATCACCTTCAGCATAAGGTTGTGTGATGCACCAGAATCTAGCATGGCATTATGCAGGTTCATGTCATGGATATTCAGATTGACGTAGAAAGGAGGGACGTCTTCAATATCGCTTGTTTTTTCGACACGCAGACCAAAAAGGATGGCGGGGTGATCATATTGAAGATTCATAGTATTAGGGGTTTCCCCCTCTTTCATCATTTTAATGATTTTTTCCTGATACTCTCCCTTTCTAATAATTTCATTGAAAGGGACAAATATTTTTATTTTGTCCATCTCATGTTCAAAATTGAAAGGGTAGCAAGTTTTCTCTACCTCTTTTCCACTAGCCTCTCGACCTATCTCTGAGGCTTTCTTAGGGACCTCCTCCTTCGACTTGGCTTTCTCTGTCATGTCTTTGGTCATTTCGTATGGCCTTGCTCATATTATGGAAGGAGTTTCTTTTGAAGACTTCGTTATGGGGTTTTTCTGTTGCAACTCGGCAAGAACGTCCTTGCTCTGGAGGTTATACTTTTCCTGGAACTGCATGATGGAATTTTGATAGCCTTTTCTAAAATCCTCTGTCTCCCAGGACAATGCATAATATGTTTCAAGTATCATATCATCATCGGCCTCTAGCATGAAGTCTTTATTCCTACTCGTATAATAATCATGCTCACTCTTCGTCAAGAACACGCACGGGTTTCTTTCATCCCAACAATGTATCTGATCGTCGAACATTTGGCTAAAATCCTCATCTGCGTAGTTTTTCTAGAAACGAGGTATCGTTTCCTAGTCACCTTGATCCCTTTTCTCTTTTTGTTCCCTCTATCTGATCTGATGGATTTGACGTCTCCAGAGATTTGGATTTCTGGGATGTGGGTCGTTCTATTCTCGGGCAATAGGTATGTTCCCCATAGACATTCTCTCCATCAAATTCTCCATGGTCTTCATCATCATGTTGAATTTTTCAACTGAGGACGGTGACATCAACGGTTGCACATCTCCCTGGGGTCTCTTATCGCCTTGGTTGAACCTTGGTTTTATTTTTCCTGACGCCATCATGTTTACTTCAACTTCGACAACATTACTCATTATAGCATCTAGATTTGCTGACCTTCTTTCCCTCAACAATAGGGAAAAATCATTTTCGAAAGAGTATGCATACCACAATAGTGTAGCACCAAGGGGCGGCTTGACTTCTATAGGAATCGAGTTGTACACTTTTAAAAAATGGGCTGAGAATTCTTGCACTGTCTCTTCTGGTGATTTCTTCATGTTGTTTTATTGTGTCAGTAGCTGCAAAGGGTTTTTCTTATCTCTCCATTTTTCTAGGAACGACGTCTCAAATGTAGCAAAGTTTTGAATGCTCACGGGTGGGAGGGATTTGAACCACTTTCTTACATCTCCTGAGAGGATTTGTGTGAACAACTGAATTTTTTCATCTATGTAGTCCACCTCCTCCAGGTCGACGAAATCTTTAAACCAATCTAGGTGCTTCTGAGCGGAAACATTTCCATCAATGTCGTAGAGCCTGATCCTCTAGCTATAATTCTGAGGCCAGTCATGCAATTGAGTTGGTAGGATGAGGGGGGCGAGATGGGTGACCATATCCTATGGAGGATTTGGATTTTAGGGGATATTATTCAATACTAGGGCTCAAAATTTCCTTGGGTTGAAAACAGTCTCATCCAAATCAGTCTCTGACTTTGACCAGAACAGAGTTTTCTCAAAGAATGTGTCAAACTCAAGGTCATCAATGCTCTATGCATCGTCTTTGGGCAAGGATAGGTTTTTTTCCAAGTAGTAGAACACATTTGGTGTTTTCTCTATAGACTTGCGCAGAATCTTCTCGGGGTCATATACTAGTTCCGAGGGGTTTGGGTCAGGATTCGCTCCGGTGTAAACCGTCTTGGGAGCCAAGTTTCCTAAACTGTGATACTTGAGGCTACTGGTTTGTTTGGACTGGAGTCACCAGGGTAATTTTTTTAGCCGGTATGGATGTTTGTCCCTTTGTTACCCTCAGGGGTCTAACTACAACTTTGTCATTCTCCCATGGAAAATATATTCAATTTCATTCCCCGATAACGGCGCCATAATGTCAGCACTCTGTAAATATTTTCGGCTGATAAATATACAACGAAGGTAAATTTTTGAACCAACTTTGAGACCCGAAACTAGCCTTTCATATCTGGAGAGGGATCTCTTGGAAATGGCGTGGTCTCCACGCAAGATATGAATTTTAAATCAATGGCTAGATTTAACACCTTTGATATAATGGGTTTTGGTTATATTGGTGCAGAAAAGTAAGACTTGGGCTATGGGTTCGATCTAAGAAAGATATGGTCCAAATGACTCAGTGACTGGATTCGAGAGGATAAGGCTAGGTGAGCAACAATCTTTAGTGTAAAACCATAATGTGTGGTCGAAGAAATTACAGGAAGTAACTTAGAAGCGTCGTTGTGGAATAATTGGGAGTTATCTTGAGAGGAAAATGTTTTGTCTAACTAGCGCGAACAAAGGGCATTGTACAATGAATTCGCAGGTTCGATAATTCATTCCAAAATAGATAGAAAGATATATGAAATAAATATGACAGGAAACCACATATGCAAAGAAGGAATCACACTACATCCAACTATCACAACTAGAATCTTTTCATCAAATCACAGTACCTTTGCATTAAATTCTGGTCAAAACTTAGATTACATACAATAGCTATCGTCTACCCAATTTTCCAACCAACCTGGCTTACATCGAAAAGATGAAATATATAAGCAAGTGTGTCACTTGGGATACCCTGCTTTCTAACTTCTAACCCTTAGAACTAGAAAAACTGAACAACATGTGTTGGAGACTCTTCGCATAGTGTTTCCAAAAATAGATAATAATCATGCCCTTTTACTTATGATTGTTTGCAACTTCTCCACAGGATATGATCATCGATCGGGCTCTGGTATCGAGAAAATATGTGTCATTGTGTTCCTTTGAGTAGGTGTCCCAGCGAACAGGTGTCTGTCAAGAGCTTGTTGTCTACAAATAATGGCTTCAATTTCAGTAATGTGATCATTCGCTGAGAGTTTCGCGTAGTAATAATTGTTATATTGTTGTGGTCGTTATCAAAATGGTAGCGTAATTCAGGGAAAATTTATCTTTCAAAACTGCCAAGATTTTTCTGATATTTAGTAGGTGTAGAGGCGGGCACCAACTAAACTTGTTTCCCTACATGCTGGAAAGAGTTACGTGGGCTCCTTTCTCGGTCATTTCACATTCTCTAGAATGTTTCACATGCCTTTATTATGTCAGTCTCTGTGCTTCTCGTAGTTGTACAATGTTGTATTGCGCCTCTCTGAGATGCCTTTTCAACAATGCCACGTTCCTTTAATGACCCTACATTGTGAATGCTTCCATGGTATTTATCACTATTTGTCACTGTAATTCCATTTTTTCCTAATAGTGATCGACGATGGCCAGTTTCTCTTGTTTTAATTGCTGAAATGGCACTTGCTCATTCTCTTATACGATATTCTCTTTCCTTTTTCTTATCCTGTCTTCACGGCTCAATCCCCAAGCAAGTTATAGCCAAATGGCACGCCTGAGTCTCTCTTCAACTACCAATCTAACGCAAGGTTCTTCTGAAATTTGAACTTCCACAATCTCCTATTTTTTCCTCGGCGTGCCCCTCCTCTAAGGAATTTTTTATTAGGGAGAGAGGGCTCTTCTTGTCTTCCCTCCCTATGCAAATCCCTTCATTTCATATTTTCCATGAATTGATCTGGTCTCCTCTGCAAGTAAAGGGATGGTTCCTTTTACATTTTTGGGAATGCCTGTTGTAGGTGAGAATGCATCCTAGTCCCTTTGAAGCTCATACCTTATAGTTATGTTGCTCTGCGTGCCTTTCCTTGTGCTCTGAGAAGTTTCCATGGCCTGACCAAGGTGAACTCTGTGCTCAGTGTATCCAACAAATGCATGGGATGGGAAAAGGTTTTGATCATGCTAGACTGGTAAGGGAAAATGAAAATAGAGTTTCAGTCCTAGTTCTATGATTGGAAAGAATGTTTAGCATCTTAGATTTATAACAAATCAAACAGGAAAATAAATCATGTTGGAGGATAGTGAATTCATGGCAACGAGATATTCCAGATCAAGTTGCAGTTTTTCCATGGCAAATCCTCACATGCAAGATACAAGTGACAAGGTTGGTTGGTCATGCATGATATGAACACCATGATTTTTCATTCCCATGGCCTCCATGATGAACTAATAATAATTGTTTTACTTGCCGATGCAACCTCTATTAACCACTTGACTCGACCTGGGGCACGTAGAGACTGGTTTCTCAACAAGACTCAACATTCTTAGAAAATACATACCCATACCCCTTATACAAGTTTCGGATATGACATCCCTTCCCATTTCCAAGGGCCAACCAAACACTTTCAAACCTCAAACTTACGTTGTTACATACCTGACTTCACATGTTCGGGTGCATGGGTCGCAACGTGACTTTAAAACTGAATCTAAATTTGGAAAGAAAAATGATGGCACTAACAGATTCCCAAGGATTTTGATGAGTGACTAGGGCATTCACTTCATTAACAACACTATTAGGTCTATGATTGAGGAGTTTGAAGTTTATCATCAAAAGAGTATACCATATCATCCTCAAGAAAATGGAATAGTGGAAGCTTGGTAGAGAATACCTTTACCACCATGGCACCACCCAAGCTAGGAGTGTTGATCCAGGTCTACAGACAACCTCAAAGCAACCTTAGAGCACCTCATTAGCCATAGGAAAGAGAACAAAAACCACCTCGACCTCTAGAACTCGTCAACTTGGAAGAAATCCCATCACCCGATATGGAACCAAGAAGCCCCACACTAGTGGTGGAGGAAACCCAACAGAAAACACCAATGGGCATAGATATTGATATTTCAGAAGTAGGGCATAGCTAGCAGACACGGGATACAAGAAATCATTCCCACTCTGAAATCCCTAAATAATCCCCAAGGGTTAATGGGACGGTCTCGAACTAGGGAAAAATGGTCGCACCAGAAAGGTCACACAAAACCATGTCGGAGCATCCACAGGAGGGCATAGTAGAATATGTCACCAATTGAGTAGAGGAGTATGCAGAAGAGAGAACAATGGAGGCTGGAATTTTGAGGCAGCCAGCAAAGTGCAAAGGAAAGAAACCAGTAGAAAGACCATCACACAGGAAGCCTACCACAGCCATAGTATTATCGCGCATTCTAGAAGGGGTATGTGTCATGAGTAACCTGGTAGGCCACGTGGAAAAACTATGGTAATCAGATCACAATGTGACTGACAAGGACAATTTTATGGAGTTTTCCAATAAATTTTACCTGGATACTATGGATATATGACACTTTGGCGAACCAATTAACCAACCAAAACAGTGGGCAGTCGGACTGGCCAAAACTAGGATTCTAGGCCTGTTGGAGATCCAACACTTTGGAAGGGGTTGAGACGTAACCAACTGCATCAAGGAGTTGATGGAATTTACCCATGGAGGATACTTATGGGTGGAATATCATGTCTCGATAGACGTAGAGATCATTACATATATTACAGGGCTCCCACCACGGGGGGGAGACACCCGCGCAGTTCCTCGATGACAAAACAAAGGAAAAATCATTGGTTGAGGAAATGAAGAAGACGTATGGTACAGAAAGAGGGTCGCACAAAATCATAATTAAGTGCTTTATTGGCGTAGCAACAAGGATGGCCACAAAAATCATGGCGTGCAAGTTACTGAAGAAGGGCCGCAAGGAGGAAGTCCCTCTCTGGGTCATCATAGTTGCAGCTCAGTGTGTGGAGGGAACTATACTTAGTTTGGCCCCATACTTGTTGAATCTGTTCCTAGAAGACTGCAAGGATGCATAGGACTTGGGGAAATAATTTCACTATTCTTGGCTACCTGTCCTGATCTCCTTGATCAGATGAAGGGAACCTAAGTATGCATACATTTCTGAGAGACCCAATCATTACCTCATAGCATGATACCTGTCACTGGGCAGTACTTCAAATCCCAAGAAAAAATGTGTGAATGCAGGCATGTTCACAGGGTATTACAATGATCTACAGGAAAGCATTGCCAACACTTGGCCGATTACACCAGAAATGGTCAGACAATATCAGGGCATAGACAACTTTAAAGATACAAGGCATACAGTGTGGATATAAGCATGGAAGGATCCTAAGAAGCAATGGATACAAATGTGGTACTACATCAAGGAAGAGGACATAGAAATGGCCATCAAGGATTGACACGATGACTGGAGGATTCTAGACTTGAATCAAGAGATGTTCGCGGATAAGGAGGAGGATGTAGGGAAAGAACATACACCTACAGGAGACAAAATGGAACCCAAGAAGCCAAATATAGGTTAGAACCTAACTCAACAAAATAAAGGGGGTGTGTCCAAGAAAGGCACTCAGGCGGGGAAGAAGAACAACACCCAGGTTCCGTAGGAAAAAGAAAAAGAGATTGAGACATCACAAGGGACTACATCAAGTGCTACTTAGCAAGAGCAAGGCCAAACCAAGAGGACAATTATACAAAAAGGGGTTGCACACAAGAAAGCTAAGTCACACAAAACACCACCATATTATATGATCATGAAGGAAGACGCGAAACTTGTGGCCCAAATGGTCCAGGATTGAACAACAGAGGATTTTGACGAAGCTCAATGCCAAAGGGATAGGATTTAGGATGAGATGAAAGACATGAGGCAGCTTCTCAAGAATATTAGAGAAACACAGACGACCAACAGAGGAATAGAATCGGTCCCCACAGCACCACAGACAGGAGCTAAGGCTAGATCGAGTAAGCAGGATAGGATCTAGACAATATCACAACCAAGCTCAACATTTCATGTTACACCCAACATGTTGTGCATGGATGAAATTATGGGTGAGACACCCTTGAAATATTTGTCCCAAATACAGTTGGTAATGACCCGGATACCAACCAAGGCATTGTATAAACTACAAGTCAGCGTCGAGCAGGAGGTACAGTGGCACGCATGCACATATGCGGTAGAGATGCAACAAATGAAGGACAACAAATAAGAGTTGGAATTGGTGCTCGAGAAGGTCAAGCTTGAGAAAAAATATGATAAATATCCCATGGATAGGCTCGAGCAAAGATTGGTTTTATCCTACGAAAAAATTCCAAAGAGCACACAGACAACAAAGCTCATGGCGACATAGAAGATTGATCATATTGTGCCGACACTTGATCAATACAAGCAGGATATTGAGCACCTTCAGGAATAACTCATCCCTACCACTCCCCTAGAGGTGACAGAGAAAAGGAAGCAGGAATAAGCAACACAAATAGAGGATATGGAGCGACAAGTTAGTGCAGCTACCGACTTGTTTGATAAAGAGACACAGTTATTGATGAAGTTGAAGGAGGATCAACAAGTCCAGCAGTGGGACCCAGAAGAGGAGAATATAAGCGCAACTATCCAAGACCTCAAGAAGAGGCAGAAGAAAATTTAGATCAATGAGCACCTCAAAGGAGCACAGGATATGAAGAATCTACAGGAAGATCTCATGGCCACGCAGACATAGATGAAGGAGTGAAAATCTCAAATGGAACCTCTCCAAGAGCGGCTAGTGGAGGTCATTACATAGGAAGAAGACACAAAGAAGAACATGGCACAAAATCAGGCAGAGTGCATAGAGATGATAAGCGATGAGATTGTGGAGCAAGTATTGTGCGCACTCTGAGAAGAGACTAAGCAGGCTCAAACACAAGAAAAAGAACTCACAGAGAAGTTTGAGGCTCTCGCAGGAGCTGTTGAAGAATCTCACAAAGGTTAGGTGGCTCAAGATGAGCCACATTTCAATGATGGGTGTCTGTTGGATGCAGTTCGATTCAGGAAGAAAGGTTATTTTTGGATGAGAAGCATGTAAGGAGGAAAGGGCAGCTGGAAGGAAAAGTAGCATGTGTAAGAGAAGAAGGTGAGGCGTTCATGCAAGGAATACCTAATAACGCTAGGATTAGGATTTTTATAATGTCTTGTAATGGTTGGTGATCCAAGGATATAAATAAGTAGTACTTAGGTGATGAAGAGAGAGAGAGAGACAAAGGGGGGGGGATATACAGATATACACGGAGGAAGAGAGAGTTGTAAGAACTGTATGAGTCGTTAAGTTGGTGAGCTAGGTAAGTAGTGAGCAACTCGATATTGAGGGTTAGATCGCAGGCTAAGGAGCCTTGTGTGATCTAATCAGCCTCACAGGGATCGAGGAGCCTATGGAAAAGGGTGAGACCTAAGATTGTAAACATGTACAACGTGATATATTTCTGAACCATAATAAAATATTGAGAGCTAGATCTTTATGGACATATCCCATGAGGGGGTGAACCATGGTAACACCTATTCTATGTTAAGGAATGTATGCATCTTTATGTCTAATTAATTGATGAATGTTATATGAATGAAGTAACTATGTAGATATTGTATTCCACATGCATGAATAGAATGATTGTGATAATTAGATTTTAGATTGAATGAATAAAGATTATAGGACATAACCACAGATCTCTGCTCATTCCCACATTGCAAACTCTTGAGTATTGCAACCACTCGTGGAGCTATCTCAGGTGAGACTGTGCAATACACTTTGTGCATTGCGGTGCCTTCTAGTCTACCAAAGGGGTCGATAGTTTTAAATGGATTTTGTTGGGAGCTTATCAAATCTGGACCAGGGTCAATCTGTAATAGTAAGATAGAATCATAATAACCCATAAAGAATCCTAAGTAAGACAAATACCAATACAAGAAGAATAAAAAACCAACACATAGCTTTTCTACCTCTGCCTTAATAGCAAGGGCCTTCCTGGGATTAACAGCTCTAAGATGTTGTCAAACAGGTCTAGAATCTAGATAAATATTGATCTTGTGTTCAAAAATGTTGGGGTCAATCCCTCGCATCTCTTCATACGACCAAGCGAATACGTCATGAAATTATTTGAAGATATCATTGTAGATATGAATTTCTCTAGGAGAACAATCTGCACCGATATAAGCATTCTCAATTTTGCCAGGAATTCAAGAGATGTCAATCTTTATGGTAGGAGACATATTTGTCATGTTTCCTTTGGAATAAATACCATGAGTATCTAGCGGAACAACAACGTGACAGACCATTTGACTCAAGGTAGATCTAAATTCGTCTTAATTGATCCTAACAAGTTCTGGGAGGAAATATGAGCAATGATGCATATCGTCCCAAGGCGTATCGGGACCATAGATGGCCTCTAAGATGGCTTCATCTTAAGGTAAAATATCATCGAGGAAACCATGCGAACAATATGGTTGGGTGGCCCATACGGACTCTAGAACGGGATCCACCTTATCCATATTCCAGGAGAAAGGATCTGGGTTAGAAGTAGCATTAAGAATAGATTGATATGCAACATTTGTTGTTGACAGTGGCATTGCCATCCCAATGTGAGACTAACCTTTGCACCACATTTTCGGAGAAGGAAGGGTCCAAGTGTCATTGAAATACAAAGTGATGAAAGGAATAGACCTCATCGATGATGAAGACTTATTGGAAATGCAATGAATGTGATGGATTGGTGCCATGAAATCAAAGCTACCCATGAGAGAGGAATACATTCCAACACCAACATCCTCAGTTTCCTACCGAGAATTATCGATCACTAGGATTGAAGGTCCAATTGATGCATTAGGACTAGCATGCGCAAAGGAAAATTGATCAATCGTCACTATTTTCCCTTCGCAAGGAAAACATAAAGTGTGAAAAATAGACGACAAGACTGTAGTCATGGCATAAGTCCAATTATGCACTAGTAGTAAATTATATTCAAGGGGTGCATCTACCACCTCAACATAAACCTCTACCACCTCGACATCAACCTCCACTATCTTTCCACCTAACTTGACCAGAAAAGAGGGAAGAATTTTGTGGGATTGAAATGAATGTCCATCAAATGTGGTCAATATAGTCATAGATTGGGATAGAGTCAGAGAGCCAGTGGATTTCCAACAGGTTAGGGACATCACACACGTCGCGGCACCTTCAACAATTACAGTTCATTTGATGGTAATTTTCATGTACTCCTCATGGATTTGAAAGGCCACGTGGTAAGGCAAGCGAGGATTAACATCCATAATGTCAAACTTAATAACCTTTGAGCCACACGGGTCTAGAAATCCTAAAGAATATAAAAAGGAATTCATATGTGAAGGACACATCTGGAGCACCTCCAAAGTCTACATCGCACAAGGGGTTTGACCCAAATCTTCGACAATTGAATAGTTCTAGTTATCTCTTGCATTAGGATTGTGGGTAGATCATTTTAGGTCTCCTTTCAGAATACGAGGTGAAGGTTCTGGATTTTGGATCTGTAAGGGCATTTCTAGAGGAGGGGGAGCCTCTACACCTACAACATTCTATGAAGAACCATAATCATGAGATCGAGTGGTTACATCAATCTGATACTTGACCATATTAATACATAGATGGCCACCTTCATGTGTCGAGGGATTTTGACTCCCGCTCGACGCATTTCCAGTGTTGGAGGACCTTGAAGCCATGTGTTGATTATGTGGAAATGTATTGGTCAACACAATGGGTGTTTGTGTTAAGAGCCTTGAGGCTTCCTCAATTTTGGGGCATAGGTGGGTAAGGTGATCATCTTTACAAAGTTTACAAGGAAACTTTACCTTCCATTTTTCTTTCTTTCCCTCACCAACATTATTATTTGATCTATCATTGTTAGTGTCATCCTTGGATTTGTTATTATTTTCCCACCCTTAAGATTATTACCTCATCCTTTCCTTCTATTCCCTCCTGGTTGTTGGTTACCATTTGGGTTGGCCGAAAACTGTACAAAATGCACATCCGAAAATTGAGTGGGAGTGGAGGTTGAAGCCGAAGCTTGTCCTGCTACAAGTTGGCTTGGAGACAAATCCTTCAACTGGTTCATCACCAAGTCTCCAGACTTAGCATTTGCAGAGCCTATGATGCCATCAGCATGAGGCCCAGGATTTTGTCTAGGGTCATAATTCAACCATGACGCATTAGGAAAAATTTCATATAACATCCCAGACTGAGCATATATGAGGTCTAATTGATGGTATTTGAAAATAGCTTCTTCCTCAAATGTTACTTCGAATGTAGAAACATCCTTCAAAATATAAGGCAATAAGGAATTAAGGAACCACTCCAATAGAAACTTTGGAGGAATGTAGGCTTTAATCAACCTCTTTCATCTACTCCATTCTTGGATATGGTCCGAGATATGTGTGGCTTTATCTTGGCGAAAGGCCAAGAAAAATTCTATGTCGACACTATAACCAATCGACAACTAGAAGTGGTTCAGAAAGACTAAAATCATCTGATTAAAATTTCCCTACATTCCCCCCAATAGATCAATGTACAATTTCATGGCGACCCTTGTGAGGGTGCATTGAAATAGCCTCAAACGAATAGAATTTTCATTGAGGGAATTGGATGAGCACCAAAGATAAAAACTAGTAACATGATCACTCAGGTCCTCGTCAGTATTTCCCTCGAATTTTGGAATGTCTAAAGGAAGCTTGGTGGGGAAGGGGGGACATGATGGATCGTGATGCACCGGGTCATTCATTAATCTTGAAAAATATAGAAGATTAAGCATGGCCAAAAAGGGAGTCGGGGTTGTGGCATCTGAGCCCATGCTCCCAATAAATATTGGTGTTGAGGGATTGTAGGCCATCCAAGGTTCTGGTATATACCATGGCCATGTCTGGTAGGGTAATATCCTCCTTCAAAATTATTCATAAGAGGTTTTATGCGAACCATACCTGCAGGGGCAGCATAATGAGGGTTATAAACATTACCCCCATCTAGAAGAGCTCCAGGATGGAGATTTCGCATAGCATGAAATTGACTCCCTCTGGGTGGAACTATGGAGGACAGAGGTGAATTTTTCATAAAAAAATAATTTGTCAGAATCGACATGGAGGAATAAGGGGGAAAGGACAGAATATAGTACATGACTTGTCCGCCCAGTTGAGTACTCCATCCAAGAGCATTAAGACTAGGATTAGACCAAGAAGAAAAAGGAGGTTGGCCTCCAACCATAGATTCGTTTGGGGAATATGACCTCCACCAAACAAGATAGGATCATGCGGAAGATCCATGCCCCCAGGTACAAAACTAGGATTTGAATTATTCATTGGAATAGAGGACGAAAGTTGTGATGTCATATTGAGCATACCAGAAGAAAAAAGGGTTAGATATTGAAGGTATGGACTAAGAATTGTATCCCGACGTACCAAAAAGATACCCGAAAGGGTTCGTTTACATGGGTTGAGTAGAAACTGCAAGCTTTGTAGCAGTAGGGACAAGAACCTCTGGCACTACAACCGTCGTGGCTAAAGGAGTTGAAGGAATACCACTAATCACAAAAGGTATAGAATTTGAGGGACTCCATGTGTCATTCGGACTTGAATTAGTACTCATAATTGAATAATCACGAGTCTGGGAGGTGGAGATATATGTACCATGTTTATTAACTTTACACCTTTTAGAAGGAAACTTCAGTAAAGACTCAAAATGCAGTGG
This sequence comes from Picea glauca, assembly GCA_000966675.3. Lineage (NCBI taxonomy): Eukaryota > Viridiplantae > Streptophyta > Pinopsida > Pinales > Pinaceae > Picea > Picea glauca. The sequence goes on along the minus strand of JZKD02S0285666.1, from coordinate 4,308 downwards.
TAACTTGAGAAAATGACGAGACCTATGAGGAGGTTGGTGTTGCTCCATTATGACTCAAGACTCAATATATGAAACCAAATCCTAGGGTCAACTAATAATCATAGAGCACACCCAAACAGGCCAAATGCACACAAACATGATATAGTAGTGGAACAGGGGCCTCCCTCACTATATTAGGTATGCCTCTCCAAAAAGGGGCATGAGACTCCCTTCAAAATATTGGAGGTATCAGAATCAGTTATAAGGGCCCTCATGGGCTTAACAACATAGTCAAACAAATCTCCCTAGAGAGGTAATCCTCCATAAAGGTTGTGTGTTTTCCAACCCTTATCTGACTCAAGGTTCCTACAGAATAACCCATGCAAGTAACCTATGTGGATACCTATGTCAAGAACCTCCGGCACTACAACCGTCGTGGCTAAAGGAGTTGAAGGAATACCACTAATCACAAAAGGTATAGAATTTGAGGGACTCCATGTGTCATTCGGACTTGAATTAGTACTCATAATTGAATAATCACAAGTCTAGGAGGTGGAGATATATGTACCATGTTTATTAACTTTACACCTTTTAGAAGGCAACTTCGGTAAGGACTCAAAATGCAATGGTAACTTGAGAAAATGATGAGACCTATGAGGAGGTTGGTGTTGCTCCATTACGACTCAAGAATCAATATATGAAACCAAATCCTAGGGTCAACTAATAATCATAGAGCACACCCAAATAAAGAAAAAAAAGGCCAAATGCACACAAACAGGATATAGTAGTGGAATAGGGGCCTCCCTCACTATATTAGGTATGCCTCTCCAAAGAGGGGCATGAGACTCCCTTCAAAATATTGGAGGTATTAGAATCAGTTATAAGGGCCCTCATGGGATTAACAACGTAGTCAGACAAATCCCCCTGGAGAGGTAATCCTCCATAAATGTTGTGTGTTTTCCGACCCTTATCTGACTCAAGGTACCTACAAAATAACCCATGCAAGTAACCTATGTGGCTACCTATGTCAAGAAACTAGAGCCACCACAATATAACCAATGTGCAGGGAAAAAGTTGTAATTCAGTCCACCATATTGGCAGGGTAACAATTCCTGAAATCTTGAAAGCATTGCCTCTCACGGAGGTAAAGGTACTAGAAAGACCTCGAAATACAAATAGAACCACAGAAATATCTCTAACACTAAGAAGGTATTAGAGGGATATCTCTACAACCAACTTTGTGTGACCTTGTTCTTAACTTCAATGTGAGTGGAGCCTCATGACATCACTAATTACACAATGGGTTGTGCCACTACCTAGTCAGACACATATGTTTAGTTTAATAGCCTTGGAGAATTTTGCTAAAAAAATCCTATTCCAAGGCCCTATATCCTATGTTTGTTTGTGTACCCTGAAAAAATAAAATCGTTTCTAATCAATTTTAATTAATCAATGTTACTTTTAATCGATTTTGTTTACTGAAGAGGTGTGGTCATGAAACTGATGATATTATGACTTAGCATGTCAAAGAAACGAATAGAAAAAACACTAATAAGTCCTAATCTTAAATTATCAAGAGATGGTAAGATTTTAAATGGACCTTTCAATGCAATTTCTACAATTTCAATAAAATGCAATATTTCCATATATGTTAAGATCAATACTAAGTAATCAAAAGAGAAAATTACATAATGAAAAATGAGCAATTTTTTTATTTATTTTTAATATAAAGAAAAGAAAATGAAAGGACTGAATAACATCTTCACATACAGACCCCATTGCAAGAAAAAAGAGACAAGCCAAGAAGGATACCACGAAGCAAACACTTGGAATAATTTGCAAGTACAACCAATGAAAAATATGATAAAAAAGAATACCACCCAAAATTCAACAAGAAGAAGGTTTCCTATCACTTTGTAAGCACTTAAAAGTTAGGACAGAGACCCAAGAAGACTCAACAACCAACCAAACTCACCCAACAAACATCAAACTCATCCAATAAGCCTAAAGAATTGGCGTACACGACTATTTGATCAAAACTCGTGTATATACGCACCCTATAGAAGAACATCTCCCGTATGTACACGTCTGTCAAGGGAAAAACCACGTATATATTAGTAAAACACTATCAGGGAAAGGATTAAGCTAAGAAACTTAGATGCAAATAAAAAATAGGTTGTCAAGAAATTAGGCAACAAGGAAACTCAGGCTAACAGAGAGTAAGTCAAAGAGAAAAACACTCCAAACCCAAAAAATAAGATCAATCCCCAGTATGGTTGTCAATTATGTTAAGAGGAAAATCTCTCTATGGCATGGGGTAAACCACAACAGACAGAATGACACGTAGAAATTGACTCTAATCCCAAGTATGCTATATAAATGAAATTCTAACAAGACAAGGTCAAGAGCCTACCTCACCCAGATGTTTGATGAAGACCATCGTTGAGCATGCAACTCAAAGCTTTATACTTGCAACTTATCCTCAACAACCAAGATACACAAGCATATGGTGATAATATATAATGTTATCATATAGATTAGCATAATCCATTAACATACATGAAAAATATGCCCATGGAATAATAATTCAAATATTTGCAAGATATCAATTGGATGAGAAAAGAGTGTTTCTATTAAAATAACCAGTAGAATTATATAGGTGACAAACTTCTATAACGACACTTATAGGAACCAAGAAACTACGTCCCTCCAGCTGGGCCTCCACCAAAGGCAAGATCATATAAAGGAGATAATGAGATTCTCCATCACAAAGAAGGAAGAGCTTGGGGGTTGAAAAATGAGTTCAAACTTTCAAGGATAAATGTATGCAGACTCAATATGAAGTGAAATTTCTCTGGAGTATCTTTTCTCTCAAAATTTTAATTCTCTCCTTTTCCAAGGCTTGGATATGGCTCAATTTATAGCCTTCAAATGGAACAAAAGGGTCGAGTCATAGAATTTCCAGTATATGTGTTCATGCTCGAATCGTCGCCGGGTGAGCAAAAATGGGAGCACTGGCATGCCTTGTTGGGCTTGGCAAGGCAGAACAGGATGCTGTGGACAAAAAAGGGTTAACAGAAACAAAAACAAACTATAATCTAACTACGAACTAAAAGAAAATAACAATTCAAAAATAAACGAAAACATCAAACATGAGACACATGTGTCGTCCAAGGTTTCAGGCAGGTGCTTTATTGAAACCAGAGCGCACGCAGAAGAGAGGGACAGGTGTTCCTTCTCCCTCCAGCGGAAGGCTCTTCGGGGCCCTCAACCGAATCTTTCCTTACAAAATGAATAGAACTGAACTGAGTGATGAAAGAACTCTGAGTTAACTGCTGATGAATTGTTTGTCAAAGGCTGAGCTCTGAATCATCTGGACAGTGTAACAATGCTTTGAATTCTCTACTGAAACAATGAGTCCTCACAGCTATTTATAGCATTTTTCAGGCGGTCACATAACCAACTTCTGGTGTGAACACAGACCTGTTTAGGGTTCACTTAGGTCATTTAATTCACCGAATTTGCAGAGCCGACCCTGATCTGAGGGTCAAATCACTTTGGGGGTCGGTCCATAGGCAGTCGGGAGGCCGACTTATGCAATTAATGCACCGTATTAGCAGATGTGTGGGTTTCTGTGTTAACAGGCGTGCATCGGGGCACACATGCGCTAGTAACACGTTTTTGTCCCGCGCATATGCGCACGCCTCAATCTGCTGTAAAGCACCCTTCAATTTTTGGTTACTTTGTATAGTTTTTGACCCTTCTGGAATGTTGTGAACTTAATTCAGTGCCATGAATGACTTCATTGCTGTTTTGATGATGTGGAGTTCTTGTCGCCATGTGCAGACGAAATTTCAGTGATAACAGATGCCCCCTGATGGATGAGGTTAGGAGAAAACGTATAGTCGAAATCCATCAATGTTTCTTGTACTGTGTGGTTGTAAAGGAAGGCAAGAGTGGGACCCTTTTGGAGCGATCCGTTGGAAAGAAAAGGAACCAGTATCTCGATCTTCTGAGAGACGTGCGGAGAACAAAATATACAATTGTGTACAAATGAGGCGGGCATGCCCCATGCTCGTGTGATGTAACTCTGAAAAAAGGATGACGGAAATATTTGTGTAGACAACTGCAGCGCCCTTAGGGGCGGTAATGATAAAGGCATAAGACAATTCTGCAAAGGAGCATACTCTGAAGGATAGGCAATGATTGATGTCATAAGCAGCAATGATGATGTGGGCATTGATGGCCCTACCACGTTCAAAGGTCTTCGGCAAAGGACCAAAATGACTGCAACAGTCGCAAAGTAAGACCCACCATAACATGAGAAAG
>JZKD02S0285665.1:318314-334329 GCA_000966675.3 Picea glauca | reverse complement strand
TGCATACATGCTTGCATTACCTGCATCTATGACTGTACATAATGTGTTTCATGTTTCACTGCTTAAGAAATATGTACCTGATACTAATCATGTTATCGATTGGACTGTGATCCAGCTGGAACCAGAAGGTGTCCTGCAAGTGCATCCTGTACGCATATTGGACGGGAAAAGCAAACAGCTCCGGAATCGAGCTATAGATATTATAAAGGTCCAGTGGACCTGGTACGGTCCTGAGGATGCGACATGGGAGCATGCAGATGTTATGCGGGCAGAGTACCCGCATCTTTTTGAAAATTTTGAAAAGCTCGCAGATGCTATGTAAAGTTGCACTAAGGACAGTGCAAAAATAAGGGGAGGGGATTGTAGTGTCCCCAAGGCCGAGCCCCGATGTAACCATGATCTGAAATAGATTGTAAATATGTGTTATAGGCTGGTGAGCCAAGTTTTGTATAAGCCGGTAGGCTTATGTGTTTGATTAGGCCAGAGAGCCTAAGGGTTGAAGGCTAAGGACCTGGATTTTGTATCTGTATGTATGCAACACATTAATAAAATATAAGCACCGCCAGGTGCAGACCAACCACGATGAATGAGTGATGGGGGACTGAGCATCCATAGAGTGGGCAAGGAACTAGGGGCTGGAAGGTGGGAAAGGGGATAAGTGTTGAGCCTAGGGGCTGAGCTTAGGGGGCTTAAGCCTGGAAATACTATTTTAATATTATTCCAAAAGATATGAGCATCATATGTTTTTATCCTAAGTCCTTTTTGGAAGGACACGTGAATCCCCAAGTGGTGGGAGGAACGCGTGCTGGTGGAATGCATGCAGTTCCATGGGTGACAAGTGTCAACCCTGGGGCATACGAGTAAAATGGCCAGAGTGAGCTGTGAGGGGGTCCCAATTCCCATTCTACCGAACTGTCTGAGCAGGTATGGAGCTCTGAGCAGCACGACCAACCTGACTCTTGTAGGGGACCTTCATACGACCCTATGACAGACATGTCTGTGTAAAGCCCTGAGAAAACCGGTGTGTGCACTCCTGGAACGGGAAGCCTATGTTGAATTCGGGAAAGGGTCTCTGTTTTCCCAGGAAAAGCTGAGCGAGCTTGTTCGTGGAACCCTGTTCAGAAATATTGACCGTGAGAGTGTCATGTGGTTGCTGAACCGGTTCTTGGGAAGCCTGTGTCTGTCTTCCTTGTGTTTGTTGTGGCCACGCAGTACTGGACTGCGTGAGGCTTGTTGTCCTGTGAGCAACTCTTTCCAGGTGAAAGAGTTTGTTGGGAAGCGGTTTCTTCCAGAGAGTGTCCAGCACCAGCTTCAGACTCTGAGACTTCCTGATCCAGCCTGTTGCTGAGACCCAGAGAGGAGGTTAGCACCGATGGAATATGCGTGTGAAGGTGTATAATCTCGGGCGGAACAGGCATGTGGGGAATGAGAGTCTAGTAGTAGTGGGCATAAGATGGAATCTTTGGGAAGAATTCTTCCAGATATTGTTGTGTTGTCTTCCCTGTAACCTCAGCCTAGCCTAGGATTTCCTTGCCTTGGGGTGGAGCTCGGTCCCAGCTCGGGGGTGACCCACTATTGAGCTGATGAACAGTGTGGTCTAAGGCTGGAAGGTTCGTGGAAGGCCTGCACTTGGTTGGTGATTTCGCCATTGTTTCAAGATAAGTATTTAATTATGTTCTTATCACATTTCCACATGACTGTGTTGTATATATATTATCATGTTTTCCACTATGTAAATGAATTATTGTTAAAAGCTCTGGAATGTCTAATTATAGAAGTAATTCATATGTTTTACTCTGAGTTAAATGTGCTTAATTGATTAAATGCATGTGCTTACAATGTCTGTATGAATTATATAAAATTCCATGTATAGAATGGTAACCGAGAGGTTCGAAAACCACGGTAGTGAAAAAGGTACACTACAGATATGGATCCCTTAATCTCAATACATTTGTGGATACCTCTCATATGGATTTGCTACCATCCAAGGCCAATGATTGTTGATTTAAAATAATGCATTTGCATGATTCAAGAATCATTCTTTGGAGTTTTGTTATTTGGTTGGCCCATTCAGGATGAGAAAGAAGATCCTAGTGATTTTTAATAATGGTGTTGGAATCAAGTGGTTCACCTCTTATCCATAAGGAAGCATTTACTTCATTTATATGAACTGTCTGAAAAGCATTTCTCCATGTAACATGATTATTGACAAAAGAGGTGAAAGATCTTATATGAATATCCCCAACCAAAGGTTTGATATTATATATTCTATCCATAGGACAAGCAAACTCATGCAAGTAAAGTTCACAGAGTAAATGTTTCTCTTCAATATCACTGTGCGACAAGGTATACATAAAATCAAAACTGAGTGCTATCTTATGGGGTCTACCTTATTTAACAACTTTTATCTTAAAAAGAGTCATCTGATCATAAAGAAATATGGAGTAAGAGGGAGAGGGACTTCTGCAAATTAGTACCTTCTCCACCAAGTTATACATTCTTTTTATGTTGTTCTGCAGCTCTGCCACACTCTGTTTTAAATTCTTCAACTCCTTCAAGTCAGTTGGCAAATCTTCCCATTTTTTATTCCAAGTTGTTAATTCTTGAGCCCATTTCTCTCTTAACTACTGGACAGTTATCTCATGTGTTGATAATGGAATCGTACCAGCCTTTACCAAAAGATCTTGTTGTTTCCATTTTGTAGCTTCTGCCGCCATTAACCAAGGTTCTGTCTGAATAGCTTCATAAACTAGTTCACAAGGAGCATCAGTTTGTGTAATTGCATCAAGAAACTCTGAAGGATTTTTAGTCTGTGTTTCTTGATTCATTGTTCTGAATGGAGTTTCTTATGTTGCAGCAGTAGCACTTTCAGATTGCATAACGTTGGACATTGGTTCATGTGTTACAATGTCTCTTGGTACCTGAATTACTTGATAACCAACTACTGTATATAAGTCTCCACATTCCTTGCACATATACTCCTCATTTCCAAATTCTGTTTCATCTTTGGACTTCCCTTCTACTTCAGCAGCCTTAGATAAAACACTTAAGGTGCATGGTTCCATCTTAGCCCTTTTGACTGCTTCCAGTTCTAATTGATGATGTTTGATTTCCTCTCGCAACATTTCATTTTTTGCAACCAATGTAGCAATTTGACTTCCATCTTCTTGTTTCTGCCTCTGTCCTTCTTCCTCATTTTTAGCAGCAGGTTCTTTTGTATTAGCAGAAGTTGGCTTATGTCCCACATTCGCATCATTTGCTTCCATTCCTATGTTGTTAGCTGGTTCTTGTGTGACAATTACATCATCATTTTCTTTTGCTGGATTGTTGACTGGTTCTTGTGTTATAGTCACGGTATCTGAGTTAGGACACAGTGGTGAGATTGGGTGAAGAAATGGAATTTCTATTTTTATGGTTTTGAGCCAAGCTGCTTCTGCTACTATTGCTGCTCTGGTTCTTCTTCTGGGAAAGGTAGAAACAAAAGCAACAGACTTCCTTTTTCTCTATGCTGAGGGTGCAGGTTCTTCTTCTATTACTATATATGATTGTAAGTCATTTGTGCAAGGGTTCTCAGGGATTTGAATTGTTTCATTATGTGGTAAATTCTTGGAAGAATCATCACGTAGAGCAGATGATTCTTCTTCTTTTTCTCCATTGTCGTCTTCAGCAGTCTTTATTTCTGTAGCCTCATCTGAACTATCATACTCTTGTAATAATCCAAGACTTCCCTTATCTTCTTCCATTTTCTCCGGGCTTCTGACTATAACCCCATCCCCTGTTTCTTCACTTGATTCAGACTGATCATGTTGGGGTATTTCTACTTGTTCATCATTTTCCTCAAGAATTCCCCTAGGTGGATTTCCCAACTCAATATGATCCTCTGGTTGCACTTCATTAGGTAACCCCTCTACCCGATTTATTAACAAATTGATCAGTCCATGATGCGTTAAACAGGTTACTGGTACTCTAGAGGTCCTAGCATAATGTGCCATATTATGCAGGGCTTTTAACAGATAATAGGGCATATTAATAATCTTTTGATGGCGCAGATGAGATAACAGAATAAAATCTGAATTGAAAACAACCTTATATCTTCCCGCACAAGTAATGCATATTTTTACAAACTCAACAACTTGCTCCCGGGGATGTGGCAGAGACTCCAATGACATTCCTTTTCCTCGTGGCCTCACAACCTCTCCTTCCCTCAAAAAGTCAGATTTAGCAGTGGGAAGTGGAGTCTTACGAATGAACCACCATTCTCCAGTTCTGGGTAGATGGGTAACTTCTGCAATAATTTCCTCCGTTACAGGTATTCGTATTCCTCAGACCATAGACTGTTCACCATCCAAATTCTCGGCAAACTCTAGTGCATCATTTTCATTGAACCCCTGTAGTTGCTCAAAGTAAACAATCCATCCCGCATTTTCAAAAATGCGATACACTTCTGGGTCTTGGTGTATAGAATTCAAATTTTATGGTTCATGATGCACTGCCAATCCCCCCATGACATTCATACCAATGTCCACAGTCTCAGTTTTTTAGAAAAAGGAATAGCACAATCTCTGTTTCAAAATCCAGGAGCAATCGAGCGCATAGGTATGCATGCACAACAACGAGGATGAAGTCACAACTTAACACATAAACGAGGATGACTTACCTGGATTACTTACTAGGTAGATTGTGTTGATGTGTTTTCCGCTCCCCTGTTTCTCTCGTTGGCAAGCCATCATGTCCATGGAGAGACTCGCGTGAAAAATAATGCCATGCGTGAGAGATGGCAGTTGCCAATGTTCTTTTGTTTACCACATGATATAAATTGAGAGTCTTAATTAACTTGACAAGGATTTGATAGTGATTTAGCATTGTCCTTTATCATAATTTAGTATGGAGACACCAAGATTAGCAGAGTTCCAGTGGAGTTCTAGTAGTTCTAGCGGCGGATGTAGTGGAGTTTCAGCAGATGGTGACGAATGTAGTAGAGTTTCAACAGATGGCGGAAAATTTAGTGGAGTTTTAGCAGATGATGGTGAATGTAGTGGAGTTTCAGCAAATGGTGGTGAATGTAGCGGAGTTTCAGCAAATGGCGGCGAATTTAGCGGATTTTCAGTAGATGGTGGAAAATTTAGTGGAGGATGGATTGGTAAATATAAACAGTCAAAATGAAATGTCCTTTGCTCCAACGTGCTTCCTCCATCAATGGTCCATGCGTTCATACTCCAGCTACCTACAATCATTGCATTGCTGATACAAACCAAGTCAAATTTCAAAGGAAAACCACTAAATTTTATCCACTCATAAACCGTAGGTGTCATCCCACTTTCTCTAATGTGTCTAGCAAAGAATATTAATTGAACTAGGTCTTAAGCCTAGGGGGTATCCACTTCTAACCCATAGACCAAACCCAAGATAAGATAAACTTTAAGGGGATAGCCACTCCTAACCCTTAAAGCAAATCTTAAGGGGATAGCCACTCCTAACCCTTAAAGCAAATCTTAAGGGGATAGCCACTCCTAACCCTTAAAGAAAATCTTAAGGGGATCCACTGTAACATCCCACTCTGGCACACTGAGAAAACTTATTATTTGAGGACACTTGCTCGCAAGTGATCTGGACTTTTCTGATGTTAAAACATTTATACTTGGTTATGATGCGTTATGATAGACGACATGATGTTTTACTATTTGATGTAGACAGGTGCTATTGACTCAGTTGTATTGAGTGTGCATGGTTTTCGATCTTGAGGATGCAGAGGCATCAATGGAACCCTTTGGACTCTGCATTGAGTCAGGGAGTGTGCTATTTAGGTTGATTTATTTATTGTGATATTTCATTGATTTGATGATTTGAGTTGACATGTTCTGACATGATTGTCAATGATGCAGACTGACGATAGCTTGCCGACCAGACTCACATATGGAGTAAAGGGGCCACACACGATTTCCAGAGAGGTTGAGGGAGAGGGGTGGATAACAGCCCTGCCACCGCCTACTAGCACTCATGTCGTGGCTCGAACTGTAGATTAACGATTACCTAGTTCGAGGGGATCCACGATGCCGTGAGGGAAGACTGCGACAGTCGCTCATGATGATTCTAAGGGGCGTGCAATAAGGTGTTGGCCTTATTCCTTAGAGCCCTTAGTCTCCCATAAGTTCACCTGGTGGAGTGTTGACTCTAGGGGTTATAGATGTCTACTAATCAGTCCAGTTGGCAAGTGGCACCCTTGGAGCACGTGGTGCATCCTGAAGGGCACGTCGCACAAAAGAAACACAAGAAGCGAGTAGCACCCTTGGAGCACGTGGTACATCCTGAAGGGCACGTCACGCAAAGGAAACGAATGAGGCGAGTGGAACCCTTGGAGAACGTGGTGCGTCCCGAAGAGCACGTGACATTGTTGTCGATGCAGGAAACAAACCTAAATATCCCTAAGACAATATCGCCTTAATAAATCCTTAAACAACTTCCCTAACCAATAGTCGCCTAGCTCAGAATCTAAATCCTAAGACTAAGACTTTTCTAGGGTAAAATTTTAGTGTAACCTTAAAGAAAAGGCTCTAGCATAAAAATAAAAATTCAAACAAAAACCCACTTAAGAAATAGTTAGGTCTTCATAAAATTCTGGGGGTAAATAATGAGAGTAAGAATTAAATTAAAACTAATGGTTTAAAATTTTTGCAAAGAAGAAATTATTTCCTAACTTGTGAAATAACAAAAGATAATTAAATAAATAATAAGTGAAGATTAATTAGCGCATTTATATTATTTCCTAACTTGTGAAAAAACAAAAGATAATTAAATAAAATAAAAAATAATAATAATAAATGAAAAGATTTATTTAGTGCATTTACCTTTTAGGTTTTTTTTTTTAAAGAAAAAAAAAGAAAGGGAATAATAAAAAATAGGGAAATGAGCTTTTAAGAAAAAGATTATAAATTATGGAGAAACGTGGGGGATGAGTGACACTTGTAAAACAGAGAATTTTTTAGGGTTTCATTAAAAAAACTTAAATTAATTGGGATTAGGGCAAGAGGGGGTCTCGAAACACTATAAAAAAGAAAAGGAGGGTTAGGGTGAGCGATGGTTATGATGTCGAATTGAGTCTGGACTATTTGCTTGTGAGGAGTTGGGAATTTCTCAGCTGTATGAGAGTGGTAGCTCAGTCGTGGAGGCAGGATGGGAAGCTAGGTATACTATATGGACTGTGTGTGGCCCCTTTGCGGCTTGGGGGGCTAAAGGGGAAGCAGAGTACCCCTAGCATTTGGCTGGGAGGTACCGGTGTAGTCTCTACGGTCGGCGAGCAGGAGCGGCGCGGAGCAGGAGCGGCACGGAGCACATGAGTCACTTGCGGCAAGCAATAAGGCAACTGTATGTTTGTCAGTTTGTAGAGTAGCATGACTTAAACCTATGCTCAGATTTAAATTGAATGTAAAGGACATGCATTCTTTTACTGTTATTAGCATTTTTATATTGGTATTCAGAGTTGAAAAATATTTAACCCCAATATGTGTTAGTTCTCATTGGATTGACTAGTTCTTATTACTTGGACGAATTTAACTATGTAACGGATGTAAAAAAAATTAATAACTCTGTTATTGTGATTCGGAGTTGAATGAAAAGATAAAATTTATGACTTCGGCAATGGCCTTTTGTGACTGCTGTAAATTGACCTGAGTTGTTTAATGAAGAAAGCTCTGGCCTTGCGTTCCTCATCCCGCACTCTGCGATTTTATTTGGCTCCCCTGGGCAGTGGTAACCTGCAAATTGTTTTTTTACTGTTGTGCAAGGCGATTTTACTTTTCTTTTTTAAAACTTTTTAAATTCCATCTGCCTGACCATTAGCACCTTTGCAATTTTGGAGATAGCAATTACGTTTCTGAGTCGAACTCTCCTTACCATTTAAACTCAAGCTGCAAATATGGGTATTGGATGCATTTCGAGTTCGCACCTTGGTTCAGCGTGTAATTTTCTATTATGCGTATTCATAATCAGCTGGTTTATTTATTTTAATGGCCTTTACATTTTTAAAAGTTGAAACAAAATATTTATCTTTTATATATGAAATATATAATTTTATATGAAAGTTGTATCATATTCCATCATTACATATATTTTTCTTGTCCACTTATATTCAAATTCAACAGATTTTAAATCAGGATACTTCATTTCTATGTTTTGAATGTCTTATATATTAAAAATAGCTTCAGCAAAGAAATGTCTAATAGGTTACTCATCATAGGAAGACATGCTCTTACGGTAATCATTAAAAATAAGTGATATGCTCTTACATATTATGTGAAAACATGATTATTAAGGACGAATCGTGTTTTTATACCAACAACATAGCTAATTGTAGAGATCTGAGCTAATTCTTATATATTTTTTGAATTAGTTTACTTATCGGAAAAGTTGAGCTATTTTATGCGTAAACTACACAGGTCTCCGTTGATGGAACTAAACTGATGCGGTATAAAAACTTTATAAACCTTTGATTGTATATGAGTCACTTTTCCTAAGTTTTTAATTTGCGTTGGGCATTTGTGAGCTCGCTGTTGTCGGCAATATTTGGATAGTGAAACCTGTGCTTTAGGTAGCAGTTTTATTACTCAGTGAATAGTTAAACTCAGAGAATAATTAATACTTAGCAACTTGTGCTTTAGGTAGCAGTTTTATTATATGCTTAAGTAGCAATGTTATTACTCAACAATTTTTGGGCAACTCGTAAATTACAATGGCTGGGTTATTATTGCTCCGGAAAATGTTGTTAGGTAGGGCTATAGGGTCTCTTCCACTGCACCATAAACGCCTCTATCTTGGCTGCAATTACACTCGCCCAACCACAGATCGCACCCCTACAATGCATTTGCGTGGTGGGATAATTCTCAGACCTGCGTCCTTTACACCTCCCCCTGCGCACATCAGGCCTTGGGATTGCATTCGACTGGGGCATACCGATCTAAACTGATGGTCTAATCATTTTCACATCAAGCCCAAAGCTCCAGGCTCATATGATCAGATCCGAATTTAGGTCGCATGCGCTTCTGGTAGTGCTAATACATTGTTATTTAGACATACACACACAGTTAATTACATTACCCCATGCTAACGCTGTGGAGTTTGGATTTTTCTAATTAAATGATAAGTGGGTTGATTAGCTGTTATATATAAATTTACATGAATTATTTTTGTTCTTCAAAATCTATTTTTAAATACAAAACAGATTCAGTATGCTGAAAAACATATCTATGAATTTAACAATTTCTCATGAACAAATATCCCCTAAAAACCTATGCCAAATATAAGTGATGAATCATACAGATATAGTTTAATATATCTGCAGGTTAGAAGACTCTGCTTTGTTAGAATGTTTTTGAGAATACAATTTTTATGGAGGCTCACACTTACATTTTAATAGATATGCAGGTTAGAATACTCAGTTAGTATAATAGATACACAGGTTAGAATACTCTGTTTTGTTAGAATGTTTTGAGAATACAACTTTTACAAAATTGTATAAACATCGGGAGAGGATAAATTTCCCAAGGATCGCCTTCGATTCGGATGCATTCTGCGATCATTCAAAATTGATATTATAGTTTTATTGTTATAAACCAATTAGTAATTTATTTTCCATCGTATAAATGAATGATGATTAGTATTCTTAGCTAACGGTTAAAATTGAAAATTTATATTATAGTTTTATTTGTTATTTGATAACCTCCAAATGTATGGTAAGTGTAATTGCTGCAAGATATAAATGAAGGATGATTAGTATTCTTAGCTAATGGTTAAAATTGAAAATTTGTATTATAGTTTTATTTGTTATTTGATAACCTCTAAATGTATGGTAAGTGTAATTTCTTGCAAGGATTTTGCGATATAAAATGTGAAATGCTTATCATGTATGGTAAGGGTTATCGTAGTTTGTGGTTATTCGATAACATATAACATGCATTGTACCTGTAAATTATAGCAAGGTTATTGTGGTATAAGCTGTACAGTTGTCATTATTTTGCCGTGAGGTAGTTATGTGCGAGGCTAGATCAAGCCAGTATTAATGCTAGAGACATCACCCTTAACCACCCGCGAATGGTCTTGATTTGAACACGTTGTTAATGTCCTTACTTCTGGATTTAGTTTTTTCCTTGATGTCGTTATGCACTTGGGGCCTTGCGAAGATGGGCTCGCAAGGGAGGATGGATTAGACTCTGTCACATACCCTGCTTGTTGTATCAATTGTCATAGCCTTGAATTGATTAAAAGCACACCTCCCATGCATTACCGTAATGAGTAATTTAATGAGTTATTTTTGTTTCACTGTCACCCTCTGCCATAAAATAGATAACCTTGTTGACTGCAATCTTGATGGTTATAATTTTAATCTTTAGCTTAGTAGGCTTGGTCTTGTTGTGTCGGGCGAGATGTAGACACCTCCATGTAGCCTAGTATATAAGTCTGTGTGTGTGTTGGTTTTTGTGTAAAGGATCCTGTGCCATATCAAGAGTCTCGGGCCCTTTAAAGGCAGGGTTTCCACTCTTGCGACACACCTGACAGGGATTACTAGTTTCTACCTGAGCAGTTAGCCAGGAGCCTATCTGACCTTCTCTCTCTCCAGAGCAGAGAACTAAGATTAAACGCCCTACTTTCCTGTGAAGAAATAGAAAAATCTACCACTATGGATTCTTCCTTAGGTGTTGGTAATGTACATAACCCAGTATGTCGTTAAATGTTGCAGTTACTTGTTGTGCACCTTATACGTAGGGTTGTTAATGCTTGCAGTCACTTGTTGTGCGCCTTATGTCTTCTTGTTGCGATCATCATGGTTGCGTATTATTAATAGTCAGGCAGCAACGCAGAGTCAAATGCGTTGTGGTTGTTCCATGTACACACGCACACACCTTTAACACACAAAAAAAAAAATTGCACCTGTTAAGGAGTTGTGTCGTAACGAGGAGGGATCTTACATATGGTATCAGAGTCGGTTCGACCCGCGACTTGGGATTCGCTATGGATTTCGTTGACATGAGTTGATTTTATTATACTATTGCTAATCGAGTTGATTGTGTGCATGCAGGTAATCATGGTTAGAGGATGCCGTGGAGGCAGATGTCAGGGTACTAGGGGAGGAGGTGTGATGCCTCCAACAACATCCACGCCTGAGGGGTCTAACCCCCAGGGAGGCGAGTAGGTTCTCGGACAGGAGAAGATAGTAGTTGGTGATGTTATTGGGATGATGAGATCCTTTTAGTGCATGTATGAGGCTTTGATCAGCCGATTGGACAAAGACGAGGCCAGGGCGCCAGCACCCGCTGAGGTTCCACTGCACGCACCGGTCGTTGCATGTAGCATTCACTGTGAACTTGAGAAGGTAAAATTTCCTGATTTCTTTGGTGCCCCAGATGGTGCGGCCGATGAGGCATGGTTGGAGAATATGGCGATGTACTTCGCACTTCACAATTATACCTCCAACATGAAGGTTCGCATGGCGGTCTTCCAACTAAAGGGGAGCGCTCTTCTATGGTGGAAGATGCTCCTGCTGTAGCTGAACATGGTCGTTGAAGACGTGTCATGGGAATTGTTCGAGGAATGGTTCCGAGAGAGGTATCTTTCAGAGGAATTCATTGAGCATCAACTCAACGAGTTCAACGCATTACGACAGGGAGGTCGTATGGTGCCCGAGTACGAGGCACGTTTTATGGAGCTGCTCCGGTATGCTCCGCACCTTAACACAGAGAAACTCAAGGTCAACCGGTTCGTGGTTGGCCTTAACGGCAGCCTGCGTGCAAAGGTTAGGATCTTGATGCCTCAGACCTTGCATGACGCTATCCAAAAGGCCCTCATAGCAGAGGAGGAGCTTATCAGTGGGGGCCAGACCAGAACTCCAGCGAGACCCACAGGGTAGGGTTCATCTGGTATGCTGCAGCATCAGACACTAGAGAGACATACGCCAGGATATCATGGCTTCCAGAGGGGATCCACTTTTTCTACACTGCGACGACCGCCGCCTCAACAGCGGACACCTTATCGAGGACCATAGCACCAACAACAGTGTCACCCACAGCAACAGTAGTTTAGGCTTGTTCAGCAGAATAGACCAGGGTTTCAGGCCGGTGGGCAATCATCTTCTACTTCGGGTACCAGGACTACTGGGCCGAAGAAGGGGTGTTGGACGTGTGGAGAACCACACTACCAGCGTGACTGTCCTATGGAGAGGACCAGAGCGTCTGGATCAGCCGGACCCACTACCGTGGGAGATTTGGGCAAGGCCCATTGGATTCATGCAGCGGTGAATAACCGCCAGGCAGAGCACCAGTCGACTGTGCTCGAGATGACAGGTACTGTCGCTAACCAGACCCTTAGTATTTTGATAGGCCTAGGTGCTACTGAGAGTTTCATTTATGGTGCAGCGCTAAAAAGTATTAAGGTAAAGGCAGTCGAACACGATGAGTTTAGCTTCGTAGAGATGGCTTCAAGAGCCAAACAAAAGGTTGGAGGAAAGGTTACAAGCTGTACCCTTAACCTGGGAGAGTTTGTCACGAGGGTCAACTTGTACATCACGATCTTAGGATCTTATGACGTCGTGATTGGTATGGATTTGTTGGAATCACATGAGGTGATACTCAACTGTAAGATGAAATGGACAGAGATGTGTGATTGTATGATGGAACCAGGGAGTATCCCTGAGGTTCGTCTCTTCCTTACAGTTACGGAAGAGTATGCACAAGGGGTGCAAGCTTTATGTGATCCTCGCGCTAAACGAAAAGGGAATAGTGGAAGGTCTATAACACCTTCTGGTGGTGAAGGAGTTTGCGGACGTATTTCTAGAGGAGTTACCTAGGATGTCGCCGGAGAGATATTTGGAGTTTACTATAGACTTGAAACCGGGGACCGAACCGATAGAAAGAGCACCTTATCGGATGTCGACCCCGAAGTTTCAAGAGCTGAAAATGCAACTGAAGGATTTGTTGGACCTGGGACTAATACGTCCTAGCATGTCACCGTGGGGTGCCCCGGTTATTTTCATACGAAAGAAGGATGGATCATGGAGGCTTTGCATTGACTACCGTCAACTGAACAAGGCTACGATCAAGAATCGGTATCCCTTACCTAGAATTTATGATCTATTTGATCAAATGAAGGGTGCGACAGTGTTCTCCAACATCGATTTGCAATCAGGGTATCACCAGTTACGGATCAAGGAGGATGATGTCCCTAAGACCTCCTTTAAGACGAGATTTGGACATTACAAGTTTATTGTTTTATCGTTTGGACTAACAAACGCCCCAGGGGTGTTCATGAGTTTGATGAATGGGGTGTTCCGCGAGTACTTGGACAAGTTCGTCCAAGTATTCATTGATGACATCTTGATCTACTCTTGGACGATGGAGGAGCATGATGAGCACTTGCGCTTGGTACTGCAGTGCCTTCGAGAGCACAAATTGTATCAGAAGTTGTCCAAATGCTCTTTTTATCAATCAAGGATTCACTACTTAGGGCATGTCATCTCCGGCGAAGGTATCGCCGTGGATCCAGCCAAGTTTGAGGCTATTATGGAATGGCCTGCGTCGATGAATGTCACAGAAGTGCATAGTTTTATGGGTTTAGAAGGATACTATCGACGGTTTGTCGAGGAATTTTCAAGGATAGAAAATTCGATCACGAAATTGCAGAAGAAAAACAAGAAGTTTGTTTGGACCAAGAAATGAATGGAAGCATTTCGGAGGCTTAAGGAGTTGTTGACCACAACGCCGATACTAAAGGTCCCTAACATGGACGCAGACTTCTTGGTATGCACTGACACATCCAAGGAAGGTTTAGGCAGAGTCTTGATGCAAGACTGACGAGTGATTGCTTACATTTCGAGGAAACTAAGAAGGCATGAAGAAAACTACGCGACACATGATTTGGAGTTATTGGCCATCATATATGCCTTAAAGGTTTGGATACACTACCTTGTTGGATGAAAATTTGAATTAAAGACTGATCATTGTTGACTACAACACATTTTTAAGCAAAGCGACCTAAACGCGCGACAACGACATTGGTCGGAATTGCTTAGAGAGTACGACTTCAAGATTACTTACATAAAGGGAACAGTGAACCGAGTGGCTGATGCCTTGAGTCGGAGGCCGCGTATCTTTTCGGTGTTGCCTCTTCAGATGAATCTATGTGAGAAGATTCTCACTTTACAGCGTTACGATGACTGGTACAAAGAAGTTGAAGATTTTATCGGACACAACACAATGATGGTACCCCGATATGAGGGATTTTCTTTTGATATCGATGGGTTATTAAGGTTTAGAGGTCATATTTACGTACCGCCAAACGACGAGTTGAGGAGGTTGATCCTGAGCGAGGCTCATAGAGCAGTCTATATGGCTCACCCAGGAGTCACGAAGATGAGGGAAGACCTTAAACCCTTATTCTTCTAGAAGGGAATGAAGGCCGACATAGTCAACTTTGTGGCTAGATGTCTAGAGTGTCAGTAGGTAAAGGCTGAGCATAGACACCCGACAGTTTTACTTCAACCACATGCCATTCCGGAATCAAAATGGGAAGTTATTTCAATGGATTTTATTGTTGGATTGCCACTGACGGCAAGGAGACACGACTCGATTTTTGTAGTAGTAGACACTCTGACGAAGAGTTCTCACTTTATTCCTATGCGTACGACGTATCAGGCACCTGACATAGCGAGAATTTTCATTAGTGAGATTGTGAGGCTGCATGGTGTGCCTAAGAATATTATATCTGATCGAGGATCGATGTTTACTGAATGATTTTGGACGAGTTTCCAAGAGGCCTTGGGAACCCAACTCAATTTTAGTACTGCATACCACCCAGAGACTGACGGGCAGACCGAATGAATGAACCAAATCTTGGAAGACATGTTGCGCATGTACGTGATGGACCAACAAAAGTGTTGGGAGGAATTCTTGCCTCTAGTAGAGTTTGCTTACAACAACAGTTACCAGAGCACCATTAAGATGGCACCTTTTGAGTTTCTTTATGGGCGACCATTTCAGACGCCCTTGAGTTGGGATCGTCTTGAGGATAGGGTCCTGGTGGGACCATAAGCGATCCAAGAAATGGAAGAGCAAATGCAAACCATAAGACAAAGGATTAAAGAAGCACAGGATCGACAGAAGAGTTATGTCGATGCGCACCGAGTCGATCGTAGTTACGAGGTTGGTGATCGAGTCTTCTTGTGGGTTAAATCGCATAAGAATTCGATCAAGTTTGGAAAGGGAGCTAAACTCTCTCCTAGGTTCATGGGACCTTTTGAGATTGTGGAGAGAAAGGGGCCCATGGCCTATCGACTAGCCTTGCCTGATTCTTTGAGTCATATGCATGATGTTTTTCATGTATCTGTTTTGAGACATTATATTAGTGATCCTACACACGTGATTGCCATGAGTTCCTTGTAGGTATCAGACGAGGGAGCGCTCATGGCTGAGTCGGTCTACATCTTATATCATCGCGTTCGACAGTTACAACTTTGAATGGTAGATCAGGTCAAGGTCCAGTGGGACAGTTATAGTCCGCACTCGACGACCTGGGAGGACACATATGATATGCACCAGCAGTTTCCATTTTGTTTGATAGATAGACTTATGATACTGTGGTACTTATGATAATATGGTACCTTTATTTCAGCATTATACTGAGAAACTTTGGGATGAAGGTTAGACCAAGAGGCGGTGTATGTAACATCCTTCTCTGGCACACTGAGAAAACTTTTTATTTGAGGACACTTGCTCGCAAGTGATCTGGACTTTTCTTATGTTAAAACATTTATACTTGGTTATGATGCGTTATGATAGATGACATCATGTTTTACTATTTGATGTAGACAGGTGCTATTGACTCAGTTGTATTGAGTGTGCAGGGTTTTGTATCTTGAGGATGCAGAGGCATCGGTGGAACCCCTTGGACTTCGGATTGAGTCAGGGAGTCTGCTATTTGGGTTAATTTATTTACTGTGATATTTCATTGATTTGATGATTTGAGTTGACATGTT
>JZKD02S0285665.1:275347-312736 GCA_000966675.3 Picea glauca | reverse complement strand
CCGTAAGGGGGCGCATTTGTTGTTCTTCTTATTTATGTCGCACTGATTGTGATCTTTGGTAGCTTGGTTGCTGTGTTGGGCGGGATGTAGACACCTCCATGTTCATCAGAACAGTTGCCAGCCCTGAGACCTTAAATGGTTAAAGACGATGGGAAACCGGGCTTGAGCGTTGACTCTGTGTCTTGGAGGTCCTAACCTTGCAGGGTAGGACGGGCGGGAGGTCAGTCATATTTTRGCAGTCAGTTTCATCTGTCGTGAGATCTTCATTTATGCATGTGGTTATGTATCGTATGTCTGGGTCGTGTTCTGATGTTCGTCCTGGTTGTTCACTCATGTATGCGCACACACACACTCAAAAAAAAAAAATTTGCACCTGGCACTAGAGTAGTTGTCGTAACGAGGCGGGTCGTTACAGCAACTATTTAACTAGGGTTGTTACATACACCCACCCTTCAGGAAACTTCATCCCAAAGTTAAAGTATTTTATGGTACAAGGGAAAAGAAACATGGTTCACACATTCCTAACAAATAACTGACATTATTAGTAAGTAAGCCAAGAAACTCATTCATACTAGTGTATATGTGAAAGAAATGCATGTGTAGCTAGTACATTCAAGTCTCATTCATGTACTAATACCAATAACAATCATCTCTATAGTAATTTATGTATTCATCCAATCCAATCAAGAAGACTATTCATTTTATAAAAGACAATAAACCAATCAAATGTTTGTGAAATCCTTTAATTACTATTATCTAGCTTAACAATGTTATTTAGACAATTGTAATTTAGTTACATAATTATGAATATTCATATATATACCCATTTTCTTTTCAGAAGGAAAACAATAAATTCCACCATAAGACAAATATCCATACACTCTCAACTATTTCTACTCATCCTTCCTCCCTAACTTAATTCCATCTTCCATTCCTGTCCTTCCTCTTCTGGACTATCTTCGAGCATCAAGTATATTGACCTAACTCCAAATAGAACCCGTAAGCGGAAGTGTCACTATCTTGACCAAGCTTCCCCAGCAGGCAATTGACAGTCATCATCACACGTCTAGGGGAGCGTGAGCTAACATCGCCCTCCCATGACTCCAGGTTTCCGAGGATACATGGTGGGAAACTCCTCCACCCCTCCTAACAGGACTAGGGTCCACACCCTACAATGGAATATACAATGGCACTGTGTTGCTTGGAGTTTTGTCATCGTTTATTTGGTTTTGGGCTGTTTCACCTCATGAAATCCTGCACTGGTCCACATATCATAGCAATGTATAAACCAACATAATTTTACATACAAAGATTCATACCATATTGTTTCTCGACCAGTGGTCATGACATCCACTCTCATCATCATTATCCCTTGGCTATTTCATAGCCCATAACCTACAAATTAGTATGTAACACAAACTCATACATTTCTATGCATTATCATCATGTAATTGCATACAACCATAATTTCAATTTGGTATCCGCGTACCAACAACTTTAACATCAAAGTTTTCAAGTTAGAAATAAATCTCATAATATCCCATAATTCAATTAATGTTACCCGTTCATAGAATTATCATTTTACATAATAGATTGCATCATATCCATCATCATTCAAATAGCATTTAAACCTTCATAGGATTCTAATTCACAAAATATATCGCATCATATCCATTATCATCAATAACAATTAGCCATTCATAGAATTTACATTCACATAGTAGATTTCATCATATCCATCATCATCAATAACATTTAAACATTCATAAAATTTACATTCTCACAATATATCGCA
Source organism: Picea glauca (assembly GCA_000966675.3). Classification (NCBI taxonomy): domain Eukaryota; kingdom Viridiplantae; phylum Streptophyta; class Pinopsida; order Pinales; family Pinaceae; genus Picea; species Picea glauca. The sequence continues at coordinate 310,941 of JZKD02S0285665.1, read as the reverse complement.
TCATATCCATCATTATTCAAATACATTTAAACATTCATAAGGATTCATACATCTTAAAAGTTCAAGTGTATCATTTAATAGTTTCACTTGTGAATAGAAAATAAAGGTGTGTAGGCCTAAGGTAATCCTGGCTATCTAATTCAAAAGGTGGTGATACATACACCCAACCTTCGAGAAACATATTCTCGAGGTGGTCAAAAAAGTGAGGGATAATCTCGTCGTAGTGTCTCGACGTCTTCCCAAGTAGCAGATACTGGACTATACTTGTCCCACTGGACCTTAACTTGGTCTACCAGATGGTTCTTGAGCTGTTGGACTCTATGATCCAATATGCGTAACGGTTCTACCGTGAGGATTCCCACGTCTGATACCTGCAATTCCTTCCAATTTAGTTTATGTGATTCATCAACAACATAATGACGTAAAATAGATACATGAAAAACATTATAAGTTTTATGCAAGTGGGGTGGCAGTACGAGATGATGGGCAACGGGTCCAATTTTCTCTTGGATTCTGAATGGTCCTATAAATTGAGATGACAACTCTGTCCCCTTCCCAAACCATATGGTACTCTTATTAGGCCTGATACAAATGAAAACTTGGTCTCCCACTTTATAAATTCGGTCGGTCCTATGTGCATCCACATAACTTTTCTGCCTATCTTGTGCTTCCTTCAGTCTCTACCTAATCTGAATCACTTGTTCCTCCATCTCTTGAATCAATTCTGGCCCAATTGTTACTCGGTCTTCTAATCTATCCCAAATCAATGGTGTTCTGCATGGCCTTCCATACAGAGCTTCATAGGGTGGCATTCTGATGGAGCTATGAAAACTGTTATTGTAGGCAAACTCTACCAAAGGTAGGTACTTCTCACAATGGGTTTGATTATCCATGATATACATCCTAAGCATATCTTCCATGACTTGATTTACTCTCTCAGTTTTCCCATCTGTTTTAGGATGATAAGCTGTGCTTAAGTTCAACTGAGTCCCCAATGCTGACTGCAAACTTGTCCAAAACCTAAAAGTGAATATGGAGTCGCTATCTAAAATGATCTTCTTAGGTATCCTGTGGAAACAGATGACCTCACTTAAAAACACACGTGCCACATCAGTAACATCGTAAGTGTCTCTAACCGGAATAAAATGAGCACTCTTGGTTAACTTATCAACTATAACAATAATGGCATTGTGTCTATGAGATGTGAGCGGTAACCCCACAACAAAATCCATAGAGATGAATTCCCACTTGGACATAGGAACATCATGTGGTTGTAGGAGACCTATCGGGTGATGGTGGTCGTCTTTCACTTGTTGACACTCTAGGAATTTGGCGACGAAATGGACTACATTGCGCTTCATGCCTACCCAGAAAAAAATCTTCCTCATGTCTGTGTACATCTTCTTCACACCCGGATGCGCACAATAAAGTGTTCTATGAGCTTCCTTTAGTATGATTCTTCGAATATCCTCATCTTCAGGGATGTACATCCTTCCCCGATATCTCAATAGTCTGTCTACTTCCATACTATATCCTTCATACTTTGGATTTAATTTCCTCCCACTCTGGAGATTTGAAGTAACCTTTAAATACCAGTTGTCTCCTTGGATTTGCGTCAACACACGTTCCCTCATATTGACCTTTAAGAGTACCAAGGAGAAGACACGTGGTCTCCTACTCAAGGCATTTGTGACCACATTTTCCTTTCCCTTGATGTATGAAATACCAAAATCGTACTCAGTCATAAAATCACTCCATCGACTTTGCCTGGAATTCATATCCCTTTGAGTGAAGAGATGTTTTAAACTTTGATGGTCCATTTTGAGCTCAAAGTTTTGACCCAGAAGATAGTGCCTCCAAATTTTTAGATCTAGCATTACAGCTTCCAACTCTAAATCATGAGTAGCGTAAAGATCTTTGTGTTTCTTCAACTTCCTTGATGCATAAGCTATCACTCCTACATCCTACATTAGCACGGCCCCCAACCCTTGCTTCGACGCATGCGTGCAGACTGTGAAGTCCTTTTCCATATCTGACACTTGTAGAATTGGTGCACTAATTAGTAACCCCTTAATCTTAATGAATGCACTATCACATTCTTCTGTCCATTCAGACCTGACCCCCTTGCATTGCAAAGTGGTGATGGGTTTTTCTATTTTAGAGAATCCTTCCACAAATCTCTGATAATAACTTGCTAGCCCGATGAAGCTTCTCACCTCATGGGCATTTTTCCGCACTGGCCATTCCATAATGGCCTTTACATTTTCTGGGTCCACAGAGATTCCTTCACCGAAAATGATATGACCTAAATAGTGGATCTCTTTCTAGAAGAAGGAACACTTCGACAACTTCCCATACAATTTGTTCTCTCTAAGGTAGGACAACACCATTCGGAAGTGTTCCTCATGCTCTCTTTCATTTTTGGAATAGATGAGGATGTCATCTAGAAATACTTGTACAAAATGGTCTAAGTACTTCCGAAATACTCCATTCATGAGGCTCATGAATACTACTAGCACATTGGTCAATCCGAAAGGTACTACGACAAACTCGTAATGCCCAAACTGAGTTCGAAAGGAAGTTTTAGGAATCTCACCTTCCTTAATCCTTAACTGGTGATACCCTGATCGTAAATCAATCTTTGAGAATACCGCTGCTCCTTTCATCTGATCAAAGAGGTCATCTATTTGTGGAATTGGGTACCTATTTTTCACTGTAGCACGGTTCAAGTCCCTGTAATCTATACACAATTGTAAGGAACCATCCTTCTTCTTTACAAAAATTACTAGTGCACCCCAAGGTGAGACACTGGGCCTTATTAGCCCTAAGTCCAGTAACTCTTTCAACTACATTTGCAACTCACAAAGTTCTGGCGCTGTCATCTGATACAAATCCTTGGAAATTGGTTCTGCACTAGGTTTTATCTCAATAGTAAAATCAAGCTCCCTCTCAGGAGGTAACCCTGGTAACTCATTCGCAAAAACATCCTTAAATTCTGACAATACCGGGTACTGATCCAAGGAGGATCCCTTCCTTTCATTCACTGCTTCCACTACATATAGTTGACACCCTTTCCTCAAGCATTGCTTAACCTTCATAGTTGAGATAAAGCATAATGACACCCTTCTTCGTACACCCTAGATCTCTACTGGCCTTCCTTCATCGTCAACACAAAGCACCCTTTTGGGAAACAATCTACCAAAGCTTGATGAGCTTCTAACCAATTCATTCCAATGATTAGGTCATACATCCCGAGAGCAGTGATGTATACCTTCAACCTGGTAGTACACACTCCCAGGTCTACTATACAATTATCAATGATAGGTCCTACCGCTTGTTTTTCCCCTGAAGCCATCTCGACTTGTTTAAAGTCATCCTGCTCGTAGGCTTCCAACCCACTCTTTTCTAATGCAGATGGTGAAATGAAACTATCTATAGCACCAGAATCAAATAAAATCTTAACATTGATATGATTTAGCATACCTGATGACTCCACCACCATGGATTGATGTTCTTCCTAGTAATTATTAACCACTGCGTAAATTTGGTGGCTGCCACTTTCTCTTCCCATCGGGGCCTTTCCTTCTCTGTGCACAAATCCTGATTGTAACTATGGGCAGTCACGTTGGTAATGGGGTCCTCTGCATCCCAAATAGGTAACACAAGATTGAACCTGCACACAATTCTATGACTGTCTCTGAAATGAGTTCCTTCCCCTGGATCCCCTACCCCTGCTAGCTACTCCCTGAGATGGTCATGGACCTGCCTGTGTCCATGGTGATGAATGGGATGCTGCACTCGCTGCCATTGAAATCCCTGCGGATATTTTCCTTGGTGCAAATATATTACCACATGGAGGTGGCCTTGAGCCCCCTCCCCTGGGAAATGTCCTAGGGGCCTTTCCCATGAATCCAGGACGATGCAGAAAGGTTGGTCTCGTACCTCCAGTTAAGTTCATATGTTCCTCCACATAACATGCATTTTCTACAGCTTCAGCTACTGAAGACAGTTTCCACATCCACACCATAGCCCTTAGCTTAGGGTTTAATCCATATACAAAGCGTTGTGTGATGTAGATCATGAGACAACCCCGACACCCGCTCACAGGATCACTTAATCAACTTCATGAGCCGAAGCGGTTCTTCTGATTCCCTGCTGGAATCTCCATTGAAAAACCCGGTCCACAGGTCCTTATTTCATTTGTCACGACCTCTGCACGCACCTGTGACTTTTCCTGATCTTAATTTCAGGGTTTTCGGGGTTTCATCCTTTCTGCTGTCAAGAGTTTCTATCCTCTTGAATCCCCGATCTCTGATGAGCTTTCAGCTTGCCTTATCCCCTCCTGGCTATGCCTTCTGGTCCATATGACCACTCTCATAAGACCACATCCTTATACTTCTGTCGGGATTCCTCCTATCAAAGTTTTGACACTCGTGATGTCCAAAGAACTTGGTTCACTGATCCCCGATTCCCGACACACTCCCCTGCTGCCTTAGCCTCCCGGGCTAAGTCTTTAGTCCACATGAACAATGTCCCCGTAACCACAACCTTACCTCTTGTCGGGGGTTCGTGCTTCGGAGATCCACAATGTATGGACTCCTAGTCCCTGCGATTCCCTATTCTCCGATGGACTCGATATGACGTCGTGCTGATAATTGGCTCCCACAGTAGAGTTGTTCCTTCCTTTCGGGGTTTCGGGGTTCACGATTACGAAATGCAAAGATTTCATGCCCCCGGAATCCCCGATATGTCGATCCCCGACTTTCTTCGGATCTTTGACATGCGTCCCAATTGGATGGACGGTCTGGGTTAAGCCTCGTACTTTGCCAAATGCTCAAACAAAAAACACTTACCTGTGTGAGTCCCGATGCCTAAAACGCCGATGACTCTCGATGATTTCCACGTGTCCCAACAGATGGATAGCTCTGATTGTATCATGGTTTCCACTATGGATTTCCCCGACCTCTTGCTCACAGAAATCTCGATTTGCCGACAGCCGAAGCTCCAATGGAGTCCTCTCTTTCGGGACTTTTCCCGATGGCGTTCGATTTCTACCACGCGTCCTCTCTGAATAGACGGCCCTGATTAACTCTCAGGATTTTGAGACTTTTGATGTCTCGATTATTTTGACCTTAGGAACTCTGATTTCCCGATAGCCAATATACCGACTCCCAGCGGATTTCTGACACTTGTCTCCCCAAATGGATGGCTCAGATTTGTTCTCCTCGACGCTCCTCCAGAGGCTAAACTCTACGCGCCTTCACCCGATACAACGGCTGACGGGTATCTATGGGAACATCCAACGGTCCCCAAATATCCTGGGCTTGCACCTTGGAAACCCAGTCATAACCTCCTCACTTCTTTCCAAATATGACGGCTGACAGGATTTTTCTTCCAGGTCTGATGGTGCAGATCGCTTCTTCCCATGCTCTTCTCTTTGGTGCTCTCTGGATGTGAAGTCTTCAACGGTCCAGGTTTCTTCTCGTCTGCTGATTCGATGGCTGTTGTGCTCTCCCCTGAGTTTTCTCACTATCCTTCGATGCTTGGAAGAATTCCACATCTCCCAAATGCCTCGACCTTTGCTTTGTCTCCGCAAACTCCACAACTATGAGTTCCGTTGCGTGCGTAAAATCACTGTCCTTCCTGAGATTTTGGGAACTTTGAACTCTCCAAAGAGTTCGTCAGCCTCTGCACTCCTTGCAACCTGACTCTGTGTGTGAAAGCACTCGCCCTCCTGAGCTTCTCCGGTAGCTTCGTCCTCCACAGAAACTCGTCCTTGTTCCTTTCTCCCACAGATGGAGAAATATGGATGCCCTCCTGGCTATCCTTCTTCTCTAGCAACCTCTTGTTGAGCCTTTCAGGGTGTTCAGCAACCCTGTGAAGATCCCCCAGTGGATTCTTCTTCAACTCACAGAACTCAAAAGAGTTCTCTTCTCTTCTCCATGCCTATCTGCACACTGACTCAAATGCCCACCTGGCAGAGTATCTTTTACACAGAATGTTCAATAGTTCTGTCTCCTTTCTCCTGTACCTCTATGCACCTGCTCAATGCCCACCTAGCAGAGCATCATAGAATCCACAGTGATTCTGTCTGAACTCACAGCCGAGTTTTTCCCCTGTGCACTCCTTGCACCTGGTTGATTCCCTCCTGGAAGAGCTCTATAGCACCCTCAATGATTCAGTTTTCTTCTTCAAACTCTCAGCAGAGTTCTTCCTCAAATGCACTGTAGTGCATATGCTCAATGCCCACTTGGCAAATCCTTTACAGAATCCACAACAGAATTATGTATGAAACTGTGTCTCCTCCTACATAGCCTTGCCTCCAAGGTATTCAACAACCTTGAGGTCTTCACCGAGATATTGATTCCAGCTCCTGTGCCGCAGCATGTTTTTGTCTGAACCTGTAGTGTTCAGAAGTGCATCCTCTGTGCACAACTCTCAGAACCCGCAGTGTTCTGTCACATCCTCCTGGTGTGAATCCTCAAAGACCTTCAACCCTGGAAATCAAGAACTCCTGCAAATGCGTAACATACATCTACAACATACATAAAGAACACATACAGACATCCACTTAATCATAGAATAATGCAGGAAAAACTGCTCTGTTTATATTAAAATGGAAAATGCCTGTAATTAAAAGGTGTTCTCGATCTCTCTCTGGCTCTACTCTACAACCATTACAACTTCTCCTTCCCTCACAAAATGAGATATGAAATCTCTTTTACCTGAGGGGGCTCTTCGAGCGCTTCCCTCCAACCTACCTACCTTATTCAATTGCATTCAATGGGTTGTCTAGTCCAGAATCGGATCTGGATCTCAGCCATTACACACATTAAAGGCTGATCTACTCTACGCCTGCACAAAGGCACAGGTTCCTGGCTCAACAGCCTAAGCATTTAAATTACATTGAATTCAAATTTAAATGAGGTTCCACCTCTCTCTTGGTGTGCGATTTGAATTTGTTGGCATGGTTGGATGACGTGGAGAGATGCTCTTGCATCAAACTCCTCAACTGCAAAATCATGATCTCCTTCTCATGCGCTTCCCCTCTCCGTTGTTGGAAATCCTCCTGGATCCCAAACAAACATCTGGAGCTTCCCATCTGCTCCATTCTATTGCTGCTACTGCTTCTGCTACTGCTTCTCTTCTACTCAACTTCTCCTTGCTGGCAGTCTCTGCTGACCCCAATATTAGCCTTCTAATCTTTTCTATGACTGCATCCAGCTGCTCTAGTGGTTGGCTCTGTTCATGCAGTCTCCCCAGCTCCAAAAATTTTTGGCACATGAGAAGATCATCATGATCTCCCATGCCTCCTTTATCAGTGTCCAACTTTACATGTTGGATGTGTACGCTATGTACCTTCACCCTTTTCTCTAGGGATTTGAATTGTTCCCACAGATTAGCAAAGAAAATGTTGTTTTCCCCTCTTTCTTCTGCTGCAAACTCCCCTGTTGCAGTCTTTTCAGTCCCCTGGATGAAAATACTGAGCCATTCATAAGAATTCTCATCATCCTCTTCTACTTCTTCTTCTACTGTCAGCTCCAGTGCTACAGCTTCCTTCTTTTCAGCTCCCTGGCTGAAATCATTGAGTCATTCCTCAGAATGCTCATTCTCTTCTTCATCTTCTTCTGCTTCTGCTTTGGAAGTCTCAAACACCTGCTCCAATTCCTCCTTGACAGTCTCAGCCAATTATTCTTCTGTTGTCACTGCTCTCTCTGCAACACAGACTTCTGCCTCCTCTCAGTCAAATGGTAGGAATATTCCAATTCCCCAAATCATCAGAAGACCCGTCTGATATTCCTCTTCTATCAGCTGCGTCTGCTAATCTAAATCCATCTCTGAATTTATGAGACCCTCAGATAGTCTCATCTACTTGTCCCTGCCCACCTGGCGATATGGGATCTGTTCACTGCCCTGCTGGCAGACCATGAGATCAACCGATCCCATCTTCATCAGCAACCCTTGCTGAATTGAACTCTTCTCTGAGTCCGTGAGATTTTCAGATAGTCCCCAATTTTCATCTCTGCCCACCTGGCAATCTAATATGCTTCCACTGCCCTCCTGGCAGTCCTCGAGATCCCGCAACAACCTCATTTCATTGCCTAGATGGCAATGCGAAATTCCTTAGCTGTCCTCCTGACAATCTGTGAGATACCGCAGTGATCTCAATTCGTTTCCCGCTTGGAAATATGGAATTTCCTCCTTGCCCTCATGGAAGTTCTTGAGATCTTCAGCCGATCCCAATTCATTCTCCTCATTGCAGAATTTTCCAGTCTCTGGTTCACATACCTGAACCATTTCCTCTATGGTCTGGAGGTCTTCAACGTACCTCAATCATCTTCTTAACAACCTTCGCTGTCTTCTGACCATCAACTCCTTGACTGGCCATTTTTCTTTTGGCTTCTTCATGGGCCATTCATATACCCATCTTGGCTTCTGATCCTATCACATCTTCAACTCCAGCCTCACCATTTCTTTCTTTATATATGCGAGCACTTCATCCATGTCCTCTTGACTCCACGGCTCTGAGGTTCTCCTTCCATCATATCTACAACCTTCAGTAGCCATGTTGCTGTCCCTGTTTGCCCTCCTGGCAAATCTGTTGCTATCACTCTGCAAATTTGAGTGTTCCAGCTTCATCCTACAGTCTCTCTGACTGTCTTCTTGATTTCTACCTACCTGCAAACAATCCCTACAAAGTCTCCAGTGCTTTGTCTTCTCCCTTCTCGCTTCACCTGAAATCTACAGATGAAATCCTGCTCTAATACCACTTGATGTGTATCAGAGTGCTTTCCTCCTCTATCTCTTCCTGCCTGAAATATACAAGCAAGATTCAAAGCTCTGATACCACTTGATGCAGATTGCGAGCCAACCCTGACACCCACTCACAGGATTGCTCAATCAACTTCATGAGACGAAGCGGTTCTTCTGATTCCCTGCTAGAATCTCGATTGAAAAACCCGGTCCACAGGTCCTTATTTCATCTGTCACGGCCTCTGCATGCACCTGTGACTTTTCCCGATATTAATTTTGGGGTTTTTGGGGTTTCGTCCTTTCCACTGTCAAGAGTTTCTATCCTCTTGAATCCTCGATATTCAATGAGCTTTCAGCCCGCCTTAGCCCCTCCTGGCTATGCTTTCTGGTCCATACGACTGCTCTCATAAGACCGCAGTCTTATACCTCTGTCGGGATTCCTCCTATCGTGGTTTTGACACTCGTGATGTCCAAACAACTTGGTTCACTGATCCCCGATTCCTGACACACTCCCCTGCTGCCTTAGCCTCCCAGGCTAAGTCTTTAGTCCACGTGACCAATGTCCCCGTGACAACAACCTTACCTCTCGTCAGGGGTTCGGGCTTCGGAGATCCACAATGTATGGACTCCTCATCCCCGCGATTCTCGATTCTCCGATGGGCTCGATATGCCATCGTGCTGACAGCTGGCTCCCACAGTAGAGTTGTTCCTTCCTTTCAGGGTTTCATTGTTCGCGATTCCGAAATGCAAAGATTTTGTGCCCCCGGAATCCCCGATATGCCGATCCCCGACTTTCTTCGTATCTTCGACACACATCCCAAATGGATGGATGGTCCGAATTAAGCCTCGGACTTCGCCAAATGCTCAAACCAAAAACACTTACCTGTGTGAGTCTCAATGCCCAAAACTTCGATGACTCTCGATGATTTCCTCCTGTCCCAACAGATGGACATCTCTGATTGTATCAGGGTTTCCACTATGGATTTCCCCGACCTCTTGCTCACAGAACTCCCAATTTGCCGACTCTCGAAGCTCCAATGGAGTCCTCCCTTTCGGGATATTTCCCGATAGTGTTCGATTTCTTCTCGTGCGCTTCTCTCTGGTGCTCTCCGGACGTGAAGTCTTGAACGGTCCAGGTTTCTTCTCCTCTGCCGATCTGACGGCTGCTGTGCTCTCCCCTGAGCTTTCTCAATATATTTCGATGCTTGGAAGAATTCCAGGTCTCCCAAAGGCCTTGACCTTTTCTTTGTCTCCGCGAACTCCACAACTATGAGTTCCATCGCGTGCATAAAAACATTGTCCCTCCTGATCTTTGGGAACTTTGAACTCTCCAAACAGTTCTTTAGCCTCTGCACTCCTTGTACACTGACTCTATGCATGAAATCACTCACCCTCCTGAGCTTCTCCGGTAGCTTCATCCTCCACAAGAAACTCGTCCTTGTTCCTTTCTCCCACAGATGGAGAAATATGGATTCCCTCCTAGCTATCCTTCTGCTCCAGCAACCTCTTGTTGAGCCTTTCAGGGTGTTCAGTAACCCTGTGAAGATCCCCTAGTGGATTCTTCTTCAACTCACAAAACTCAAAAGATTTCTCTTCTCTTCTCCATTCCTATCTTCACACCGACTCAAATGCCCACCTGGCAGAGTATATTTTACACAGAACATTCAACAGTTCTGTCTCCTTTCTCTTGTACCTGGCAGAGTGTCATAGAATCCACAGTGATTCTGTTTGAACTCACAACCAAGTTCTTCCCCTGTGAACTCCTTGCACCTGCTTGATGCCCTCCTGGTAGAGCTCTACAGAACCCTCAATGATTTTGTTTTCTTCTTCAAACTCTCAGCAGAGTTCTTCCTCAAATGAACCACAGCGCATATGCTCAATGCCCACTTGGCAGAGCCTTTACAGAATCCATAGCAGAATTTTCTCTGCAACTGTGTCTCCTCCTACACAACCTTGCCTCCAAGGTATTCAGTGACCTTGAGGTCTTCACAGAGTTGTTGATTCTAGCTCCTATGTCACAACACGTCTTTGTCTGAACCCGCAGTGTTCAGAAGTGCATCCTCTATCCACAGCTCTCAGAACCTATAGTGTTCTTTCACACCCTCCTGGTGTGAAGCCTCAAAGACCTTCAACCCTGGAAATCAAGAACTCCTGCAAATGCCTAACATACATCTACAACATACCTAAAGAACACATACAGACATCCACATAATCACAGAATAATGCAGGAAAAACTGCTCTGTTTATATTAAAATGGCAAATGCCTGTAATTACAAGGTGTTCTCAAGCTCTCTCTAGCTCTACTCTACAACCATTACAACTTCTCCTCCCCTCACAAAATGAGATATGAAATCTCTTTTACCTGAGGGGGCTCTTCGAGCGCTTCCCTCCAACCTACCTACCTTATTCAATTACATTGAATGGGTTGTCTAGTCCATAATCGGATCTAGATCTCATCCATTACACACATTAAAGGCTGATCTACTCTACGCCTGCACAAAGGCATGTATTCCTAGCTCAATAGCCTAAGCATTTAAATTACATTGAATTCAAATTTAAATGAGGCTGCGCCTCTCTCTTGGTGTGTGATTTGAATTTGCTGGCGTGGCTGGTTGACGTGGAGAGATGCTCCTGCATCAAACTCCTCAGCTGAAAATCATGATCTCCTGCTCATGCACTTCCCCTCTTGACTGTTGGAAATCCTCCTGGATCCCAAACAAATATCTGGAGCTTCCCATCTACTCCATTCTGCTGCTGTTGCTGCTTCTGCTGCGCTACTTCTACTGCTTCTCTTCTGCTCAGCTGCTCCTTGCTGGCAGTCTCTGCTAACCCCAACATCAGCCTTCTGATCTTTTCTATTACTGCATCCAGCTACTCCAATGGCTGGCTCTGTTCATGCAGTCTCCTCAGCTGCAAATTTTTTTGGCACATGAGAATATCATCATGATCTCCCATGCCTCCTTTATTAGTCTCCAACTTTACGTGTTGGATGTGCATGCTCTACACCTTTACCCTTTTCTCCAGGACTTCGAATTGTTCCCACAGATCAGCAAAGCAAATGTCATATGTCCCTCTTTCTTCTGCTGCAAACTCCCCTGTTGCAGTCTTTTCAGTCCCCTAGCTAAAAATACTGAGCCATTCCTCAGAATTCTCATCATCCTCTTCAGCTTCTTCTTCTGCTGTCAGCTCCAGTGATACAACTCCCTTCTTTTCATATCCCTGGCTGAAATCACTGAGCCAGTCCTCAGAACGCTCATTCTCTTCTTCATCTGCTTCTACTTCTACTTGGGCAGTCTCAAACACTTGCTCCAATTCCTCCTTGACAGTCTCAGCCGACTGTTCTTCTACTGTCACTGCTCTCTCTGCAACAAAGACTTCTACCTCCTCTCAGGCAAATGGTAGGAATATTCCAATTCCCCCATTCATCAGAAGACCCATCTGATCTTCCTCTTCTATCAATTGTGTCTACTGATCTAAATCCATCTCTGAATTTATGAGACCCTCAGATAGTCTCATCTACTTTTTGTTGCCCACCCAACAATATGGGATCTGTTCACTTCCCTCCTGGTAGACCATGAGATATACCGATCCCATCTTCATCAGCAACCCTTGTTGAATTGAACTCTTCTTCTAGTCCGTGAGACTTTCAGATAGTCCCCAATTTTCATCTCTGCCCACATGGAAATCTAAGATACTTTCACTGCCCTCCTGGCAGTCCTCGAGATCCCGCAGTGACCTCATTTCATTTCCTAGCTGGCAATGCAAAATTCCTTAGCTCTCCTCCTGACAGTTTGCGAGATCCCGTAGTGATATCAATTCGTTGCCCACCTGGCAAACTGGAATTTCCTCCCTGCCCTCATGGCAGTTCTGGAGATCTTCAGCCCATCTCGATTCATTCTCCTCATCGATAAATTTTCCAGTCTTCGGTTCACATACCTAAACCATTTCCTCTATGGTCTGGAGGTCTTCAACGTACCTCAACCATCTTCTTAACAACCTTCACTGTCTTCTGGCCATCAACTCATTGACTGGCCATTTTGCTTTCGGCTTCTTCATGGGCCATTCATATACCCATCTTGGCTTCTGATCCTACCGAATCTTCAACTCGAGCCTCGCCATTTCTTTCTTTATATATGTGAGCTCTTCATCCATTTCCTCTTGACTCCATAGCTCTGAGTTTCTCCTTCCAGCATATCTACGGCCTTTAGTAGCCATTTTGCTGTCCCTGTTTTCCCTCTTGGAAAATCTGTTGCTGTCACTCTGCAAATCTGAGTGTTCCAGCTTCATCCTACAGTCTCTCTGACTGTCTTCTTGATTACCTCCTACCTGCAAACAATCCCTACAGAGTCTCCAGGGCTCTGTCTTCTCCCTTCTCCCTTCACCTGAAATCTACAGATGAAATCCTGCTCTGATACCACTTGATGTGTATCAGAGTGCTTTCATCCTCTGTCTCTTCCTACCTAAAATATACAATCAAGATTCAAAGCTCTGATACCACTTGATGCAGATCACGAGCCAACCCCGACACCTACTCACAGGATAACTCAATCAACTTCATGATCCGAGGCTGTTCTTTTGATTCCCTACTAGAATCTTGGTTGAAAAACCCAGTCCACAGGTCCTTATTTCATCTTTCACGGCCTCTACACGCACCTATGACTTTTACCGATCTTAATTTTGGGGTTTTCAGGGTTTCATCCTTTCTACTGTCAAGAGCTTTTGTCCTCTTGAATCCCCGATCTCCTATGAGCTTTCAGCCCGCCTTAGCCCCTCCTAGCTATGCCTTTTGGTCCATACGACCGCTCTCATAAGACCGTAGCCTTATACTTCTGTTGGGATTCCTCCTATCGGGGTTTTAACACTCGTGATGTCCAAACAACTTGGTTCACCGATCCCCGATTCCTGACACACTACCCTACTGCCTTAGCCTCCCGGGCTAAGTCTTTAGTCCACGTGACCAATGTCCCCGTGACCACAACCTTACCTCTCATCGGGGGTTCAGGCTTTGGAGATCCACAATGTGTGGACTCCTCGTCCCCACGATTCTCGATTCTCTGATGGACTCGATATGTCGTCGTGCTGACAGCTGGCTTCCATAGTAGAGTTGTTCCTTCCTTTTGGGGTTTCGTGGTTCACGATTCTGAAATGAAAAGATTTCGTACCCCTAGAATCCCCAATATGTCAATCCCTGACTTTCTTCGGATCTTCAACATGCGTCCCAAATGGATGGATGGTCTGGATTAAGCATCGAAATTCGCCAAACGCTAAAACTAAAAACAATTACCTATGTGAGTCCCGATTCCCAAAATGTCAATGACTCTAGATGATTGCCACCTGTCCCAATAGATGGACAGCTCTGATTGTATCGGGGTTTCCACTATGGATTTCCCCGACATCTTGCTCATATAACTCCCAATTTTCCAACTCCCGAAGCTCCAATGGAGTTCTCCCTTTCGGGACTTTTCCCAATGGCGTTCAATTTCTGCCATGTGTCCTCTCTAAATGGATGACCCTGATTAACTCTCAGGATTTCGAGACTTTTGATGTCTTGATTCTTTCGACCTCAGGAACTTTGATTTCCCAATAGCCAATATACCGACTCCCAGTGGATTTCTGACACCTATCTCCCCAAACGGATGGCTCAGATTTGTTCTCCTTGAATCTCCTCTAGAGTCTAAACTCTGCGTGCCTTCACTTGATCCAACAGCTGACAGGTATCTATGGGAACATCCAACGGTCCCCCAATCTCCTGGGCTTGCACCTTGGAAACCAAGTCGTAACCTCCTTGTTTCTCGCCAAATCTAACGACTGATGGGATTTTTCTTCTAAGTCTGACGGTGCAGATCACTTCTTCCCATGCGCTTCTCTCTGGTGCTCTCTGGACGTGAAGTCTTCAATGGTTCAGGATTCTTCTCCTCTGCCGATCTGACGGCTACTATGCTCTCCCCTGAGCTTGCTCACTATCTTCCGATGCCTGGAAGAATTCCACGTCTCCCAAGAGCCTCGACCTTTGCTTTGTCTCCACGAACTCCAAAACTATGAGTTTCATCATGCGCATAAAAACGATGTCCCTTTTGAGCTTTGGGAACTTTGAACTCTCCAAAGAGTTCTTCAGCCTCTGCACTCCTTGTAGCCTGACTCTGTGCATGAAAGCACTCGCCCTCCTGAGCTTCTCCGGTACCTTTGTCCTCCACAGAAATGTGTCCTTGTTCCTTTCTCCCACAGATGGAGAAATATGGATGCCCTCCTAGCTATCCTTCTACTCCAGCAACCTCTTGCTGAGCCTTTCAGGGTGTTCAATAACCCTATGAAGATCCCCCAGTGGATTCTTCTTCAACTCACAGAACTCAAAAGAGTTCTCTTCTCTTCTCCATGCCTATCTGCACACTGACTCAAATGCCCACCTGGAAGAGTATCTTTTACATAGAATGTTCAACAGTTCTGTCGCCTTTCTCCTGTGCCTCTATGCACCGGCTCAATGCCCCCCTGGCAGAGCGTCACAAAATCCACAGTGATTTTTTCTGAAATCACAACCGAGTTCTTCCCCTGTGCACTCCTTGCACCTGCTCGATGCCGTCCTAGAAGAGCTCTACAAAACCCTCAATGATTCTATTTTCTTCTTCAAACTCTCAGCAGAGTTCTTCCTCAAATGCATCGCAGCCCATATTCTCAATGCCCACTTGGCAGAGCCTTTACAGAATCCACAACATAATTCTATCTGCAACTATGTCTCCTCCTACACAGCCTTGCCTCCAAGGTATTCAGCAACCTTGAGGTCTTCACCGAGCTATTGATTCCAGCTCCTGTGCTGCAGCACGTCTTTGTCTGAACCTGTAGTGTTCAGAAGTGCATCCTTTGTGCACGGCTCTCAGAACCCGCAGTGTTCTGTCACACCCTCCTAGTGTGAAGCCTCAAATACCGTCAACCCTGAAAATCAAGAACTCCTACAAATGCCTAACATACATCTACAACATACATAAAGAACACATACATACATCCACATAATCACAGAATAATGCAGGAAAAATTGCTCTGTTTATATTAAAATGGAAAATGCTTGTATTTACAAGGTGTTCTCGAGCTCTCTCTGGCTCTACTCTACAACCATTACAACTTCTGCTCCCCTCACAAAATGAGATATGAAATCTCTTTTATCTGAGGGGGCTCTTTGAGCACTTCCCTCCAACCTACCTACCCTATTCAATTACATTGAATGGGTTGTCTAGTCCATTATCAGATCTAGATATTAGCCATTACACACATTAAATGCCGATCTACTCTACGCCTACACAAAGACATGGTTTCCTGGCTCAACATCCTAAGCATTTAAATTACATTGAATTCAAATTTAAATGAGGCTGCGCCTCTCTCTTGGCGTGCAATTTGAATTCACTGGCGTGGCTGGCTAACATGGAGAGATGCTCCTGCATCATTCTACCTGTCGTTGGTCATTATCCATGTATGAAACATATTTCACCAATTCCATAAACCTAATCTCATATTCTTCTACGGTTCTATTTCCTTGTACTAGAGCATGCAATGCTCCCACCTATTCTTCCTCATAGTAAGCTGGTAGATATTTCCTTCAAAACCTCTCCTCGAAAAGTTTCCAAGATACAGTGTCTAGGGTAAGATGTAGTTGCCTTTCCAGATTGCCCCACTAGTTCAAGGCACTGTCTCTCAACTGAAAAATTGCTATCTTTGCCTTTGAAGTGGATGCATAGTCTCTTAAGGAAAAACACCTTGTCATGCCTTCCAACCATGCCTCGGGACGTTCACTAGCACGACCCCTGACAAACTCCGAAAGTTTGATCTTCTGCAGTTCTCTAGTGGTGTCTTTGGGTGGAGGTCCTCCCCCTAAATCCCTCGATGCTTTTGGATTACCCGTTCCAGATGGTGGTGGCTCCACTTCAATCCATGTTGTTTGATGCCCCTTTAAAGTCTCATTTATGGCCCCCAAAGAGCGTAGTATGAGAGCTAGTTCAAGCTATGGTGGTGGCAGCGCTGGTGGTCCCTTCGATGATGGTCGTCTACCTTGATTTCCTCGAGTCCTAACCATCCTATATAATTTAATCTGCATCAACCAAGTTGTTATGGTAAGTTCAAGGACATTTCACATTTGCGCATCTTAAACTAGAAAACAGGGTTAGGCGTAAGTTTTTTTTTTTACTTGTCTATAAACAAACGTTACTCTCTTTAGGGGAGGTGGCAAGGTTAGGGTTAAAGCGTCTAATCTTGATGTCTTCGCCTAAGAAAACTATTGACCCTCTCGCCAAGTAGTTATGCTAACACTATACCACACTTGCCACAGTGCATCAGATCATGTTGCAATGTGATGAACATATTAAAGTCACAATGTAACAAATATCGTAACATTGCACTCTACCAAACATAGTAATGTCGCAATGTGACGAACATAGGCATGTCATTACAATGTGAATAGTAATGTCACAATGTAACGAACATAGACGAAGGTTGCAATGTATCCCACATCGCCCTGCCATTACCATATGATGAACATTTCCTCACATTGCAATGTGATGTACATATATTTACATCACAACATGACAAACACTTCCAATCGTCACAATGTGACGAAGATATACAGACATCATAATGTGACAAACATTTCCAAACAATGCAATGTGTCAAACATATGTGGATGTCGATAGGCATTTAGTCACATTTTGTTGCACATCATCTTATCGTCGCAAGGTGATGATCATTTCCTGATGTTGCATTGTGACGCACTTATTCCAATGTCGCAATGTGACAACAATTTTCAAATGTCATCATGTGTTGAATATAGTAATGTTGAAATGTATCAAACATAGTAAAGTAGCACTGTGACGAACACATAACATTACAATGTGATGAAAATATAGTGTTGCAATATGACAAACATAGTAACATCATCTCAATGTTATGAACATCGTAACATTGCATTCTACAAAACATAGTAACGTCGCAATCTAATGAAAATAGGCATGTCATCGCAATGTGGACAGTCGCATCGCAATGTGAAAAACATAAATACATGTCGCAATGTGATGAACATAAATACATGTCGCAATGTGACAAACACTTCCAAACATCGCAATGTGACAAACACATCCAAACATTATATTTTCGTAATGTTACGAACATATATGGGTGTCATAATGCGACAAACATTTCCAAATGTCGTAATGTGTTGAACATAGTAATGTTGCCATCTACCATGCATAGTAACATCACAATGTCATGAACATATACAGACACCCCAATGTGACAAACATTTTGAAACAGCATAATGTGTCAAATATAGTAACAATGCAATCTACCAAACATAATAAAATCATAATGCAACGAACATATATGGAAAACACATTCTGACGAACATATACACACATCATAATGTGTTAGAGTCCTAACCCACATATAGGTAGAACAATATATTTGGATGTAATAAAGGTCAATATTAATAAGGCCTCTCAATAAAATAGAATAAAGCGGATGTAAGAAGACCTAATAGAAGCTTTCACTTCTAGAAGGTTCTTCTTCTAGATGCTTCTTTTTAGTATAAATAGGAGTCGAGGGTATGAGAACCGTAGCTTGGATATTATTGTAATAGATCTTTTCTCAACTAGAGGTTTCCCCCTCGAAGAGGCCCGTGAACATTGCTTTCAGTTTCAAAGTGTTATTTCTATTATTATTTTCGTATCGTTTCAGTGTTATTGTGGTGAATGTTCTAGTTATATTGTTGTTATTCTACCATTACTAGCATTTTATTCCTATTCTGGATACATTTTATATTGGTATATTACATAATGTGACAAAAAATTATGAACATCACAATCAGACGAACATAAATTGGCATTGTAATGGGACAAATGCAATGTGATAGACATTTCCAAACGTCACAATGAGACAAACACAACCTATTGTCTTAGTTTGATGTACACAACCCAATGTGACAAACATAAATACATGTTGTAATGTGTCCCACATCACATTGTCATCACAATATGGAAAACATTTCCTCATGTTGCAATGTGATGCACATATCGTGACGTCACAATGTGAGAAACACTTCTAAACATCGCAATGTATCGAACATAGTAAACTTGCAATCTACCAAACATCGTATTGTTATAATGTGACGAACATATATGGACGTCACAATGTCACAAACATTTACAAACTTCGTAATGTGTCGAACGTAGTAATGTTTCCATTTACCATGCATAGTAACATCACAATGTGACGAACAAATATAGACACCCCAATGTGACGAACATTTCCAAATATCGTAATGTGTCGAACATAGTAACAATTTATTCTACCAAACATAGTAACACTGAAATGCAACAAACATATATAGACATCACATTCTGACAAACATATACGCACATCACAATGTGATGAACAATTATGAACATCGCAATCAAACGAACATAAATTGGCATTGTAATGGGACAAATGCAATGTGATAGACATTTATAAATGTCACAATGAGACAACCACAACCTATTGTTGTAGTTTGATGTACACAACCAAATGTGCCGATGTGACAAACATTTTTCGATGTCGTAATCTGATGAACATAACCCAATATCGAACTATGACAAACCTGTTCGAATTCCATATCGTGAGAAACATTATACTTCGTCGTAATATGATGACCATAACCTTACGATATCAACTGACGAACAAAATCTAATGTCACAATGTGATGAATGAAACCTTATGTCTACATGTAATGAAAAAAAGATGATTTCATAATGTGATGAACAAAATCTGATGTTGGCATGTGACAAACAAACCATGATGTCGCAATTTGATGAACAAACTATGATCAACATTGTAATGCACTAGTGCCAAAGTAAACTACGGTGAACATAATCAACATGGCCCACTATAATGAGATCCACATGGTCAACGAAGGTCAGCCATGGGCATGTTCAACCATAATAAACTCTAATCAACCATAGTCAACCATGGTCATGGTCAACCTCACTTAACCATGATGAAGGAAAACCATGGTCAACCATAGCCAAGATTTCCTTCCCAAAGTCAACCAAGGTCCACCAAAGTAAACCATGGTCATGGTCAACCATACTCGACCATACTCATTTTCAATTAAGGTATTATTGTACTAATACTTAAATAATATATTATTATTGTATTACTACTTTAGTAATGTATTTATTAAGGCATTAATACTTTAATAATGTATTTATTAATGCATTAATAATAATTAAATATGTTACATTATACATTAATATATTAATACTTTACTAATATATTTGTTAATTCATTTAATGCATTTATCAAATAATTTTATCATTATTACTTTAACAATGTTGTAATTAATATTGTATAAATGTATTACTTAATTAATACATTAAGTTATTAATGCATTATAGGTATCCGCTCCAAATATAGTATTGATCCTCCGAAGGCTTACCTTCAACTTTCTTTGGAGCGATACAACAGGTAAGCGCAGATTTCACTTGTGCTCTTGGCAAGAGCTGTCCAAGCCCAGGAAGGCAGGGGGTTGGGGTTTTAAAATTCTCTCTACTTTCAACCAAGCTCTCCTAGCCAACTCATTCTGGAGAGCGCTCACCCTCAATATAATCTGGAGTCATTTTATCAGGGTAAAGTATCTGGGATCACTATCCCTCATTGATTGGATTAGAAAGCCATCCCACTATCAATCTTGGGCGTCTCCCTTCTGGAAGGGGATGGTAGCATCCTCTCAGGTCATTTTTCATTGGTTGCGATGGAAGCCAGGTTCTGGATCCAATATCCACATAGGCCGAGACATGATATTGGGAATGGGAGACCAGTCGCTCCTTTCTCCACCATTGTGCGAGCGGTTTGAGGCCCGGGGGTTTTCTTCTCTTGCACAACTTAAGGCCTCATTGAATGCCCTTTCCCTCCTGGATGATTGGAAAGATAGTGGATCCCTGTTGCTGGATGGTCTGCATGCTTGTGAATGGAACCGATACACTTCGGCCCTTAAAAGTTCTGGGATCACACTAACTGATAAATCTGATATTTTATTGTGGGCTGGCGGTGATGCCACGGGCTCTATCACAGTGAAAAACTTATACTTCGCATGCCTTCATCAGTTGAGGCTCGAGGTTGATAGCTCGTGGATCCGTCAAATATGGAACTGGAAGATCCCGCTCAAGCTGAAGTTGTTTACTTGGCTCGCGGGCAGAGGAAAAATTCTGTCTTGGGAGGCTCTTAGACGTAGAGGCTGGGAGGGCCCTGGATTCTGCTCTCTCTACAAACTTGCATCTGAGGATGTGAATCACCTCTTGGTGCATTGTGATTTCATGAAGGAGGTCTGGAACCTTTTAATTAAGTCTTTCTCTCTATCGGTTGATTGGAGAGGGCCCACTCTCACGGACTGTTTCTCTTCTTGGAGCTCCCAAAAGTCCTGTTCTCCGAGCTTGGATTCTCATACTTGCTGGAAGATCTAGACGGAGAGGAATAAAGAGGTCTTTGAATATCGTTCCCCCTCAGTGCTGGCGGTTGTCCACAGGGTTCGGGCCTCCTTCTTCTGGCAGCCTTCCTCGATCGTCTCTTACCTCCCCTTGGTGTGCGAGATCCCTTTGAATGCAGACTCAACGTTGGCTTGTTTTGACGGAGCAGCTGTGGCTACTGGATTTTGTTGTGGGGCGGGGGGTTTCTTCAAAGCTATTCCAAACAAAGTCACGAAGTGGTATTTAAATTGCGGAGAGGGATCGAATACTAAAGAGGAGCTATTGGGTTTGTGGACAACCCTCGCTTTAGCTTCACTTTGGTCCTTGGACCACCTTCAAGTTTTTGGTGACTCGTGAGTCATTATAGACTGGATCAACCAAAAGTGTAATCTGCACTCGATTCATATTGAAGGTTGGAAAGATAAAACGCAAAACCTCTCCAAGCTTTTCAGGGATATTAGTTTCCGGCATTTCTCCAGGATCCATAATAAGGAGGCGGATGCTCTTTCTAAAAGAGCCCTCGGCGAGAAAGCTGGGAGATTATCGGTGTTCCACTGTGAAAATGGGATTGATAGTCCCATTACCTGCATCAACCTATTTGAATGAAGTGGGTGTGCGTCCCATTTTGCACTGTTTTGTCTATCATTGGCTCCTGCACTCTGCGGTGATGTTTTAGCATTATGTTTTTTTGGCCTGTTCGCACAGGTCCTATCCCTGCTCGGTGACAGCGTGGATATTGATCTCGGTGGTGCTGATTCTATTTGGATCCGATCCTTTTTTGAACTCTGTTTCATTGCCGAGAGCGGCCTGCATTCCCTGACTTTAAGCTCGTAGGAGCTAGCGATGTAAACGAAATTATATTATTAATATAATCTTGAGTATTTTTTCTTGGAAAAAGAAGTTATTAATGCATTATTATATTAATAATTTATATTATACATTTATGTAAATTAATACTTTAATTTATACATTATATTAATATAATAATGTATTACTACTTTAGTAATGTATTTATTAAAAATGTATTAATTTATTAATTAAATAAATTAATACATTGCAATATAATAATAATAATAATCTGTTTTTAAGGTCACAACCAAGCCAACACACCAAATTGGTGTATGAGACCCCCTTGTTTGTGGGACAAGGGACCCCCCTCCTCCCAGTGATTTGACTCGTAAATTCTACGAAGGTATACATACCCTACCCCACTCTGGATTTGAACCTGTGACCTCTTAAGAGGAAACACTTGTTCTTAACCATTAGTCCCACTCACGCTATATACATCAATGTCATTCATAATCATGACCATAAGAAACAATGATGATAGTCCACCATAATCAACCCACAATCATTTTCAATAAATGTATTAATGTATTAATAATTTAATAGTATTTTTATTAATGTATTATTACTTTAATAATGTATTATTAATATATTATTTATTATTGTATTAGTACTTTAACAATGTATTAGTTAAAAATGTATTAATGTATTAATTAATTCATACATTGCATGATTAATGTATTAATATTTAATGTGTTACATTATGCATAATGCATTAATACTTTAATTTATATATTACACCAATGTAATAATGTATTGTTAATATATTCATAGTTTATCATGTTACATTATGAATTAATGTAATAATGCATTACTTTATTAGTGTATTAATACTTGACTAATATATTAATGATGATGATGACGATTAACATCCACTAAGACCGAATTGGTCTATCAAACCTTAAGAGGGTAAGTGATTACTTGTGATTCTTTAGAATTTTGTTTCTGTGCTCGAAAAGCATTAAGAGAAGCTTTCCAACATCACCATACGTTTGTTAAGTTAAGAGGTTAGGAAGGTTGGTAGTGTGACAAATATTTTGAAAATGAGATCTAATATGGGTATAGGCTGGACAATCTAAGAGAAAGTGATTTTCATCTTCAACCTTCTTAGTGTCACAAAGGTAACACACTCTTTCATCCCATGGCATTTTAAGAATTGACCAACACCCAGTTTCACTATGGAGCTCGTGAGAATTTGTTCCTATCTTAGCAATGCTTATTTTTTTCTTTACACTTGGCAAAATAGATAGATAATTTGATATTCTAGATTAGGGTTGATTACATCTTTATAATACCTTAATTTTATTTTTTCCTCTAACTCTTTATCACACCACATTTTCTTCTTAAATTTTGATTTGAATTTTTTTTTAATAGTATCTTTATTCTGCAAAATGGTTTCTTCCATGATTCCCCAATAACTTAGCTAAGATTAGGCATCTTTATGCCATCCTCGCTTGAGTCGATGGTGGTTATGACTTGATTTTGAAGCAATTTTAGGTAGCCTCTTGTCTTCCATGTTATTTAATTTGTTCTTATACATTAGGTATCTAGTCATAGCCATGCTCTCAATGAGGGAGAGACTTGTTTCTAAGAGAAGGATGGGATAGGGCATATTTCCTTTAATTTTGAGATTATAGGTTATAAAATTCTTTTGTATTTTCTCTATATTTCTCTAGGATTCACGAGAGATACTACATCCTTAGACTTCACATCCATAAAGAATAATAGGTGTAACAAAATTCTCAAAGAGGAGTTTATTCTTATACCAACCCCAAAGATCAACTGATTTACAATTGTTTTCAAGCCCATAATAAGCTTTCCATCCCCCATTAATCCTTTTCTCAATGATATAATTCCAATTGAGCTTGTGGTGAATATCAATTCCAATATATTTGTATGAAGTCACTTCCTCCAAGTTATTGTTGTCATATACAAAGGTATCATAAGGGATCTTATTAGATTTAATAATCATGACCTTAGTCTTATCAGTATTAAAATTCATACCCATATTGGAGCAAAAATCCTTGAGGATTGTTACTTGGTTTTCAAGATCATGGGAACTCCTTGCCATAAGAACGATATCATCATCATAAAGAAGAAGATTGATGACTATAGCAGTGAGAGTAGGGCCGACACAACCTACTTTTTCCAAGCATTCTTCCAACTTGTCAATGTATATGCCAAAAAGGGTAGGGGACAAGGGACAACCTTGTTTGACTCTAATATTGCAGTTAATCTCTTTTGACCAGCCTTCAGTGTTTTTAAACTTAGCAATAACATTCTCATGCATACTTATTGCAGCAGCCCTCAACTCACGAGGCACTTTTATGTCTTCCAACCTATTCCAAAGGTTTTTCCTAGGAACCATGTAAAACGATTTTCTAAAGTCAACAAAACAACAAAAAGATTGGTTTTAGTATTCCAGAATTCCTCTACAATGATCCTAAAGGTAACAAGATGGTCCACAGTTGAATGATATCTCCTAAATCTGACCTGACATTTATCTCTTTTACTATGACTTTCTAGCCAAAGGCTAATCTTCTTTTCCAAAATAATTCCATAAATCTTGGATAAAATCAGGCTAATCACAATCGTCCTATAATTAGAGGGAATGTTTCTATCCTCATTTTTTCAAAATAGGAACAATGAGGCTTTGCGTCCAGGGTTTAGGGAAGCCCTGCTTGACTGCTAAGTTGAAGAGCTTGTGTATGTGAGGGATAAGGATTGGCCCTCTGATTTTAAAAATTTCAGCTTGGTAGCCTTCAATGTCCTTATCTTTCCCATTTCTGAGCCTCTTAACCCCGAACTATATGTCATCTAAAGAAAAAAATTCTTCCTTTGTAGGGACAATAGGAATGGTGTCCATAGAATTAGGAAACTTGTAAGGACTTTTAAGGTAGGAATTCCAGGTCCTTAAGGAAATCCTATTATTTTCTTTAGTATTGTGTTTTAGAATTTGGTTCCACAACTTCTTATGATCCAACTTGTATAGTTTTGAAAGTTGCTCTTGCCTTTTATTGATATAGTATCTCTTTTTCCTTTTAATTAGGGATTTGTACGTATTTATATTATTGATTTTTAAGGACTAATTAGAAGCATCCCTAATGGATTTCCTAGAAATTGTACATTCTTTATCATACCAAGGGTTCGTCGTTCTATTATTATTTTTATAGGACACCTCAAGAGAGAACTTGTTAATAAAAGTGGAAAGGGTAGTTGTAAAATTATGATAGAGTTATTCAATGTTTCCCTTATAAGTTAGGAGGTTTAATTTACTATTTAAATCCTTTAAGAAAATGTCAACTTTACTTTTGTCAAAACGGAAAATTCCTTTGATTATCAGAATTCTCTTCAATGGTGCTCCTATGCATGGAAAATTTTAGAGTTAGGGTTAAAGGCTTATAATCAGAGTGAGGCTCATGGTCATTTAAAAGGTCAAAAGTTTCTATTTGGTTGGAAATGGGGATATCAGATATCACATAATCTACAACACTACTACCTAGCCCATGAATATAGGTCACCTGGTTGGAGTTTGGCCATGTTAAGAACCTAAATAAATCTACCAATATAATCACCACAAATACTGAATACACAATAGATCCACAAAACAAGATAGAAGAAACCACACTTTATTATTACCAAAACCCTTGAGGTAGGGCAACACCATACAATGGATCCTATTATGGAAGGGATCCTCTCCTGTTCACTTGCCTCTTCGAGGGGGCATCCTCGTATTGAGCTACCGCTCCACAATGTATTATTACATTTCTTGAACCCCTTTATATAGTGCTACCATCACATAAGAACATTCTAGAGGAGGAATCTTCTAGAAGTAGAACCTTCTAAGAAGTCCTCTTACATTTATTAAATATAACTACCATAGTGGGCCTTATTTAATAATATAGTGGACCTAGTCCACCTTACATTAAATGACCTCCACTATTATCACTATGGGCCCTCTGGGCCCCCCCACTACCTCTCTAGCTACCTTACAGGCCACTTCATTACTCCATTGCAAATTATTAGGTCTTGAGAGATGCAGAGCTTGACCAAATCAGTACCAAACAAATTCTCAATTAGGTCTTTAGAGCTTCTTTTGTAGCTATTAGATAAAACAAGGTCCTCATATAGGCATAAAGGATCATGGATGGGGTCATTACTTAAAAGAGTATATTGTTTAGTTGCATTCGTAGAATTAAAGTCTCATATGTTTCAAATTATAAATATCTTGTTCTAAATTATTATAGGGACAACTTTTATGTAGATTATTTTTCTTATAAAAAGTAGAATTAATAGGTGCAAAATAACAAATTGTTATATACATCTTCTTATCATTGGTGTCTAAAATTTCTATCCAAATGTATTGATTAAGAGGGTCAATCGTATGAAGTTGAATGTGAGGAGAAATGCTCTTTCTAATATAACAAGCTATGCCTCCTATCCCTCTATGGTGGGATTTTTTGTTCCATGTCGAGCACAAGACATATCCTTCCATGTTAGGGACCTTAGACTCCTCATGCTCCCAAGTTTTAGCTAGTCAGATAATATCAATATCACTCGAGATCCAACTTATAATAGGACCTCTGCACCATGGAAAGCCACGACAATTCTAAAAAGGGATCTTGAGTGTCCCAAATTCCTAGTTATTATTATCCTTATGGTCTCTATCCCTAACAATAGCTTTTCGATTTCTAATTATTTCCCATTTTCCCTCTTTCCTGGCTTCTTTTATCTTTTGAACTTCCTTCCTTAATTCAGCTTGGTCTTCAGGAATGAGGTCTTCATTTATAAATATTCCTGGCCCTTTTAAGCTCAGAGATTTACTAAGTATGCTATATTTATGGTCATTACAACTTACTTTGACACAGATCAACCTATCTTTGTGATCAATTATTTTTCCTAGACTCTTTGCTTCTATGAGGTAAGTTGTATCAATTTGTGATTTATTTTTTAATTCTTCTTTTACTATTGCTAGCATATCCTCCTCTTGTTGTTCTTTTATACCAAAAATTATGAGGTTCAAGGATCTTTTGTTAAGATCATGGTCGAGTTCGATTAGCTTATTCATTTCCTCTTTGATGGGTTTGATATCCAATTTGTTTTCCATATTACTGAGGGTCAAATTGTTGGTTAGTTTTTCTTCTAGCTCTTTAATCCTATCTCTCAAGTTGTGGTTTTCGTCAACCCCTCCTTCTTGGGTTGATTGTTTATGTTTTTTCCATTTCTTGAATTATATCCTTCATTGTTTGCAATTCACTCTTGAACCCTAATAATCTATCCTCTATTTTAGTTTGAATGATATCTTTAATTTTTTTATCAATCACTGCCTCTAGCTCTATTTGGAGTTTTACGTCTCTTTCTTCACTCTTTTTTTCTAATGTTTCTAACTCTATTTGGATTTTGGCATCTCTCTCTTCTCTTCCTTTTTTACTGATTCCATATAATCGTAAAGGATCTCTAGGGTGATTTTGGGGGGCCTCCCCTTGTTAGGCAGAGGTTTTGGAATAGGTGGTGGAGTGTTCATATTGAAAAGAAGAGAAAAAATATGTAACAATTATTATTATGGATTGACTTTATCTCTCAAATCAACTTTTACGTATGAAACTTAAAATAAAAAATAAATAAAATATATTTAAATCTCTTTAGGTAAAATTAAAATTGAATCAAAGTAAAAAGCGACTCACCTCATTCCATATGTCCAATTGCTCAACCTTTTGAAGAAGCCTAAAACCACAAAGAAGTTCGAAGAAACTGCAGAGATTATTCTGGGTAAAAAAGGTAAAAACAAAAGAGCAGTATTAATGTCGTTCAAAATAGATATATAATCTTAGAAATAAATAAATTCAAAACCGCACAGAAGTGGTATTCTTATTCAAAACCAGAGAAATATTATTTCTGTTCAAATTCAAAACCACGGAGAAATATTATTCCCGTTCAAAAAGGCAGAGAGATAATTTCAAAACCCTACAGAAGTATTATTCCCGTTGAAAATAGTAGAGAAGTAGTATTCTCGTTCAAAACTAAAAACCGCAGAGAAGTATTATTCTGGTTCAAAACCCTAGAGATATAATTTCAAAACTGCATAGAAGTAGTATTCCCATTCAAAACCGCGGAGAAATATTGTTTAATGGATTTAATGTATTTATTGACATATTTAATGTATTAATTTATTACTATATTATTACCTTATCAATGTATTAATTAATTAATTAATACATTATATTATCAATCTATCAATCATTTAATATGTTACATTAGACACTAATGTAAATTAATACTTTAATTTATAAATCTTTATTATATATTATATTAATATTACATTACTCATCAATACATCAATGTATGAGTACTTTAATATATTAATATATTACACATTAATGTAATACATTATACATTAATGTAATTTATTATTAAATACATTAATACATTACATTATCAATGTATCAATCAATTAATAATTAATATGTTACAGTTAATACTTTAATACATTTATCCATCAATTAATACTTTAATTTAACCTTTTTTATTATATATTAAATTAATATTTATATATTAAATTAGTGTAATATTAAATTATTATATTAATTAAATGTATTATTATATTAATTGTCTTTCAATTAGCAACAACCGTGGTTTTACCTTTCCAAACTAATGAAGCAAATAGGTGTATATCAGCCACTTTTATAAAGTAGTTGTTGTTAATATTATATTACAAGAGCACACAAAGTGTTCATCCTATATGCAACTTTCATAAAACAATTATATCATGGACACACAATATATTCTTTAGATTTGCCACTTTGGCTAGACGCAAACTAGTAGAGAAATCCATTTTTCTGGGTAGAGGGCATAGGTGATTAAACTACTTCAAAAAATCTTGCATCCATTATAGTATGTTTATTTTATGACATTACAAATAACCTCATGAGTGATACAGAAGAAAATAGCTTTGATATCTAGATCATAAACATTTTCTTCGAGTGTCCCACAAAGTTATCACACTTCTACACATCAGATCTATTCCCGGCATTATAGAAATGAGTAACTCAAAAAGGTTTAATGACAAAATCATGAAATAATAATCATTAGTAAGGTTTAATTTATTAAGGAAAATTTGATGGGAGTTTAGCTTCTTTCCAAAAATATTTAGATGGATGATGGTGTTAAGTCTTAATCATAAGGATTTGATTTTTCATTAACAACATGTCTTTGGAAAATGGTCCAATCAATTGAGAAAACCCTAAGTGCTATATGAATATATAGAGAGGAAAATGTTATTGAAACATGCAATAAATGGCACCAATGAACAACATGAATTTCTAACCACATGGGTTAGCCTCTTTCATAATTAGGACTAGGTCATGGCATGTCAAGCCACTTGAGCTATCCCTTGTAGTTAAACCTTAGGGATGTATGTATGTTGGTCATTTGGCTAATTGAGTGTCCACAAATATTTCGTTTGAATTCCCTCGAAAAATCACTTGGGTTTATCCATTAGGATTTCCATGAGAAAAACAAATAATGTGTGTGTGCATTTTCCCACATGCTTTATTTAGTTTTACAAGGAAAAAAACTACAAAATCGCCTCATCTTCCCTAAAATATCACAATGGAGGGTGGCTCAACCATTAGACATAATAAAAATTAGTAATTTAATTAAATTTAATGGGACTAAAACCTCTACCGGTCCTGAACTGAAGAGATTAGAAAGAATAATAGTTAATCCAAACTGATTGAGCCAATCTACTCGGTTCATTCTTTTTGAAAAATATTTTCTATGATTCCTCCCTCTTCCCCATAATATCTAGATGGATAATAGTGTTAAAGATGAGTTATAAGAGAAGTTGGTAACTTGGATTGATTTGACTGAATTTGAACTTGTAATCTATGGTGTCTTAGTGGAAAACATGCATTTGGATGACAGTTAAGACAATCAAGCTAACCCTACCTTGGATAGATGGTTAAATCAACAAATTTAACCCTTGGGGTGGATGTTATGGATGGAGAGGGCATATGTCCCTACCAACAACTCTTGTGTAGTTGAGCCACCCTCCATTTGAATAATCTCCAAAAGAGAAGGATATCATATGAGGTATATGTATGTATGTATGTATGTATATACATGCATAAGTATATACATACATACATACATACATACATACATATGTATATGTATGTATATATGTATTTATGTAATAATAATCTAATTTTAAGGTCACAACCAAGGTAGACACCAAATTGGTGTATGAGACCCTCTCTGCGTAGTGATTTGAATGCTAAAGTCTACAGAGGTATACATACCCTACCCCCCTTTGGATTTGAACTTGTGATTACTTAGGAGGAAACAAATGTTCTTAACCATTAGGCCCACTCAGGTTGTATGTTTGTATGTATGTATGTATGTATGGATGGATGGATATGTACGCACACACAAATTTAAGGGAAGCCATCTATTTTATTTGGACAATGAAATTGAAATATATTGATTCCACCACATGCAATGTAACACCTATGGGTAAGGTTACTAAGCCAATAAAAATTACATAATTTAGGCCAATATAACTCACAAATATAGAGAAATGTACTTAAACCTATATAATGTACCATATTTAACAAGGGTGGAATTGACCCAAATGACTAAATATTACACACACATGCACGCACACACACATTTGCACTAGGTCGATGGAACAATGGTTGGAAGAAATATGATGAGATAGGTCTAGATGATCAATTCTGTGAGAGTTGGAAGCATTACAAAAAAACAATGATAATAAATGTCACCTTTCTCGCAGAGAATAAAGATTGACTTATTTGGAGAAAAACCCTTAATGGGGAAATTATAGTGTAAAACTTGAATATAAGACCTTGTCATCATAAAATGAGGATGTTGAGAATCCATGGTGGTGTGGCACAATATAGAATATGTGGGGCCTACCCAAAGAAAAACTATTTTCTTGATTCATCCTTCATAATTAAGTTCTCAAATAGGTCAACCTACTTAGAAGATGAAAGAAACGATTGGGATTATATTCCCTCTATAGGGAGGATGTGGAATCCACTTTTCATATGACATGATTAAATACCACTTCTTGAAGGAGGTTTGGAGTAAAATGGTATCATTGGGATGGTGTCCAATATGGGACAAATACTCAATGGAAGAGGCATGAAACATATTGTTTGAGATAAGGGGCACCCCTTGAGAGTTAGTCACACCTTTGTTACATGTAATGTGTTGACTCTGGATATCATGAATGAAGCACTATTCAAAAAGGAATGCCATCCCCTATTGAAACTCTATATAAAATTAAGCTTTTGATAATGGCACATGAATCATCAATGGATAATAGTCACCTTTGATAGGCTTCTCCATTAGAAATTGATCACAACTTTCCACTCATTTTTTGTGATGATGCCTTTAGGGGAAACCTAGGACAAATTGGAGATCATGGGATTATATTATATAATGATGGTTTAGTAAAATTTATGATCCAGGTGGATATAGTGGCCACCCACCTATTCCAACTAGATCCTATTGTCAGTTTTAGTGCAACACATTCTTTTGTACTTCTTTGTAATTGTGGGTTCTACACTTCTGGACTTTCTCAAGCCCTACACATATTCCAGGTGGATATTGGTGGCCTCCCACCTAATCCAACTGGCTTATTTTGTATGTTTTCATTTCACCACATCTTGTTGTACTTCCAAGGCTGTTTTGGGGCACTAAACGATGTTTTTATGGGTCGCCATGCTCAAACTGTAGACATAGTCAACGTTTGATGGCATAATGCATATTTCTCGAAAAGACCTTTCCAATGGGCTATCACACCCCTAAAACGGAGATCATATACAAAAGTTAAGACCTCGGGAAGTTAATGTAGTAACTTACCCAAACGAGGCCCACATGACTTTTGGTGTTTCGTCTCCTAGGGTTAGGTTTTTTGATGTCTAGTATTTTGGCTCTCATGTTTATCATAAAAATGTCTTCAGAGCCTCATCGTAATCATTTTCTTGCGAATGAGCGTAGCCATCACATATCTTCTCAAAGATAAAGATGTCACCATTCTAGCGAGTCTTGCACTATGTATTTTTACAGTCTCTTTACAATTATTTCATTAAAAGAAATCAAGTATTGTTTTATTTCTCTGTTTCTGGCAATTTTCATGAGTATTTCATTGTAATTTCTCTCCTTTCATTTCGTTCTAAAAATAATATGGATCATTGGTATTAGAGCAGGTTGCTCTTGATCATTTTTTCAGTGCATGTCCTCAACGAGGTGCGAGTATATCCAGTTGGGTCTTGATTTTGTCTCTCTTAAGGAAAATCACTCTCACACGCCCAAGAAACCCTCGATGGCAGCAAAAAATTAAAATGGTGGAGCAAAATATTATCTTAACCTGTTTCTTGAGCAATCTCTCGTGTGACAGAGGAATGAAATGATGGAGAATTTTGCACAGGTCCTTCAACACCTATCGATAGAAACATGTGCATCTTCATCAAGTGACCATTTTGGAGGAACCTCTCCCTTCAAGGTACAAGTTAATTTTTATATTCCCATATTTGAATGTTAGATAGATGTGGATGCCCTAAAAAAATGGTTAAATATATTAGAAGGTTATTTATCTGCTCAAAAATTTTCTGACACGTAAAATATCACCTTCGCACTCCTCAAGGCTCTCCCTCATGTCAAACATTGGTGGGAAACTTACTGGGAGAAAAGTTCCACAGAGGAATCTAGAATATATGGGATCGATCCCATTTGGTTTTTTGTGTGGATGCGATCAAAGAATAGTACTATCCTATTGATAACTATGAAGACTAGTACATGAAATGGACCACACTATGGCAAGAGAAGAGCCAAGAAATTCTAGAGTTCACAAATACTTTCCATACCTTACACACCAATATGGGTATCAAAGACTTTGAGCGACATCTGGTTTTGAAATACCATGGGGCTTTGCCTAGGTACATCCAAACCGAAATGGATTTCCTAAACATATACTTATTAGGAGCTTCCTATCGATATGCTGTCAAAATTGAGCAGAATTTTAGGCACCAGAACAAAATCCAAATTTGGGTCTGCAAATAAGCAACAAACAAAGCACGGTAAATACGACCCTAACCAACATCCTCTAGACAACCAATCCAAGACATGGGACAAAAGGGGTAAAGTAAAGATGAAGAATGACACTCGGAAGTGGTATGACTTCAACAAAATCCCCTGGCACAACACCGATGAATGCCACTCGAAACAATCATTGGTAGTCGAGGTCAAAGACACAGATCCAAGCATGATTCGAAATCCAATCCAGAAATTATTGAAAACAAGCAGATCATTGATGCAGACCCCACTGCTATTGTCCCAACCCCAAAAATTCAGTGAGAAGAACAAGTAGATCCTGAAGAGGGGGAGCCCTTCTTCCATTCACCAATGTGGGCGAAGAGGACCCCATTACATTTCATTATTGATAACGACAACTAGAAGAACCTCATCTCAACTAAGTTCGTCAAACAGTTGGGGTTTTTGACAACACCACACCTGAAGCCATACAACATTGAGTGGCTTCACTAGGGATGAGATCTTCACATCAGCCAACAATGTTGCCTGTCCAATGGCATACATCCCTTCAAGAATGAGGTAGTGTGTGATATTTCCCCTCTTGATGTATTTGATATTTTTTTGGGCCAAACATATATGTGGAAGCATCATGTTGTCTTAGAGTCTAGAGCTCGTAGTGTCATTATTACTCTAGGAGGTCATCTCTACAGGATACCAGAGGTAATTCTAACTACTGCTCCACCAAAATAGCACTGCAAGGTAATATCTCATACTGAAAAATTCATCCTCTTCACAGTCTATTAAAAGGATGCACACGAGACCACTACAACCTCAACACCTTATATCCATCGAAAATATATTGTTTAAGAGACAAAAGATATTTTTTCTTCACCTACAATGGTGCCTACACAAGGCTCCATCCAACCCAGAGAAAATAGGTTGGTGGAACATATTCAACCTCTCCATCAACAGGTTTGTAACAATCTTCCACAAGCTAATAAGCACAACTTCTCCAACAAGGCATGCATCTCACCAAGTTTCATATTCATAAAATGCTTTCCCCTATTCCTTCGAAAGCCAACGTAATGGAGAAAATTTCTTCCTAAGGGGGGAGGATTGATCCAAGTGGATATCAGTGGCCACCCACCTATTCCAACTGGCTCCTCTTATTAGTTTTTAGTGCAACAAGTTCTTCTGTACTTCTTTGTAATTGTGGGTTCTACACGTATGGGGTTGTCTGAAGCCCTACAAATCTTCCATTTTGATACTGGTGGCCTCCCACCCAATCCAACTGGCTTATTTTGTATGTTTTCATGTCAGTGCATCTTGTTGTACTTCCAGGGCCATTTTGGGGCCCTAAACGGTGTTTTTTTGGGTCACCACAACCAAACTATATATGGAGTCAGAGTTTGATGACGTAATGAATATTTATCAAAAATACTTTTCCAATGGGCTATCACCCGCCTAAAATGAAGATCATATGCAAAACGTACGGCCCCAGGAATTTAATTTACTAACATACGCAAACAGGGCCCACATGAATTTTGGTGTTTCATATCCTAGGGTTAGGTTTTTGGATGTTTATCATTTTGGCATTCATGTTTATCATAAAAATGCATTCAGAGCTTCATTGTAATCATCTTCTTGTGAATGAGCGTAGCCATCACATCTCTTCTCAGAGATAAAGATGCCACCATTCTAATGAGTCTTGCACTCTGTATTTTTACAGTCTCTTTATAATTATTTCATTAATATAAATCAAGTATTGTTGTATTTCTCTGTTTCTAGCAATTTTCATGACTATTTCATTGTAATTTCTCTTCTTTCGTTTCATTCCGAAAATAATCTAGATCAATTTCGGAGAGGAACTAGCATATGATACAACAATTATGTGGATATCACTAGTCTTATTATGATGTTGTTTGCATCATTTGAAATTGGGATAGAACATCTTCATATATTCTTGGACTCGGAGATAGACTTTAACTCGATGACTAGATCATCCTAATGCAAACTTATCATATTATCAAGATTCATAGAATTGGCATATTGAGGGATATTTTCACTACGTCTGAACTAAGTAGGCCCCTTGGTGAGTGGGTTAGGTTCATCGATAACCAAAAATATAGATCCCTATCTAAGTTCCCATATTCCTTGCGTGCATGTTAAAAATGAAGTAAAAGATGACAAGAAATCATGTTGATATGATGGTAATCCTTGACTTTGGTGTTAGATCCAGTCGATCCTACTACATCTTTTCATGGATATACCTGAACACAAAGAAAACACAAGAAAACTCTTATTTCTCATTTTCCATAATTAATAAGATAAAATGACATGTTAATCCTAATTTAGTTACTCAAAATATTAAAAATCCATGTAAACCTCATTTAATATGATAAATAATAAAAAAACTATAGATTTTTTTGGCGGTGGAATATATATATATATATATATATA
>JZKD02S0285665.1:221248-270309 GCA_000966675.3 Picea glauca | reverse complement strand
GATGTGAAAGGGAAATTTATGGTTTATGATGGTGCTGAAATTAAAAGTGATTTATTTTATCGTGTTTTTGCATAATTTTGTCTTTTGTGGAGAATTGTAAATTTATTTTCTCTTTAGTTTTATAGGGCTATTCAACAATATTTAAAAATTTCTTGTCATAAGCGTGGAACTTTGGGAAAGTTTGTAGGTTTAGAAATTTATATATGTTAATAAATTTTTCATATATTATTTTGAAGTATATCAAAATTAATGAAAAGAATACTATTTAGATTAATGAAACTTAATCCACTTAGAATCGATTAAGTAATATTCTACAACCTGGAAGACAAGGACACAATCTTTGAAGGGGGACCATATTTCTACAATTTGGTTAGCCTCTACCTCCACTTCTGGACAAAACGTTTCTTCCCAGAAAAGGAAAACTTTGCATACGCATTGGTATGGGTTCCTCTCTATTCCATACCTCAAGAGTTTTGGTTAGAATAAATTTTACTAGGCATAGGCAACACCCTGGGTAAATATGTCAAATCTTCTGAAGCTACCAAACAGAGAAAATACACCTCTTATGCACGAATATGTGTCCATATGAACATCTCCAAAGCTCTTCTAGGTAAAGTTACCTTATAATACCAAGACAAGGAATGGGCCCAAACCATATACTATGAACACATTCCTTTCAGATGTCGAAAAAGCCATGAACATGGGCACCTTTTAAGGGACTTCCCTCTCAACACCCCCCCCCCAAAAGGGAAGTTGAAGAGAAAACAAAGGAAGGATTCACCCAGGTGAAAAATTGAGGGAGACAAGCGCAGAAGAATCCCACTACCAAAAATGAAAAAAATAACCCAAATAATAATTCTTTTGAATCCCTCAACCGCCTCCCAGAGGCAGAAAAAGTGGAAAACCCCCACAAGGCCGCAGAAACGGATCCCAGCAAGAACAAAGAAGACCAATTGTCACAAGAGTATCAAACCCCAACAAACCAAGCAGATCCATAGACTCACCCAGTCATAGGGAAGGAACCCAAAAGAGAGGAAGACATAGTCATGGAAATGGATGAGCAGGACCTAGCAGAAATCGACCAAGACAGGTTAGAAGAAGCACTCAACAAGAAGGATATTCAAACCTTATCATATGACCAACTCAAGAAAGTTCACAAAGTATTTTTGGACTTATCAGTAGGGGCTACATCAAGGTTAGCAATCCGCATAGACCCAAACCAAGATCCAAGAAAACACCTAAAAGAAAACAAGCGATGAGGTAGAAAATTGGCTCATAATCTAGTAAAGGAAGTGGGAAACTATATGATCAACTCGGGATAGATTCACAAGCTCTCAGAGAGCTCCTTTTCCCACCCACCTAATTGTTAACTATCAATGTCCTCACCTAGAATATCAGAGGTCTAAATGGAAGATCCAAACAAAGGAATCTCTGAAACTGTATCAAAATGGAAGATCCTGATATATTCTTGATACAAGAGAAAAAATGTGTAGGGAAACCTGTAGAAGATATCATCAAAATATGTTGGCGTAATTGTGAATCCTATCAAACGGATTCAAAAGCGGCTTCAGGAGGCCTGACCATCCTATGGAATCCTTCAACAGTCATCCTTAAGCAAGGCTTATCCACTCAGTGCACCATCACAATGCACTATAGAGCCATCAAATTGAACAAGGAGGGAATGATCACAAATTCCTATGGACTACAGAATAGCCAAGACAAAGACCTCTTTCTTCAAAACTTGGCTTACCCAGGTTCCTTAGTGGAGGTAAAGCAATGGATGATATGGGGTGACTTCAACATGATTCTCACGCTGGAGGAGAAGCGAGGGGGAAAGAAGCACCTAGAGTAGGATAGCGCAAAATTCCAGGAACTGATAGAGAACCTCAGACTAATAGACATTGAGAACAACAATGGAACCTACACCTAGACTAACAAAAGATTATAACACCACCAAATAGCATGTAGGCTTGATCTTTTCCTCATCTCGGAAACTCTCCTCGTGGAAGGCCCCCTAGTAGACTCCAACATCCTCCCGAGGGTAGGTTCATACCACTGGTCAATTTAGCTCTAGGTTGACACTATTGTCACCCCCAAGCTTAAACCCTTCATATTTGAAAAATTTTGTCTCTCCCATACAAACTTCTAGGAGTTAGCCCATCACTGGTGGAGCACTGAGAAAACATAGATGGGTACAAAAATGTATTGCTTCCAACAAAAAATCAAACATTTTAAACAATAGGTGCCCAAATGGAACAAAGAGGTCTTTGGGAATATTTTCCAAGAGAGGAAATTACTGGAACAAAAACTAGAGAACCTCCAGGAACAATTCATTCAAGCAGGATACACAATCACCCAACAACACAAGGAAAGTGAACTCAAAAGGCAACTAGAAGAAATATACAAGCAAGAAGACATCTGGTGGAGACAAAAATCTCGGGTTCAATGGCTCAACGAAGGACAAAAGAACACCAAATTCTTCCACCATTCTATGATCCACAGACGCCTTATCAATTGCATCACGAAGCTGGATGACTCACAAGGAAACACCTTATTAAATCATCAGGAAATAACACATGAGATGATATAATTCTACAAGGATCTCCTCTCAAAACCCCAGGTGGATCACACCTCAGCAATAGAGTGGGTGATCCAAAACATCTCAACTATAATCACCCAGGAACAAAATGAGGCTCTCATGACACCAATAATGCAAGAAGAAGTGGATCATTCTATTCAGGAGTTGCCCATAGGCATGGCTCTAGGTCCATATGGTTTCACAACAAACTTCTTCCACTCCTATTAGCCAATGTTAAGGGAGGAAGTGTGACAGTTATTGGAGGAATCACGCAGCTTAGGCAAAGTTATTCCAGCAATAAATGCCACTTTCCTCACCCTAGTACCCAAATAAGAAAGAGTCACAAGCCCGAGGAACTTCAGACCCATAGCTCTTTGCAACGTGATCTAAAAAATCATTTCCAAGGTCATAGCTCTAAGACTCGAGACAATTCTACCCTTCATTATCTCCAAGGAGCAATCAAGATATGTCGAAGGAATGAAAATCATGGATAGTTTCATTCTTGTCGATGAAATCATTCACTCCCTCAAAATCACTCGCACTCCGGGTATGCTTCTAAAACTTGACCTTTCAAAATCTTTTGACAAATTAAGCTAGCAATATATGAAAGCGCTCCTATCGGATTTTGGTTTCAATATGGATTGGGTCTCCTAGATAATGAACCTCATTTCCTCAACCTTCTTCTCAATCCTCATCAATGGTGTCCCCTATCATCCATTCTCCCCCTCAAGACGGAAAAGGAAAGGTGAACCTCTCTCCCCTTTTCTTTTTGTCATAATGGCTGAAGGACTAGGATGTTATATTAAGGCCTCAATTCAAAATGGATCCCTCCAAGGCCTCCCTCTTCACAGCTTACAATCAGTAGCCTCCCATAGTCAATTTGTTGATGACATGCTACTAATGAATACCCCCACCACATAAGAAGCAATCAAACTAATCTCCATCTTATCTGATTTCAGTGAATCCTCTAGCACCACCTTTAATCTGGCCAAATCACAGCTCTTCATTTTCAATACTCTTATCGTAATCCAACATCACCCTTCTCAAATTATGAATACCCCTATCTGCACTATTCCCTCTTGCTACTTGGGACTCCCTCTTTCTGACTTAGCAGCCAGAAACATCTCTTGGGACTCTCTCCTACTCTCCATCATCGACCGTCTGAGCAACTGGAAATTTCTCTCCCTCAACCTTTTAGCCAGAATCGTTCTCTTAAAGTCAGTCCTCCAAGACATCCCATCTTACCTCTTCTTAGCCCTAGCTACCCCCCAATTAGTCATAAAGAAAATACATAATATGCAAAGAAACTTTCTATGGAATGGACACAACCTGAACAAAAAATGGGCTTTAGTCAGCTAGGACAAAGTATGCAAGACTAAATCTTCAGGTGGTTGGGGCCTCCGAGACCCTGGGAAATTAAATAGAACCATGGGAGAAAGAACTTGGTGGAGATGGACAAAAACTCCAACAGAGATCTCAAAAGAACTATAGAAATGAAAATATGCCCCAAATATGCACCAAAGTGATGCATACCCCCAACCCTTCATCTGAGATCCACACAAGATCGTTCTAAATTCTCCTCGAGCCGAAGCGACTCCCTCAGATCCCTATTGGAACTTCATGAATCCGATCCACAGGTCCTTCTTGAAAACCCACCCTATGCAACTTAACTCTAGGTGCGAGCCTTATGTCTCCATGTGACCACAATCAGGCCTCAGTGCAAGTGCCTATCGCAACTCGCGAGTTTGTAAGTCGAAGACCCTCGACTCTTCTTTCTCCAAACGTTGATA
Source organism: Picea glauca (assembly GCA_000966675.3). Taxonomy (NCBI): domain Eukaryota; kingdom Viridiplantae; phylum Streptophyta; class Pinopsida; order Pinales; family Pinaceae; genus Picea; species Picea glauca. The sequence goes on along the minus strand of JZKD02S0285665.1, from coordinate 265,941 downwards.
CCCGAGATGCGATACGGGTATGGCTCCTCCTCTCTAGCACCTACTACATATAACCATAGGCTAGGCTAAACACTAACACTACTTGCAACTCGCGACTTCGTGAGTTGGAGTGTTGTGCCCTTGTGCTCCTCCTTTACGAGTCCCTGAGACGCGATAAGTCAACAATGGGGTGACTCCTTCCCAGGCGACGTGTGTCCACTACCTATCACCCGCTTCCACTTTTCTCTGGGCGCTTTTTGTTACACCCCCTGTCAACCACACGACCCCCACCTAACGGATGTGCCACGTGTTCGTACAATCCCTCGGCGCTCAGCACTTCATGAATTTGCAGTTGAAAAGAAATTATTTCAACCCTCGAACCCCCAATACGCGATACCCTACAAAGGTTCTGATCCAACGACGTGGGTTGAAATGAGATCAACGACTCATATTGAACATTGAATCCTGGGTGATGGGTTTCACTAGCCTCTAACCACCTTGCAACTTTGCAAGATCCAATGACTCTCGCAATTTCGACACTTCCTTCATGAAGGCCTCTGACCGTTCGTTCACTCTTCTCAAGGATCTCGGGCCAAAATGACTTGGCATTCTTCTGCCTGAAATTGACTTCTACGAGATGATTTCGATCTCCACCTCCCTTTGAACAATTCAAATGTACTATCCCTCCTGAGCTCTCACTTGCAAACTCAAGCCTCCAAAAAGAATCATGCTCGCACTCCTTGTGGAAAAATTTCAATTAACTTCTCGTTATTTGAGTCTTCGACCCTGTGCACTTTTTGCAATAGTAGTCCTTCAGCCTTCCCCTTGGTTTATAAGTTCTAAGGATTCTACCAGCATGTGCACACCTTGTACGGCTCTGTGCCTCACCTACACTTCTGCTGGTATGAGAACAACAATATCTCTCCTGAGCTTTCTGAGATAAAACTTAGACCCTCGTCAATGCACACCTTGCAGACGCTCACTGCACTCCTTGCAGGAATTCTTAGGAAGAGAAACAATTGAAACTCATTCTTCTTCTCTCTCAAACTGCATACATTCAACATGAAATCATACACACAACACAACATTGAAACAAATGGATAACAGAGAAACAAATCAACTGTAATCATACCATTTAAGTAATGTAAATAGTAAGCATCATAACACCATGAAAATTGAGTCAAAGCTTTATATATTAACTCAAGTGCTCCTATACATGGGTTCTTCTCTACAGCTCTCTGCTATAGTTCTCCATCTTATCAATTCTAAATGATCATCTTGTTACAATGATACAAGGGTGAGGGTGTCTATATCTGTTTTCCCTCCTACCTTCTAAACTGTCTAATCTATTAAATTAAATCTACCTACTTGCATTCATTATGCATAAATGCCTCTACAATCGACAAATGAGAGCAACGCTCAAGATCTGTTTACAACATCTAAATATAAATGTAAGTACACTTCCCTTAGCTATTACATTAATGCTTCAGATTTCAAAATTCAAAACGTTTTCATAAAAACGTGTCCTTTTTTTCATCTGCGCATCCAATTGTTCCTTTGGCTAGGCGCTTGCTTCGACTTTGTATGATGCTCCTGAATCATACTCCCCCGCTTGAAAATTTTCATGAACTCCTATTCATGAGTTCTTTCACAGTCTGTCCATGCTCTTGAATTTCTTCTTCATCCTCCCAACTGGCATCTTCAACTGGATGTCCCTTCCACTTGACCAAGTATTCAAAATACTCCTTTCTCCTGGTCTTTCTGCTGATCCTCTTGTCAATTATGTTTTCCATCTGCGGATTTTTAGCTATGGGCATTTTTTTTGTCCATTTAATTTCTTCTTTCTCATCCTTTGCTCCTGCTTCTCCAGCTATGTATGGGTACAAATCTGTGACATTGACTATCGGTGAGATTTCGACCCCATCGGGTAATTCAATCTCATTTGTGTTTGCCCCAAATTTATTTATGACCTTGCACAGTCCAATATTTTTCATCTTCAGTTTGTTATACATTCCCCTTGGGAACCCCTCCTTCCTCATATGTGCAAGAATCAGATCACCAACTTCAAATTGAAGTTCTCGCCTGCGTTGATCTGCTCTACGCTTGTATTCTTGACTTGAATTCTACAATCACTCTTTGATTCGGCTATAATTCTCCTTCATTTCTTCTGCAAAGTCCTCTACACTAGCACTTCTGAATTCAACTTGCTCTGCATCTTTTAATTCAGAAACTCCCCTTGGTTTCATTCCAAATACAATTTGGAATGGACTTTTCCCTGTGCTTCTATTGAGTGAATCATTGTAAGCGAATTATTCCTGTGGCAGAATGTGATCCCACTGACTATGGTGTTCATTCACTAAGATCCTCAACAAATATCCCAAGATCCTGTTTACGACCTCTGTCTGTCCATCCATATGAGGATGATATGTTGAGCTGAAAGACAAACTTGTCCCCAAATTCTTCCACAAGGTCCTCCAGAAATGTCCTATGAACTTGGTATCTCGATCAGAAATGATACTCCTTGGTAAGCCATGAAGTCTAACAACTTCCTTGAAAAACAGGTTCGGAATATGAGTTGCGTCGTTGGTTTTCTGGCATGGTATGAAATGTGTCATCTTTGAAAATCTGTCAACTACCATAAATATTGAATCGCATCCTCTTTGTGTCCTTGGAAGTCCCAATATGAAATCCATGATCACTGCATCCCATGACCTTTCAGGTATGGGTAATGGTTGATATAATCTTGCATTCTGGCTCTTTCCTTTCATGTGCTGACAAATTTTGCACCTGTCCACAAATTTCTTGACATCTGTCCTCATCCCTAGCCAAAAATATGAGCCATTCAACTTTGATAATGTCTTGTTATGACCGAAATGTCCAGCCAATCCTCTGCTTTGTTTTTCCTTCAGTAAATTCTCCCTCATGGAGCATCTCGGAATACATAGTTGATTGCCTCTGAATAATAATCCATCCTGGATCATGTATTCAGTCCATTGGCTTATGTCTCTGAGAATGGGATCCTCATATGCATCATATGCCTCCTTGAAGTTTGGATCATCCATATAAATTTTCTTGAGGTTATCAAAACCCAAAGTATTGACCCTGAACTCCTACATAAGCAAACATTTCCTGCTGAAAGCATCAACAACTTTGTTAGCAGTTCCAAAAATATGCTTAATCACAAAAGTAAAATTCTGCATGTATTCAACCCATTTAGCATGTTTTTGGTTCAACTTCTCCTGTCAAGTCACGAATTGCAAAGCATGATTATTGTTGTACAAAACAAACTCCTTGGGAACCAAATAGTGTCTCCAATTCTTCAGTGCTTGTATGATTGTGTAGAATTCCTTGTCATATGTGGAGTACTTAATCTTCGCTTTATTCATTTTTTCACTTAAATATGCGACTGACCTGTCGTCTTGGCTCAAGACCGCTCCAATTGTAAATCCACTCACGTCACACCTGACCTGAATTGTCTTACTAAAATATGGCAAAACCAGAATTGGTTGCTCAGTGATCTTCTTCTTCAGCAGGTTGAAGCTCTTCTCTGCTTCTTCTTTCCAGTGAAAAGATTTATGTCTTTTCTTCACCATATCCATCATTGGTGTGGTAATTTCTTTGAAGTTTCGGATGAATTTCCTTTAGAATCTAGCCAAACCATGGAAGCTTCGAACTTCAAACATGCTCTTCGGCGATGGCCAATTCTTAATCACCTCTATATTTTTTGGATCCATCTTCAACTCATTTGCAGAGATAACAAAACCCAAATAAATGAGTTTTGTCCCCATAACTGATGATTTCTTCACATTGATCAACAATTTCTCTTGCTATAATCTTCTCATTACTGTAGCTAAATGATTTAAGTGCTCTACTTCTGTTTTGCTAAAAATTAATATATCATCAAGATATACAATGATGAATTTCCTAATGAAATCCTTCAGGACTTCGTTCATCAACCTCATGAAAGTATTGGGCGCATTCGTTAAGCCAAATGGAATGACAAGCCATTCATATAGACATTTATTCATCTTGAATGTTGTCTTCCATTGATCACATTCTCTCATTCTAATCTGATGATATCCACTTTTCAAATCAATATTTGAAAAAAACTTTGCTCCACTCAAGCAATCCATCAAGTCGTCCATCCTTGGAAATGGAAATTTGTATCTGATGGTAATATGATTGATTTCCCTTGAGTCTGTACACATTCTCCAGCCTCCATCTTTCTTTGGGCTGAGCACTGTCAGAACAGCGCATGGACTCAAGCTCTCCCGAATCAATCCTTTGTCCCTTAAGTCCTGGACCTGTCTCTTAACTTCTTCATTTTCCTGCGGCATCAATCTGTATACTTCTTTGTTCGGTAAACTAGCCCTAGGTATAAGATCGATATGATGGCTTATACTCCTGATTGGTGGCAAGGAACAAGGTAGTTCATCCACTATTATATCAACAAATTGTTCCAGCAACTCCTGAATTTCTTCTGGTAGATCATCTATTCTCGTATTGGTCAAACCAATTTTGGGCTTCCTGACCACAATAATTTGTGTATCCTCCTTCTTCTTAACCTCATTAAGAAGTTCCCTCCCACTCATGAGAAGTACAGTGTTTCTCATCTCTGTTTTCACTTCTTTATCCTTAATCGACAACAACATGTGAGTCCTACCATTTTTCTCCAGGGTGTATGTGTTCTTTCTCCCATCATGAACTACTTTTCTGTCATATTGCCACAATCTACCCAACAATAGATGAAAAACATCCATGGGAATGACATCACACAATATTTCATCTTTATATCCTCCTATTTTAAATTCAACTAAACATTGTTTAGTGACATTTACCTGATGTCCTTTTTGTAGCCACAAAAATCTGTATGGGCTTGGATGTACAACAGTCTCCATCTCCAACTTATCTACCATCTCTGTAGATATGGGGTTGTCTATGATACAACTTTCCACTATGACCTTGCATACTCTATCCTTAGTTTTGCAAGTAGTCCTAAACAAACTGTTTCTTTGGGCCGAGTTCTCTGGTTCCTTCTCTGGTTTCAAGAGAACTTTCCTCATCATCAAAGATCTTCCACCTTCAACGTCTTTAGCCTCAACATTTCATCCTTGAGCTTCGGCAATGTGAGTTTCACCACCTTCTTTCTTCTTATCTGGACACTCATAGGATTTATGTATGATTTTTCCACAAACAAAGCATTTCACTTCACCTCCTCTACCTCTTCCTCTTCCTCTGGCTCGAGAAAAAGTATTTGTATCAACATATTTCCTTCTCTGTGAGCTTCCTACCCTCTCAGGTTGAGTTTAAGGTTTCTTCTCCTCTTGTTTAGGTCTTTGAATCCTGTCTTGGGCAATTATCTTGCCTCTTCTTTGACTTCTACCTCGGCCTCTTTGACCTTGCTTCTAGCTCAACTTCTCTTCATCTTTCAAAGCCATCTGATAAGAATATTCCACAGTCTGAATGGTCATCATGCTCATCTCATCTTGAATGTCATATTGCAGACCATTCATGTACCTAGCAACTTTTTCATCATCGCTTTCCCGATGACCTGCTCTGATGTTTATCCTGTAGAATTCTTCAGTGTATTCTTTCACTGACATCAACTTCTATCTCAAATTCTACATCCTTCGAAACAGAGTGATTTGATAATCCCTAGGTATGAATTTGGCTTTCATCTTTGCAACCATTCTATCCCAGTTTTTTATTTTCTTCTTTCCCTTGCAACGTCTGTAAGCCTGCAGTTCATCCCACCACAGTGTTGCATGCCCTTAAAGTTTAGTAGTGGCATGTTTTACTTTCTTGTCTTTTTCGACATCCTCATAGTCGAAGTACTTGTCCAGAGCTCTAATCCAGTCTAGAATTTCTTCAACATCTAAGTTTCCGTCATACATTAGAATGCCCATTTTTTCTCTAGAACCTATCCTTCATTTCCAACTTCATTTTCACTTTCAGCTTCGCTAATATTTCCAGTGTCAAATGTGCACCTTTGTGTTGTCTCCATAGCATCAAGCTTGGCACGTAATTCATGCATTTCTCTTTCCACTATTGGATCAGGTATTTTCCTATCTCTTCTTCTCGACATTTCTCTTTCCACTAATAGATCAAGTATTTTCCTATCTCTTCTTCTTGGCGGCATGGCTGTAAAATTTTCTCCCTTCTCTCTGCTATAGAAAGAAAAGAATTTGTTCTAGGCTCTGATACCAAATTGATGCGGACCCCTAACCTTCCATTCGATATCCACACAGGATCGTTCTAAATTCTCCTCGAGCCAAAGAAGCTCCCTCGGATCCCTATTGGAACCTCACGAATTTGATCCACAGGTCCTTCGTGAAAACCCACCCTAAGCAACTTAACACCAGGCGTGAGCCTTACATCTCCATGTGATCACAATTGAGCCTTAGCACAAGCACCTATCGCAAATCTCAATTTCATGAGTCGAAGACCCTCAACTCCTCTTTCTCCAAACACTGATACCCGAGATGCGATACGGGTATGGCTCCTCCTCACTAGCGCCTACTACATATAACCATAGGATAGGCTAAACACTAGCACTACTCGCAACTCGTGACTTCACGAGTTGGAGTGTTGACCCCTCATGCTCCTCCTTTGCATGTCCCCGAGACGCGATAAGTCAACAATGGGTTGACTCCTTCCCAGACGACGTGTGTCCACTACCTATCACCTGCTTCCACTTTTCTTTGGGTGCTTGTTGTTACGCCACCTGTCAACCACGCAACCCCCACCTAATGGATGTGCCACATGTTCATATGAGCCCTCGAAACTCGACACTTCATGACTTCACAATAAAAAAGAAATTATTTCAACCCACGAACCCCCGATACGTGATACCCTACGAAGGTTCTAATCCAACGACGTGGGTTGAAATGAGATCAACAACTCATATTGACCTTCGAATCTTGGGTGATGGGTTTCACGAGCCTCTAAACACCTTGCAACCCTGCAAGATCCAATGACTCTCACAATTTTGGTACTTCCTTCACGAAGGCCTCTCACCGTTCATTCACTCTTCTCAAGGATCTCGGGCCAAAATGACTTGGCGTTCTTCCACCTAAACTTGACTTCTACAAGATGATTTCGATCTCCTCCTCCCTTTGAACAATTGAAATGTACTATCCCTCCCGAGCTCTCACTTGAAAACTCAATCCTCCAAAAAGAATTCTGCTCACACTCCTTATGGCAAACTTTCAATTAACTTCTCGTTATTTGAGTCTTCGACCCTGTGCACTTTTTGCAATAGTAGTCCTTAAGCCTTCCCCTTGGTTGATAAGTTCTAAGGCTTCTACCAGCCTGCGCACACCTTGCACCGCTCTATGCCTCACCTTCACTTCTGCTGGTATGAGAACAACGATATCTCTCCTGAGCTTTATGAGATAAAACTCAAACCCTCGTCAATGCACACCTTGTGGATGTTCACTGCACTCCTTGCAGGAATTCTCAGGAAGAGAAACAATTGAAACTCATTCTTCTTCTCTCTTAGACTTCATACATTCAACATGAAATCATACACACAAAACAACATTGAAACAAATGCATAACAGAGAAACAAATCAACTGTAATCATACCATTTAAGTAATGTAAATAGTAAGCATCATAACACCATGAAAATTGAGTCAAAGGTTTATATATTAACTCAAGTGCTCCTGTACATGGGTTCTTCTCTACATCTCTCTACTAAGGCTCTCCAACTTATGAATTTTGAATGATCATCTCGTTACAATGATACAAGGGTGAGGGTGTCTATATATGTTTTCCCTCCTACCTTCTAAACTGTCTAATCTATTAAATTAAATCTACCTACTTGCATTCATTACGCATAAATGCCTCTATGATTGATAGATGAGAGCAATGCTCAAGATATGTTTACAACATCTAAATATAAATTTAAGTATGCTTCCTTTAGCTATTACATTAATGCTTCAGATTTCAAAATTCAAAACTTTTTCATAAGAACGTGTCTTTTTTTTCACCTGCGCATCAAGTTGTTCCTTTGGCTAGGTGTGTGATTCGGCTTTGTACGATGCTCCTGCATCATAAAGTAAACTTATAAGAATGCAAGGGAAACTTTAGGGCTCCAACATCTAGAATGCAGCCTGGAAAAATTGACCACTCATATAGGAACATGCTTTCTAGGAAGTGTGTGTTGGAAGATTGGTTGTTGCCATTGATGTCAACCCTAGTCATGGGTTTTGGACCGTAAGATTGATGAAGGTATTTGCACATGAATGAAAATGCACATGCCGATACAACACCCATGGATGGATAGTATACATCATGTTGTTTACGGTGATATGTGGCACGCCACATGGATCCTCATGGTTGAGGAGAAATGATATTTTGAAGATGACAAAGTGAATTGAAGAAGCAAGTACATGTAGGCCCTGAAGATAATTAAGGAGCAAAATTACAAAATAAGAAAGTGTCAGGTCGGCCCTAATGTTAAAAGGAAGTGACATTAATAGTATAAATAAATATCATTATACATTCATTTTATACACAAGTCAAATTTAAGAGGAAATCAGAAGTAAAGAAGGTCAGATTTCAAGGGAGGATAAAGTATTTTGGTGATGTGTTCCAAGGTATGTCATTTTCAAGTTATCTTACCATTTTCACTATACATTTTTTTCTAGAACGATTTAGATGGTTTAATTTCTATGGTATTGAGAAGACATATCAAGGTACCTATGGTAAAAGTTTTATCTCTTGATTCTCTATAATTATGGATATACACTCTATGGAAGATAGGGTTGTTGACGAGTCCTGAAGCTAGTCAATAAACATGTGTTCCAGGTAAAACGATCATAACTTCTTCATAGAGAATCCTAATGAAGTGGGACAAATTTCATTGGAAATATTACAGAGTGTAGTTTCGTTTGTGTGAGTTTCAGAATCTGATGTTAAATATTGAACATGGGGCATTCTATACAAGTTCAGTTTCCTGAATAAAACATAACTGAACAAAGTCTACCGTTCTCTCTATAACTTCTTTTTGGGTGGAAGGAAGGGGCAAGGATGGAGAGTTAAATTCTCTCTTGATATTGGAGGATTTTATCTTCCTCCTAGAGTTTTATCCCTCCCTTTACATTTGGAAGCTGTAGCTACCTTTAGAAGTCATTACTTCCCTTGAACAATAATTATTGATTATTTCTCATATATTGTGCATGGTGTATTGTGGTGTATTGGTGTAACTCTTATACTATTGTTCATTTCTCATTGGATATAGTTTAACGGTTTAAGTATAAGTTCAAAAAGGTTTTAAATTGTACTTGATATTGATTCACCCCCCTCTCAGTATCAACAATTGGTATTAGAGCAGGTTGCCTTCAAAACAATTTAACCACTGGAAGGAAAATACTGAGCAGAGATGGACGACCATGAGCACATTTAATTGGGATTCAAAAATTTGATGGAATAGATTATGCATACTAGAGTGATAGAGTGAAAAATTACCGAATGGATTTGGGAGTAGAGATTTGGTACTCAGTTGTAAATGGCTATGTAATCCCAAATAATGCTCCAACTGATCCAAATGAGAAGAAGCTTATAAGTTATAATTAAAAAGCCAGACATGTTATTCTAGTAGCATTGGCACCAACCATTGCTAGAAAAGTGATGGGCTGCAACACTGCTAAAGAGGTATGGGACAAACTCAAGAGTATCTACGAAGGTGATCCAAAAGTTAAGAAGGTCAAGCTTGAATGACATAGAGAAGAATTTGAAAATTTGAAGATGAATGAAAAGGAAGATATTGCAGCCTATCTTCTTAGAGTTGATGAAGTTTTTAATGATATCAAAGGATTAGGTGAAGAGATTGATGAATCGTTGGTTGTACAAAAAGTGTTGATATCACTTCTCTTGAAGTATGATGCTAAGGTCTCATCCATTGAAGAAACTAGGGACTTGACCAAAATGGCAATGGATGAATTACATGGGTCTCTTGTAGCATATGAAATGAGAACAAGTATAGAAAGTGACCAGCCAAACAATGAAGCAACCTTTAAATCCATAAAAAGAAAAAAGACAAGGATAACGACCTTGATGAAGAAATAGAAAATTTTGTAAGAAGGTTCCAGAAGGGAAGTGGAAGATACAAAGGTAAGTCTCCTCTCAGATGCTTTAATTGTGGTAGAATAGGACATATTGTTGAAAATTGCTACTATAAAAAGAGAATTCTCAACAATAAAAAGAGATTCTACTCCAAGAATGATGACATCTCCACAGATGAGAGTGAGGAAGAAGATAATGATGGAGGAGAGGTCCTCTTCATAACCCAAGAAACCTAGGATGATGATCACAAGAATTCTAAAGAATAATAAATCATTGTGAAGAATATTCAGATGAAGAAACCAACCTTGATTCCTTTTGGGGATACAAAGACAATGTAGAGAGTGAACAAGAAGATGAGAATATTGAAAAGTTGAAGCATGTTGAAATTGAAAATAGCAAGCTTAGAAACATAAACATAATACTAAAAGGTGAATTGAGTAGTTGTGAAGAAGAGAATTATAAGCTTGAGAAGACCATTAATAGCTTGAACGAACAATTAGAATATTATGAGAAATTGAAAGAAGAATTGGATCACACAAAAGGGGAGCTACTATTGACAACAGAAAAGTTGAAGAAGTTCAAAAAAAGCACTGAAAAATTAGATGAGATCCTTAGCAATCAAAGATCTCCAAATGACAAGACAAGACTAGGATACAATGATAGTTTGAAGACAAAAAAACAAGAGAAGGAATATGAAAATGATGAAACCAATACTCCAGAACAAGTTGAACAACAAGATAGAAGACTAGAATTCAGAAGGAATGAGACATCAAGAAGATCCTCTCCCATCAGATATAAAAGAAATCATTACGAAGGAAACTACAGAAGAATAGATCGTGAACCCAGATGGACCACACCACAAAGAAGATCACTTATTCCCAGGTATCAAAATTTCTTTCTTGGACATTGTTATACTTGTGGAAATTTTGGACACAAGGCAATCGATTGTAGAAACAATGAAAGGAATGACTATGCAAGCTACATGAATGGTGAAAATAGTGGATATGGAAATGATCGTAGACCTATCAACATAAATTATAATCCATTTGACCCATTAATGGATCAAAATATTGTATGTTACAAGTGCAATAATATTGGTCATAAAGCACGAGATTGCAGAGAGATGAAGGAAGATAATCATATGCCAAATACCTGTATACCAACTACAACATGGAAAAGGAAAGAAATTACACAAAATGAAAACTGTCAAATAACATTGGTCGCTAAACAATGCAAAGAAGAATATGAATGGTTCATAGACAATGGGTAAACATCTTATGTGACCGGAGATCAAAGAAAATTTGTCATCTTGAAGAAAAAGGGTGGAAATGTTACATTTGGAGATGACTCATCTACTAAAATACTTGGAAAAGGAATTGTAAAGCATGGAAGTGCAAAAGTAAAAGCAGGAAAAGTCCTATTGGTTGAAGATCTGAAGCATAATATCCTCAGTGTCAGCAAAATATGTGATCAAGGATACACTCTTACGTTTGACTCCCGAAAATTTAAAATCAGAGAAAATAACTCAGGAAGATTGGTTGCAACTACAATAAGAAGACCGAACAACATATACATCCTAGACATGAAGAAGAGAGATAAGATAGAAGCCAAAAAAAAGGATTCCAAGGAAGAAAAAGTCCCGAAGACCAAAAATAAGGATGAAGTATTATTGAGTACCACATGTTCAGGGGGAGCAGACCCAAAGAAGAGAGTTACCTTTTTCCATTAAACCCAGTGGGAGAAGCCCTACCCTTTGCCATTGATGTCAAAGGGGGAGAGAATTTGGGATCATGATTATAGGGGGGCATGAGTGTTTCCATCAATGACAAAAGGAGAGACTGTTGGAAGATTGGTTGTTGTCATTGATGTCAACCCTAGTCATGGGTTTTGGACCACAAGATTGATGTAGGTATTTGGACATGAAGGAAAATTCACATGCAGATATAACACGCATGGAAGGATAGTATACATCATGTTTTTTCTGGTGGTATGTGGCATATCACGTGGATCCTCATGGTTGAGAAGAAATGAATTTTTGAAGATGACAAAGTGAATTGAAGAAGGAAGTACATGTAGGCCCTGAAGATAATTAAAGAACAAAAATACAAAATACGAAAGTGTCAGGTTGGCCCTAATGTTAAAAGGGAGTGAAATAAATGGTATAAATAAATATCATTATACATTCATTTGATACACAAGTAAAATTTCAGAGGAAATCAGAAGTAAAGAAGGTTGGATTTCAAGGGAGGATGAAGTCTTTTTATGATGTGTTCTAAGGTATGTTATTTTCAGGTCATCTTACCATTTTCAGTATAACGTTTTTTATAGAACGATTCAGATGGTGAAATTGATATGGTATGGGGAATACATATCAAGGTACCTGTGGTAAAAGTTTCAGCTCTTGATTCGCTATAATTATGGAGATACACTCTGTGGAAGATAGGGTTTTTGACCAGTCCTGAAGTTAATCAATAAACAAGTGTTTCGGGTAAAACAATCATAAATTATTCATAGAGAATCCAAATGGAGTGGGAAAAATTGCATTGGAAATAAGTTGGATGGTATTTTATTTTGTGCGATTTTCAGAATCTGATGTTAAATATTGAGTGTGGGGCATTCTGTACAAGTTCGGTCTCTTGAATAAACTAGAATTGAACAAAGTCTGCCATTCTCTCTATAAATTATTTTTGGGTGGAAGGAAGGGGCAAGGATGGAGAGTTAAATCCTCTCTTGATATTGGAGGATTGTATCTTCCTCATGGAGGTTTATCCCTCCCTTTACATTTGGAATATGTAGCTACCTTTGGAAGTCATTGCTTCCCTTGAACAAGAACTATTGATTATTTCTCATATATTGTGCATGGTGTAGTGTGGTGTATTGGTGCAACTCTTATACTATTGTTCATTTCTCATTGGATATAGTTGAACGGTTTAAGTATAAGTTGAAAAATGTTTTAAATTGTACTTGATACTAATTCACCCCCCTCTCAGTATCAACAGTGTGTAATGGTTAGAGTGCCCTATTCTGGATGGATTCCTGGCAGTAAATGCCACCCCTACTACTGGAAGAAAATTTACAACCCTATGAAAATCACATTCAGGATTTTTCCACTCTAAAAGTGGCAGATCTGTGGATAGAAACCCCCAAGGGCTCTCCCTAGAGAAGATGGAAATGAACTCATTAGGAACTCCAAGTGGCAATGAAGTGTGACCTGCAACACTAGAAACAAGCTACAACCCAAAGACTAATCAGAAAAAGTATAGACCAAGACATTCTCAAATGGGGACACACACCTCATGGAAGATTCACACTCAAAGAGGGCTACACTCTTCATGAGAGTTTCCATAACCTTGAGAAGGACATCATCTGGACAACAATATGGAAATCAAAACTCTGGCCCAAAATCTCTACTTTCCTCTGGCTTCTACTACATAACAAGATATTAACCTAGGACAACCTCCAAAGACGAGGTTTCATTGCCCCTCGATCTTCTATCTATGTCATCTCTAGGATGAAACCATGGAGCACCTCCTAAATAATTGTCTACTTGGTGAGAACATCTGGAACTAGGCCACTCAGCTCATGAGAAGAACCAAACGAGTTAAAAATAACATCATAAACACCGTTAGGGATTGGGGCTCCAGTCCCTTCAAAAGTCCTATCTTGAACAGATCCTAGAAACTCTTACCAGGCTTCATAGTGTGGCAACTATTGAAATAAAGAAACAGAAGAATCTTTCATTCCTAGACATCTCCTCCTACCCTGCTCTGGAATACAATCCTCTTGCATCTCCAGGAAACTCTTAAGCTACATTTATGGATCAAGGAATACTTCCCCACTGACCTAGGTGAGCTCTCTATCCTTAACTAATGGGTCTTCTCATTTTCTCACTCCACCCCTCCTTAGTAGCCCCCTCCAATTCGAAAATCCCTCACTCCCTTTAAGTGGTCCCCCCCCCCCTGCCAGGCTTCCATAAGGTCAATTTCGATGGTGCATCAAAAGGAAATCTAGGACACTCAGGCTATGGAGAAGTCATAAGAAACAACTTGGGCCAAATTCAAAGCCTCACTGCAGGAAATCTCAGATACAACACCAACAATTCAACAGAAAGTTGGGGTCTCATCAAAAGGGTGCAAATGGCTCTAGATCAAAACCTCACCTATCTGATTATTTAAGGAGACTCCAAAATCATAATAGAGTTGGCAACAAAAATCTTGAATGGTAGAGATATAGGGAAAATCACTCCTAGTCGGCACCTCGTTAGCCCTCTTCATAGCTTCTAGTCTCTTCTAATACCTTCTCTAACTCTAACTCCCTCACACATTAGGCGAAGCAAAAACAAAGATGCATACAGACTGGCCAATGCAGGGATTGAATCATTGTAGAAGATCATTCTCCAAGATCCCAGGCAGTCCCAAAGCTCTCCCTTCTCACTACAATGCGAGGATCTTTCCCATTTGGATGGCCCTAATCTGGATGGGGTGCCACCTTTCTCTACCTAGAATTCCTTCCAAGTCAGAAATGATCTGGGGTGAGAGGGAAACCATCAGCATCAGCGCAGATGATCAATAGTTGACAAATGATTTCAGGACCTCGACAATCAGGAGTCGCGAGTTCGATGTATGTTGTTTCTCAAAGTTCAGAAATCACAAAAAGCAAGAGTGGATCTAGATTGTTGTTGCTAAAGGAGTTTTGAGTCATCGATCTGGTCCCATTGATCTGAGGCGAGGAAATTTCGGGAACTCGACTATCGGGAGTCTAATGCATGAAAGAAGCTATTTCCCAAATTCGCGATATCGTGAAATGTGAAATATTGATAAGAGAGAGAATATCAAGACTGTTGGTACCATAAGAGATCTAGATCGTCGATACGGTCTGATGGATCTGATGCGAGAAAATTTCGGGATCTCATCTATCGAGAATCCAAAGCATGAAGGCAGCTATTTCCCAAAGTCGTGAAATCGTGAAATGCAAAATTGTGGTAAGAAAGAACATATCGGGACCATTGGTACTAGAATATATCTAGACCATCTATCTATTCCCATGGATCTAACACAAGGAAATTTCAGGATCTCAGCTATCGGGAGTACAAAGCATGACGATAGCTATTTCCCAAAGTTGTGAAATCGCGAAATGCGAAATCACAATAAGAAAGAACAGATTAGGACCATTGGTATCAGAAGCGATTTGGACCATCAATCATCCCATGGATCTAACATAAGAAAATATCAGGATCTTGGCTATCGGGAGTCCAAAGCTTGAAGGAAGTTATTTCCCAAAGTCGTGAAATCGCGAAATGCGAAATTGCAAAAAGAGAGAACATATTAGGACCATTGGTACTAGAAGATATATGGATCATCGATTTGTTCCCATGGACATGAGTAACTCGTACATCGGGAGTCTAGCATGGAGGAAATTGTCTTCCCAAGCCGTGAAGTCGTAAAACACGAAATCTCAAAATTCAAGAGAAGATCTGGACCGTTGATCCCGAGGAAATATGGATTGTCAATCTGGTCCTGAAGCACTCGCTAACTGTAAGAATATAGGATGTAGATATTTTTTGTAAGCTTTTAGTTGGAATTAATATAAGGATCCACTATTTATTCACAAAAAAAACTTAGAATCGACGTTAGAGAAAAAATAATAATTTTATAGATTAACACAATCTAATCAATTTAATCAAAATTAAACATAGATTGTACCATACTCTAATCATACCAAAATTGAAAAACTTCATGATCTATTTAGTTAAATATCATCAAATTTTGTTGCATATTTAACAAAAGTCCATTGACTATTTTATAGATAAAGTGTTATGAACATAAGTGACAAATTTCAAAGAGGTCTTAAGTTTAAAGTACATATAGATACGAAACAAATTTTAAAACCCAACTAAATGTATTATATGTACATAGACATCAAGGTCCAATATGAAGCCTTGTGTACCAATACAAATCAATATATGTATATGGAACTTACATTGCAACTATGAGATGAGCTATTCTTAAAACATTGTGAGAATTTCAAGGATATATAATTTATATGATACAAAGACAATAGGGTATGAAGAATTTGAACTTAATTTATGTGATAAAATAAGAAGGTCGAGGGTGAAAACAACTTTTTGTTCCTATAATATTTGGTTTGCATATGTGTTTGCAAATTATAGATTATGGAATGACCAATTTTTATCCTTTATTTCCTCTAGGAATTCCCTAATATTCCAGGTCTATGGGATCCCTATCCCGGCTTATGAGAGTAGACACTTTGAATTTCATTCGAATACTAGTCATAGGAATTTTGTGGAGGCATTTGAGACCTATTGTTCCTAACAATGTTGAATGATTCATATTGGGAACTCATAGTTTAATTTTTCTGCACAGAGAACTATTCAAGTCTCAATTGTCTTTATAATTGTATCTTGGTAGTGGACATGTCAAATAGTATTTTGAGCAAATAATCATTTTTGACAAAATCATTTGATTGACAATGCAACAGTATTTTAAAGTTATTTGGATGACCTACACCATATTTTATGTTTCCTTTCCTCTTTCAAAGTCATGATCATTTTTATTTCTTATATTGTTTGAAATGAGGGAAAATATTTGTGTCTTGACCATATTTGACAAAAAATGACCATGGATAGTGTTATAGTTTTTCAAGTTGTTGATCTACAAGATAAAATCAGAACTTGAATTTATATATAGTTCAAGTATATTCCAATTAATACATCAACAACCTACTTTTATAAAATTGAGTGTATGTAAAGGTAAGAGATAGATATGATCTTGTCCATTGGATGTAGCCTGGGTGGTTGGGAGGAATGATTGTTACCCTCCCTGCCTTGGTTCAATTTCTTGTGAGTGACATGTTGTGACCCTAAATGGGTCTATAAATATGTTCTTGTTGTTGAGCCCCCTATATGGTGAGAGGGATCCAATCTCTCGAGGTGAAAACCTTTTCTAAAAAAAATATATAGATCTCATCTTGCCCCAAATATATATAAAAAAGTGTGTACATTTTGCGTACATTGTGTACCATATGGAATACCTATACACTATGACTCTAGACAATCAAGTACATATATAGGATAGATACAAATGTTAAAATTATCCTTCTCAATTGGTTGTAATAGATATATTTATTCGGTTTATGACTGGAAAATCTAGAGCATATTATCTCATCCCTAAGTGGTTCGAAGGACATATGGGGACCCGGATATAAATTATAATTGAGATCTAGTTATATGTGTGAGATTGTGTTTAATAAAGAAGTACATGACAAACATTTCATTAAAAATCATGTTACTTGAATGAGCATGTTATTAAAAACCAAACAAGATCAAATTTGGGCATGACTAGAAAATATAGAGCATGCTATCTCATCCATTAAGTGGTCCAAGGACATATTGGGACCCGAATATTTAATAATTTTGAATAGAGCAATTTCAATCTAGTTTTATGAAAAAAATTGTAAATAAAGCTTGGTAAGTTACAATTCATCAAAAATATAGTTCCTTATTTGAATGGACAGTGAAAGTAAACTAAAGAATATGATTCCAGAATCCTACATATTCATAAATATGTGTACTTTCAATGCAAAATAAAAACAAGTATGGAATGTATGTTACTTGCTTAAAGAAATCGTAATGGTATGACATCTTCAATTATTTGTTCATGATCGACTATTGACATTTTCTGTTTTCTAACTTTTGTTTTTTTCCTTGATTGAACCTCTATTAAATTTGTGTGTTGCACATACCAAATGACTATATTGACAACTTATGATATCCAATTGATAGTCTTGAAAGTGAACATGACTATCGGTTTGATGGGTTTCTTGAAAAAAATAGCCTTTCAATGCGATGGATCATCTTTCATATATAAAACTGTTATCATCAAAATCTTGTAATAACCTCATCTTTCCTTCTATGCATCACATCAAATAATATTTCACGTTTTCATTGTTGTGTATAGGTGCATCCATGACAAAGACATCTCCTACAAATAATTTTCTATGTTCCAACAAGCAACTCTCATTAGATTAACACACATGCATGTGACATTACTCATATACTATATATAAATTTTATATATCCATTACAAATACATCTACAAGTTGTTTAAATATTTAATAAATATGTTTGAATAATTGAAACATAAATTATCTTCTCTAACAAGATCATAAACTCTATCGCCATCAATTGACACTATATTTTCATTTGATTCTATCTCCTCTACGCTTTCAAGTGCCATTTGCCCTTTTGTATTAATTTTGGTATGTCTCCAAGATTTAACATATTCTACATTTTCTCTTTCGCAAATCTCTGTGGATTTTGTGTCCTCTATGCAAAATGAACAAAAACAAAGCTTCATTTCTTATATCAAATGAAAACACATTTTGATAGTGTTTTGTTTTAACTGAATGGAATTTGTGTGTCCCATGTATTGTACTAACCTCATATGGGATTGATCTATTTAAATCTTGGTTTCCAATATACCAAAAACCCTAGCACATGGTTCAAGAATAATTTATTTAAATAAATTCATATGAAATGTTGATATACATGTTAAAGAAAACAACTTGTTAACTTGAACTCTATCAAGAACATGATTGAATATCATATAAATTTAAACATGCAAATAAAAATATCATGTGTACATGTGTAACATATATATACACACATCTACGCACATCCATTGACGGATTATTTTCACATCTTAGTGCCAGTTTGCACCATTAAACAACTTGATTGGTGTATTCAAATCGTTTGACATGAGGGTTCATTTGATACCTTTGAAGTGCTCATTTTACACATGCCCTGCACCGTCGTTCTCTCCTTTTCCATGACCATTATCAAACAAATTTCAACAATGTGTAATGTTTGATTTTTTTTTTAAGCGACACAACCAATAGAATGATCATGAAGATTTGAATTGACCTGCACATCCATTTGACCATATCCAATGTCGATCGAATCTGATCCCACATTCTTTTAATGAATCATAAAATTTTTCAAAACAATGTTGTACATAATGTGTATCGTGTGCTGAATCATCACTTATATAAAAGTGATATTCTTTAATAACATGTTGATTGTGATTGGTGCTTTCTATTTTATCAACACTATGTTGAGAAGGTATATATAGAACGTGGAAAAATATAGTGACTTTATCAGAATGATAATATCCACTATGTATTTATTTTTGTGTAGCGAATGCGTAATTCTCTGCAAAATCAACTACAGACAAAATTATCCCTGGTGGAAAGACTTCACGAGATTGTTTGAATTGTAGGTATTTTCATCGAGCTCTATGTGAATGTTTGGTGTATTTATAAATTTATTCCTCAAACTTCTTCAAAAAATCTATCACATAGATTTTATGTACATTCAAATCAATCCTTTTGGAAATAACATTTGAAGAATTTGGAGTCATGTTGTTGATATATTCATATCTCTTCCAATTGACTATTATATTAGACAAGGATTGATCATTCATATCAATAGGATACTTTGAGGGAAACAAACTTAGATTTCTACAACGATCACATTTCATTCCACCAACACATTGGTTTTGGTAAAATAATTCATCACCTTCTCTTTCACATAGAATTTGAGATATAAAAGCATGGAATGTGGAAGGAGGAAGTGAAATTTCCCATAACATTTTACCAAAATCGAGAAAAGTGTCATAATATAACTAAAATTCCACATGATAACGAAAACAAGTTCCACAAACAACGATCGTTCTAACAAACCATGGTTTTTGTTGCACAAATGTATTGATGCAAATTTGAACTCCTTTGTTCTCTTATTTGAACTTATTGAACAATTATATTTGTGTCATTGGAAATATATGTTTCGGATGTTCTTCATATTATTTTCATGCTATAATTCATTGCAATGGATCCCTTTTATGTGGTGAAACACATCTCTTTAATATTTGTAAATTCTTCAACGGGTCGATTCTTTAACATTTTATGCAAATCTATCTTTGTAGGGATGTCTAGAAATAATTGTCCAACAAATAAGTTCATCATTTGCATCTATTTGCAATCAAAATTTTCTATGTTTGTAGATTGTTTTTCTTTAGGTTCCCATCGTTTTTTCCATGTGTTGTGTCAAACAATATTTTATATTGCTAGATGAAACAATTGTTGTTTGTATCACTCTACATGCACCACTGATTTTCTTTTTGAGATTTTCCAAAATATTTGAATGCATAGCTATTGTTCTATGAGGATCTCAGTGGTCATCCACTGTTTCCAACTGGATCAAAATGGTTTTTTTGGCAACTTACTACTTTTAGCAGTTTTTTAGTTCATGAACTTCTGGGGCCATTTTGAGGGCCTAAACAACACTTTTTTGTGATAGGGAACCTAAAATATAGTCAAAATATTTGGTTGATCCCCCTAAATGAATATCCTCCTCAATACCCTTACAATCATCTATCCTTCACCCTAAACAAAGATTGTATGAAAAAGTTACGACCCTGAGAAGTTGATGTACTAACTTACCCCAATGGGGCCCACATGCCTTTTGGCGCTTCATCTCCTAGGGTAAGGTTTTGGGATGTATAGGACTTTAAAATTCATGTTTATTGTAAAAATTCCTTCATAACCTCATTTTGTTCATATTCTTGTGAATGAGTGTAGCCATCACATCTCTTTGCAGAGATAAGATGCCACCATTCTAGAAATTTTGTTTTCATTCTGCATTTTATAGTTTTCAACATATTTCTTATTTAATAGAAGTCAATTTTGACTGTATCTCTGTTATTTTTCACTATGTATCTATTTTAATATTATAAATCCATGGATTCATTTTGTTTCACTCATAAATACGGATCAGTGATATCAGATTGGTCTGCTCCTTGTCATTTTTTTAATGCATGCCCCCAATGTGGTTAGGGTATAGAGAGTTGGATATTGAGATTTTTTCTCTCGAGGACAACTTCTCTCACACGGTGAAGAAACCCTCCATGGGACGAGAAAAGAAAGATTATGGGACAAGAGGTCCTTTCAAAATGTTGCTTGAGGAATCCCTTGAGTGACATAGGAACAATATGATGGACAAATTTTCACAATTCCTTTGACATTTTCCGACAAGTGACACATCCTCCTCAAGTGGAGGCGTCGCCCCCTTCAAGGTACAAATCAATTTTTATATTCCTATATTTGAAGGTCAAATAGATGTGGATGTCATAGATAAATGTTTAAACCTTCTAGAAGGGTATTTTTCTATCAACAACATTTTCGATAGAGAAAATATTGCATTTGCGCTCCTCAAGGCCATCCCCCATGTCAAAGATTGGTGGGAGACATTTTGTGAGAAAAAGGAAATAGAGGGATCCACATTATTTGCAGTTGCACCCACTTGGGGTTCCTCCAGGGATGCTATTAAGGAACAATACTACCATGCTGGAAGTTATGATGAACAGTATACAAGATGGACCACATTGCGTCAACAAAGAGACCAAACAACGCTAGAGTTCACGAATGTCTTCCATACCTTGCGCACCAACATGGGTATCAAATATTCTAAGTGGCATCTAGTGTTCAAGTACTGAATCGGTATGCACAGATACATCCATACAAAATGGAGTTTTTGGACATATCATCCTTGGGTGCGACCTATCGATATGCCATCAAAATCAAGCATAAGGTGAAACAAAATATGCAACAATTTGGGTCCAGTAACCAATCACAACAAAATAAGGGAAAAGGAATCCCCAACCCATAAAAAAAAGGACATAGAAAATATGGGATACCTTAAGAAAACCAGTTCAATCCACAAGCAAAGAAGGAAAATGGGAAGATGAAGTGGTGTGACTTCCATAAGAGACCCTGGAATAAAAATGTTGTTTGTCACTCCAAGAAGTCATTGGTGGCTGAGGTAAAAGTATTTGAATCAGATGTAGGTTCTGAATATAAATCACAACCTGAAAAGGGGAGACATATCATTGACGTGGAACCCAGTGCCACCGTTTCTACCACCAATATCCATCCTGGTGAACTTGGTGAGCCAAAGGAAGGGAAGCATCTCTTTCATTCACAAATGTTGATAAAAGGAATTCCATTTCACTTCATCGTTGATAGCGATAGACAAAATAACCTTATATCATCATAGGTCATCAAGCATATAGCCCTGACGACAATGTCGTACCCACATCCCTACACCATCGGATGGCTCCGTCAAGGAAGTGATCTTCACGTCAGCCAACAATGCCACATGTTGTACAACATCAAGCCATGCAAAGATGAGGTATTGTGTGATGTTTCTCCCCTTGAAGTTTGTGATATTATTTTGGTCCAACCTTATTTATGGAAACTTCATGTTGTATATGAGTCTAGGCCTCGCGGTGTTATTATTACTTTGATTAGGAAATTGTATAGGATTCTTGAGGTAGTCCCACCTAGTGTTATTTCCTTGATGTCTTCCAAGAAATGCATGGAGGTCATTTATCATATCAGGAAGTTTGTCTTCTTCATGATTTTCTCTTAGAGTGAGTAAAAGGTTGCAGCCACATCCATGGCCTCTATGGATGACCTCTTCATGCGGCATAAGCAAGTGATAAGGTCATGGAAGAATACAAATACATCTTCTCATCACATGTTTGGGTAACTTTGCAGTGCCAATTCAAGCATCCCATCGATATGACCCCCAATGCACTTCTACCTATGGGCCAGTCTATCACCGCTCTTTGCTAGAAAATGAGGAGATCAAGCATCAAATCCAAGAAATTCTCCACAAGGGGCACATCCGACCCAGTTCATCACCTTGTGGAAGCCCAATTGTGCTAGTATAGAAGAAAGATGGGACTTGGTGACTCTCCATTGATTATCGGGATCTAAATAAAATCACAGTCAAGAACCAGTACCCAATTCCCTGAATCGTTGATCTCCTTGATCAATTCAAGGGGGGGGAAATACTTCAGTAAGATTGATATGAAGTATGGATAATATTAGGTCCTAGTATAATAAACAGATCTATGGAAAACTGCCTTCAAGTCAAAATAAAGTGTTTTTGAATGGTTGGTCATGCCCTTTGGTTTGAAAAATTCCCCAACAAATTTCATGAGAATGATGGACGACATTGTGTTAGTGTATCTGTATTACATCCTTGTCTACAAAAAGACTTGAAAATAACACTTGCAACATATTCAACAGGTTCTTCACACTCTGCAACAAAACAAGCTATATTACAACTTGGAAAAATGCTCCTTCTGCATGGATAGGGTCCAGTACCTAGGATACATTGCTGATGCGTATGGTGTGCATGTTGATCCATCCAAGATCCAAGTCATCCATGACTAACCAGCCCCCACCACACTCATTGAGCTTCAAAGATTCTTATCCCTTTCCAATTTCTACCATAGGTTCATGTTCGGATTCTCCCATATTGCATGGGCCTTAAGCCAAATAACCAGGGGTGATGGTAAGGAAAACTTTGTGTGGGGATTGTCCTAACAAAAAGATTTCCATGATCTGAAGCAGCTCTTGGGATCCACCCCAGTTCTCTCATTACCTGACCTACAATATCGTTTTGAGATTGAGACAGATGCTTCAAACTATGTTGTGGGCACAACCATCACTCAGCATGGCCACCCCATGGCCTATAATATCAAGACACTATGAGATGTCATCCATAAGTATACTAGTTACAAAAAATAAATGTACTCCACTATGCAAGCCTTCCACCAGTGGAGGAATTTCATTCTCAAGAAGGAGACAATCATCCACACTGATCATAAGTCGTTGCAGTTCATGCGAACACAAGGAAAATTGTTGAATCACTACCATCAGAATTGGTCCACATATTTGCAGTAGTTCCACCTCAACATCAAGTATAAAATAGGAAGTACCAACCGAGTTATTTATTTCCTCAGTTGACCTCCAATAACGACACTAACCACAATGCTGAATTCTTGCAGCCACGGGACCTCCAGATGGCCCCACCTCCATGAGACAAATCTTGACTTCGCCAACACCTACCAGAAATTAGACACAAACACAATTGTCACAAATTTCCATCTTCAGGATGAGATGTTCTACCATATGGACCATCTCTTCATTCCATCAAGAGAGCGAGCGAAGTTGATTTGGGAATCCCACTATAGTCGGGTGGCAGGACAATTAGGAATGGAAAAGAGAGTGTAAGTAATGAAGTGACATATCTGTTGGTCAAAACTTCGACAGGATGTCAACAATTATATCTGGTCCTCTACTACCTATCATATTTCCAAACTAGCCACTAAAAAACAAGGCCTATACACTCATCTACCTACTCCTAATAGACCTTGGGAATCCATCTCAATGGACTACATGTCGAGCCTTCCATCCACCAAGCGGGGAAATGACTTTGTTTTTTTGTTGTTAGTCTCTTTTCCAATCTCACGATTTTGGTCACGTGCAAGAAGAGAATCTCAGTGGAGGCCACTTCCAAGATCTTATTTGAATGAGTGTGGGTACACTTTGGGATCCCAAAAACCATTATCTCGCATTGAGACAATCGGTTCCTCAGCACATTCTGGTTGAGCCTCTAGTCATTGTTGGACACCAATCTCACCAATTCCACTCCCTTCCACCCTAGACAGATGAACAAATCGAGGTCATCAACCAAATGATCATGCATATCATTCACATGTACAATTCCAATAACCCCCACAACTAGGATGAGAATATTCCCTATGATTGACACAACTACAACATATACCTCATAGCTCAACCGGCCATAGCCCCTTTCATGTGGGGTTGGGATTTCAACCATTGGGTCCCGTGGATGTTGCACTACCCCTTGTGACCACTCAAGAAGACTTGTTGGATGATCCAAATAGAGATTAAAAATCCACCCAGTTCATTAAGTGGATCCAACGCATCTGCCAATAGGTTAATGATATTTTACAGAAGCCCAATTCCAAGTACAAGTAACACCATGATCAACATCGGGTGCCAGACTAGTTTCAGGTGGGAGACAAAGTTTGGTTGCACTTGCATAAATAACACCTTACAAGGCCTCATTAGAAACTTCATCCACTATGTTATGGACCCTACACCATCACCAATTCTATGGGTGACAATAATTTTAAGCTCAACCTTCCCCCCTTCCTTGGCTTGCACCCAGTGTTCAATGTGGACCTCCTTCGGTCTTATTTTCCACCATTATTGGAAACCTCAGAGATAGAAAAACAATTGAAACAAACAGATATCAACCTTGTCTGCATGGAATAGGCATCCACTAATGATATTTTGGATGCACAGGCTAAGGGCACTCACCAACAAAGGATCCATATTTATTGGGTTGTCAAAGAAGGTCATCTCTTGCACCAAGGCAAGTGGCTCACCGGGGGCCAAATTCAGCAGAAATTTGCTCATATGATGGGGGCACTCAATGCAATGGAAACCATTTCTTCCTAAGGGGGTGGGGGGGATTTATCTAGGAGGATCTTGGTGGCCACCCACCTTTTCCAAATGGAAACTTACTATTTTTAGCAGTTTTTCGGTTCTTGAACTTCTCGGGCCATTTTGAGGGCCTAAACGATGCTTTTTCACTATAATGAACCTCAATGATTAAAAAAGGATATATTTGATCCCACTAAATGAATCCTCTCCTTCATACATTTCCAATTGGCTATATTGCAACCTAAATGAAGATCATATGGAAAATTTACGACCTCGGGAAATTGATGTACTAACTTACACCAACGGGGCCCATATGAATTTTTACACTTCATCTCCTAGGGTCAAGTTTTTGGATGTCTATTGTTTTGGAATTCATGTTTATTGTAAAAAGTAATTCAAACCCTCATTGTACTCATGTTCTTGCGAATTAGCGTAGTCGTCACATCTCTTTTTAGAGATAAGCTGCCACAATTCTAGCAAGCTTGTTTTCGGTCTGCATTTTATAGTTTTCAACATATTTATTATTTAATAGAAGTCAAGTTTTATTGTATCTATTTTATTTTTTACTGTGTCTCTCTGTTAATAGTATATGTAATATTCCATATATAAAAGGTATGCAGAACATAAATAAATAGCTAGAAATGGAAGATGAACAACAATATAACTAGAATAACACCAGGATAATACAAAAATTATAACAAAATAACACCAGAAATAACACTTTGATTACTAAGAGAAATGTTCACTTGCCTCTTCGAGGGGGAAAATTCTAGCAGAGAATAACTCTATTACTGATCCGAAATCAGATCCAGAAGCCTGACAGGGCTTGAAAAATGCTCAAAAATTAAAGTGCTCGGAATGCAATGAAAACTATGCCATTGCGTCCGTCTCGTCTTCCTGATTTCGGTGGTATATTTACTTTGTCAAACGGACTCCTTATGGAGAAGATATCGCATTTTGTCCGATAAGTCAAACAGGCAAAACAAATTGTTGACTGTGCAGTCTGTACAGTCCGTACGGATGCTAACGTGGCATGTCCGTACGCTGATGTGGCATGTCTGTATGCTAACGTGGCAGGTCCGTACAGGCAACATGTGGCAGCTCCGGGAGGCGACACGTGTTAGGAAGATTTGGGCGTTTGGGCGTACGGTTGGACCTATCCCGAGGTGACACATGTCACCACTGTAAGGGTGACACATGGCACAGGTGACATCAGCAGATGATGTGGCAGGTTGACAGGGAAGTACAGTAGGGATGATGTGGTAGAGGTGACATGGGAATATGGTCGACAGGTGGCAAGCACGTGGTCCAATCAGCAACTAACACGTGGTGTGTTTTGGTTGGTTGGTTAGGTGCCACGTGGCCTAGTCATGGGCTGCCACGTGGCACCCCGTGATTGGTTATTGGTTTATATGTAAAATTGGTATGGCATGGCCAGGGGTCGAACCCGCGACCTCCCAATGGCTAAAGGACTGGAAGGGTTGGGATAACCGCCCGCCCAGCCGGTGGTGCTTGTAAACCATTCGGCATTAAAAATATTTGAATTTAAACAAAGTTCTTGTCCGGGTTGGAAAGGGTTGGGGCCTAGCCCCAGCCCGTGGATTTATTATACTCGCCTTACAACTGGGAGCGCGGGGTTACACCAACGGCGTGGGTAATTTTTATGGCCGTGGTTCCATGGAAAACGCCCGATAACCAGGGGCTATCCCTGCAAAAAGTGTGCGCGGTTACAACTTTAAGCCACGGGTCCTATGTGTATGCACGTGACCGGGAGCTAGCACCGAGTGGAGAGGGGTCGGCGCTTAGCCCTTTGGGCTAGCGCTTGGCCATGTGAATCCATATGACCATTCAAAGGGGCGCACGTGCAGATGAAGGGGGCTAGGCCCAATTTATAACTATAAAGTGGGTTTTTTTAACTACTTTTTGGGTTTTAATTATTAATTAACCTATTTTTAATGTATTTACTCCATTTTTGGGAGTTATTGGGTAGTTTTGAAGCCTAAATTCTTGGAGGAAGTTGGAGATGAGCAACCAATTTCCTAGCTATATAACCCAGGCCTGTTTGAGGCCAAAAAGGGGCATTCAGAGAAGAGTTATGCTGAGGAGAAGCCAAGCCAAAGCCATTTTGAGGCAGAGAAGCTTTTGAGGAGGAGACGTTGTTGGACCATTTCTGGGAGCTCTGGACGTCCGTTTTGCGTGTCGTTTTCTTTGCATGGTTCTAGAGATCTAGAAGAACATGACCAGATTAGTCTTGTAGCCATTTGGAATTGCAGTGATGTAATTTTGAGCTTTTGAACAGAAATAAAGAAGCCTCCCCCACAGAGAAAAAGGCCCGGAGACGTAGGCAAAGTTGTGCCGAAATCCGTTATCAATCAGCATGTTATGGTTTGTTGTTTATTCTTTCATTTCATATCTGCATATATGTATATGTCTATCATAATTCCTCTTATTTTCTCATTCTTTCACTAAGTTTCCCAAATGGTTAAATAACGCATGCAAATTTAAAACTCAACCATAAGTCATTAAAAGATCCGGTGGATCAATTACAATAATATCCAAGACAAAATTTCTCATACCCTCGACTCCTATTTATACTAAATGTGTCTATCAAAAGAACCATCTAGAGGAATATCCTTCTAGAAGCGGAAGCTTCTATTAGGTTTTCTTACATTGGACTTATTCTTCCTTATTTCTAGGCCTTATTAATATTGACCTTTATTGCATGGAAATATATTATTCTACCTACATGAGGGTTTAGGTCCCTAACATTTCCTCCCCCTTAAAAACAACCTTATCCTCAAGGCTTGATATGGGAAAATTGTTGCAGAATGGTAGTTGGTTCCCAAGTGGCATCTGCTAGAGTTGTATCATTCCACTAGACTAACACTTCCTTGATGGTTCATTGATGCATTCGATGCTCACGCTAGTCCAAAACTGCTTGTGGTTGTAGCCAAATGGAGCCTTATTCTTCCAACTCAAGAAGGTTGGTTTGAGTTTGTCACTTAGTTCCAATCACCATCTTTAAGCAGGAAACATGAAAAACAGGATGTAGCTTAAAATGACTGGGAAAAACTAACTAATAGGACACCTATCCCACATGCTTGAGAATGGTATAAAGACCATAAAATTTGGGCTCTATTTTCTGACAATGGTCATCCTTAAGGGAAGTTTGCTTGTAAGGTTGCAGTTGAAGAAACACTTGATCCCCTTTTGCAAATTGACGTTTATAGCGACCTTGATCTCCTTGTTGTTTCATGCGATTCTAGGCCATGAAAAAATTCTCTTTGAGGATACGGAGAATATCTTCTCGACCTATAAGAGTTTGGTAAACATCCTAGACCTTCGAGACACCTGGAAAATATGAGAGGACTGAAGGTGAATTTTTTCCATATATTGCTTCAAAAGGTGTCGTGCGCGTAGCTATATGGTACAAAGTGTTGTACCACCATTAAACTAGTGGTAACCATTGAACCCACTGATTTTGTCTTTCTGATGAAAAACACCTCAAATATGTTTCCAAACATTTGTTGACAAATTCAGTTTTCCATCAGTCTGGGGATGATAAGTTGTGTTGAGATGCAATTGCGTTCCTTGTAGCTTGAACAATTCTTGCCAAACATTGCTAGTGAAAGTTGGGTCGCGATCAAAAACAATAGAATGTGGCATGTCATGAATCTTGAATACCTGATCCATGAAAATTTGAGCCATAGTAGATGTTGTAAATGGGTGTTGAAGAACACATAAATGAGCATACTTGGAAAGACAATCAACTACCACCATGATGACTGATTTATTGGCTGATTTAGGTAAGACAATAATAAAATCCATAGAGATATCCTACCAAATATTAGGTGGAATAAGAAGTGGTTGTAGTGTGCCAGGATATTTGACAGTTTCACCCTTGTTGCATTGACACACATCACATTCAGCCACAAAATTACGAATATCTTGTTTCATACCCTCCTAGAAAAAAGAACTTTTGACCCGATCATAGGTTTTGGTAAACTCGGAGTGCCCAGTTGTGGGTGTAACATGAAGCTCATAAAGTACTCTGGATTTAAGTTTTGACTTTTTACTTAAATACAAATGGCCTTTGTACTGAATATCATCATTGATCCAAGAGTACCCTGGGGAAACTGGAGAATTGGACTGCAATTGTTGTAACAGATGTGAAATTTTGGGATCATGTAGCCATTCCTAGCGAATAGGTTTGAGACAATTTGGTACAATGAAAGAGAGAGAAAAAAGAGACCCTTCATCTTCATATTTTATGGAAAGTGCATTAGCAACCACATTGTCTTTTATTTTTTTGTAAATGATCTCATAATCATATCCAAAGAGCTTAGTCACCCGTTTTTGTTGCTCAGGGGAGGAAAGGTGTTGTTCCAGAAAATACTTGAGGCTTTGATGATCTGTCTTAATTTGGTAGATTTTCCCCAATAGATAAGGTCTCTAAAGATCCACGACATGAAAAATAGCCAACATTTCCTTTTCATAAATTTATTTGCCCAAATTTCTCTCGGACAGTTGTTTGCAGGTAAAGGCCAAAGGTTGACCCTATTGCATAAAGACATCGCCAATTCCTTTCCCAAAAGAATCACATTCCAGGACAAAGGTCTTTGTGAAATCAGGAAGGACCAGGACTGGAGTGGTGCACATGGCCATATTCAAGGTTTGAAAAGCCTGAGCAGCTACTGGAGTCCAAGTGAAAGAATTCTTTTTAAGGAGTGTAGTGAGAGGTACCGCAATCTTTCCATAATTCTTAAGAAACTTGCAATAATAGCCTATTAAACCCAAAAATCCCCATAAGATTTTGAGAGTCTTTGGGTGAGTCCAATATTGCATAGCTTCAATATTTTTAGGATCCACTCTGACTTCATCCTTGCCAACAAGATGACCCAAGTTCTCTACTTCCTAGGCACCAAAAGCACATTTAGATTGTTTGAGGAAAAGTTGGTGCTGAGAGAGTAGATGGAGAATTGGATCCACATGAGCAAGATAGTTTTTCTAGGTTTTGCTACAGATGAGGATATAATCAAATAAAACTAACAAAAAATGAAGGAGAATAGGACGGAAGACATGATTCATGAGGATTTGGAAAGTGGATGGAGCATTACACAAGCCAAAGGGCATGAAAAACAGCTCATAGTGTCCCTCATGAGTTCTAAAGGAAGACTTAGGAATGTCCCCCAATTTCATACAGATCTGGTGGTAGCCCGAACAAAGATCAAGTTTAGTAAAGAACTGAGCGCCAGTCAATTCATCTAAGAGGTCATCAATGACAGCAATGGGAAATTTGTCTTGAATGGTGAGTTTGATGAGGAAGTGGAAGTCAGGATACATGTGCCAAGAAACTTATTTCTGAAGGACCATGACCATAGGAGAAGAGTAGGGAATCATACTAGGGGTGGATAACACCTACGTTGAGCAATTCTTGAACCATTTTCTCAATTTCATTTTTTGGGGAAAAGGGATGACAATAGGGACAGATATTGGGAAGAAGGCTTCTTGGGACAAGCGGAATGGAATGATCATGAACTCCAAGGGAACGAGGGAAACCCTCGGGAGTGGAAAAATCCATTTGATGTTTAGAGAGGATGGATTGGAGATCTTGTGGCATAGAGGGTGTCTCAGTGGCTTTGATGGCATGGAATTGGGCAATAATGCCAGAATGAACTTTTTTTAGCATCTTTTACATGCGATGGGAACTAATTATCTCTGGGGAACTGACGATGATGCCTTCGAAATTATATTGTTGGCCCTCTTGGTCGAGTTTCATGGTTAATTCCTTAAAATCCATGATAATGGGACCCAAATTCCTTAGCCATTCTGCACCCAACGCAATGTCACAACTGTCCATGTCAATAGAAAACATATGATATTTTAGATGGTAGTCACCAATTTGGAGACACAAATTTTCACAACACCCTCCACATTTCATGGAATCACCATTGGAAATCATGATTTGGAAATTATTGACTGCATGGATATAGAAATTAGTTTCTTGGGAAATGCAGAGATGAATAAATTGTGAGTGCTTCCACTATCAACAAGAATGATGACCTTCCTATGCTTGATGTAACCAATTAGCTTGAGGGTTTGGGGAGCAGAGAAGCCAGTGAGAGAATTTAGGGAAATGGTCGGTTCTTCTCTAGGAGGGTCTAAGGGAGTGGTTATGTCTGTGGGTTCAGGTGACATAGACATAAGGGGATCCTCAACATCCTCTTCTGAAACATCCTTTGAGATGGCCATAAAAATATTTTGTTCCTTACACTTGTGTCCCGAAAAATATTTGTCATCGCAATTATAACAAAGTCCTTTGAGTTGGCATTCAACCATTTCAGCCCTTGTCAATTTATGGATCTTGAGTGGAGTATAAGGAGGAGTGGGAGTTATTGGTTTAGTGGGAAGAATAAAGGAAGGTTTTCATTTTTAAGAAGAGACAACTTGTTGTGCTTCCTTATCTATTTTAGTAGCATCCACCCAACTCCGAGGTCGATCCATGAGGACATGAGCATGAATCTCATCCTTGAGGCCATTGATAAAACATTCTCAGAAAAAATCATCAGACGTGCCCTCTGTACGAAAATTCGGTCGCTCAAAAGAAACTATAAAGTCTTCCACTGTGCCATATTGTTTCAACTTTGTCAAACGGCCTAAATGGTTTGTGTCAGTGTCAAATCATTCATAAATCTCTCCCACAAAGTGTTTCCAAGTCACATACCCTTGGCAGACATTTTTTATCCATTGCCACCATTTCCAGCGTTCTTGATCTAGATGGAGAACACCATACCAGAGTTTGGACAACTCATTCCTAATTCCATACAAAGAAATATAATTTTTTATTTGAGTTACCTAGCCAGTTGGATTTGATCCATCAAATTTGGTCACATCCACATGCGGAAGAAGTAGGTCACGCTGAAAGTGATGGGGCTGGAAATTCTAGAAATGAGAGGAAGTTTCACCTTCGGTATGCAAAGGTGGGTCAGATAAGGGAAGATCTGTAGGGATATGCAACTTAACGCAGATCGTGGTAGTGATAGTTTCAATCTTGGTAGTAATGTCTTGTTTGAGCTCTTGTCTGAGTTCCTCGATTGAGGTAGCGACTAAATTCACGATGGATGAATGCATTTTTTGATTGATGGAGAGAATATTGGCATTGATCTATCACACCTCTTGTTGGGTTTCAGTGAAATTAGCGTGCAAGGTATTGAATTGAGCTTCCAAGTGTTTGCTTTGGGTATTGGCCATGATGACTAGGGAAACCAAAAAGGGGTGGGTGGGACCACATAGAAAATGGGTTATGGGTGAAGTGTATCACAACAATCAGGGAGATGAGGTGTATCCAATGGGGTAAAGCCCAAATAAGGGTGTTGGAAGGAGGTTGGGTCCACAAAAAAAAATTGTGCTGAAAAATGATAGGTATGACTGCGATCAGAGCGAAGAGATAAAACCAATGGAATAGGTATCAAATAATGGTTCCAACTGGATCCATACTTTTTTTTTTACTACTGTGGAGCTATACTCTGATCTGAAGAATATTGCAGTGATGAAATGTCTAAATGCTTAACAGGAAAAAATTTGTAGTCATTTCGCAACTCGAACGCATGAGACACAGTTGCGTCGTAAAAGATATTATCTAGTCTGTTTTTGTTTCCGTCCCAAGGGTTAGGTATTCATGGTTTCTACAGACAAGGGTTTTTCATGTGTTATATCTCTCTGATATACATGTGGGGCCCAACAATAGTACTCAGACCAATATCTCAGGGCACCAACTAAAGCGGTTAGACCGTACCCTTAATTGTACTACCCAACTACATAGGTACTAGAGAGTATCTTCTCCAGTGTTATTCTTGGTGGAACTATAGCAGTCAGGCAGTCAATCGATTTATTTATGAAGGGCTTCAAGAGATCTAGTTTGATCCGTATAGAGGTCATGTCTCATGCGCTACCACTCGAAGGGGTACCAATAGCGGTTACAAGGGTGGCCAAAAGATGTGCACTTAAGTACCACTTGTATTTCCTGCGTGTATGAATCCGGGACCACGGTTTTATGCACGTAACGATATATCTCTGTATCTTAAAGACATCGGAATACATCTCTACCCTGAAAAACATTAACCCACAATTTTCTGCCAAGGAAGGTGCTCTAATACCACCTGTAATATTGCAGATATAAAAAGTATACAGAACTGAAATAAAAAGCTAGAAATGGCAGATGACACTTGGCATGCAAAAGGATGTGCATCAAGGGAGGAAGTGTCATTTAAGTATTGTTGGATCGGTTGCTATCATGTTTCCTTTTTTATAGCAGTTTGTTAATAGTTGTGTTGACATGTGAAAATGACCATCTGTCAATTAGGAGAATGAGTCTGGTCCGGGGTTGTCTAAATAACCCAATCCATTTGGTGTAACTTGTTCTGATGGGTTTAATGGCTCCGTTAGCCAATCTAAGAGTCCTAAAGAAACAAAATAAAAGAAATGAAATAAATAACTAATTACTAATTACTATATATATATGTACATACGTATGACATAACTATTGTAGGTATATTTAAATAACATATATACTTATCCTTTTTTTGTACATGATACACACACTGCAAGTTTTAATCTAAACTTACAAAACTCAATGTGAAAAATGATTTCTTTGAAGAAGCAGATAAAGAAAGCACATAAAAAATATTTTTGGTTTTTTCCTTATAAATCTTAAACTAATAAAAAGAAAATACTATGAAACATAAACGTGTGAATAGTCGAAAGCCAAACCACACATTCGAATTTCAGTGATAAAAAAATAATAGAAAAATGTAAATGAGCTAACCTGTTAGTGAATTAGTGATGTGTATGCAAGCATCTTTATGATTTGAGAACATCCAAGTACCATGTCTAAGAGGGAAACCTACAAAGAACCTTAAGATTGTTCTAAATAAATTCAGAACAATGTGTTGGTAGTTTGGGTGTTAATGACTGAATCAGAAACACCAACATAAATATGTAATTTCATGATTATACATAATTACTGTAAGATAAATCTGAAAGTAATCTGTACATTTCATTTTTCAATCAAAATTGAAAGATAAACCCTGTTGTTTTCACTGAAAACATAATCACAACATTTATAATTTGAGGAACAAATTGCATATGGTATTTATAATATAATATCTTGCACATCACAGATCGTTTAATCTAAAGATATCAGATCTATACATGTATTAGGACATAACAAAACATAAATGATAACATTATAAACAAAAGGCTAAATCAAAAATGTGTAAAATGTTATTTCATTAAGTTCTGAAGATACCCATCCATCTCTTTCTCCCAGCGGAGATGTGTTCATTACAAAAATCTGAAGTATTTAAAGAGTTCAAGCAAACTAAGCATCTAATATTCTAAGATAGAATCAAATCCCAGGATGATTTACTAATTACAAAAATAAAGGGTAATAAAAGCACTCAATATCAAATTGTATCTCTTAAGATTATAAAAGGTATGTTTCTATTTACAAAATGAGCCAAAGAAACGACTAATAACCCCAGAAATACTCCATATCATTATATCACCAAAAGATGCACGATATCATAAAAGGAAAAATGAAATAAATAAATTTAGATATTAATTTAACCATTATTTTCCAAAATTTCGAATGAGAACAGACTGGCTACAAAATCTGTTGATTTTGTAGCTAGTCTTATTTTAAACAATAGAAATCTAATTGAATCTATATTAATAGAAAAAAATAAATAAAAACACAACTAAGATAAAAACAAATCTTCACCTTACAACTGAATACTAAATTCGAATAAGAGGACTTCAGAGTTAATCACTGCTTTGACACACTCAACATTTTTTATTATTATATTTCCAACTCTTTTCAAGCGTTTCCCTTGCCTTTGTGCACTGAACTTGAGTATGTGGTTTTCACTTGTTAATGAGTGAATCTGAGATGTGAGGATCTTTATCTTCGCTTGAAGGGAGGGGACATGTTTGTAATACTTGTCTATCCAAAATAAACACACTTCAAACCATGGATCTAGAACAGTTGATTGAGGAGACATATGACTGTGCATCAAAACGCTTCCACTATATACTATGGGATTCTGGCTAAGTTTGATCCCTAGGAAATTTTGATTATGTTTCAGGCATGGTGACATATTATCTACAAAATCATAGGTATAATTGGGAATTGACTTATGGTAAGTTAGATCTTCCTCTTCCAAGAACTTTTCGATTTCAAAATCAGAGCTCTCATGGACCTCGATCACTTTGATCGAGCTCACATGAGCTCTCATTTTATTCTGTAAACTCCTTGAGATCAATCTCCGAGATCATTTGT
The DNA here is from genome assembly GCA_000966675.3 of Picea glauca. Lineage (NCBI taxonomy): Eukaryota > Viridiplantae > Streptophyta > Pinopsida > Pinales > Pinaceae > Picea > Picea glauca. The sequence continues at coordinate 230,152 of JZKD02S0285665.1, read as the reverse complement.
TAATAAACCCTAAGGTTGGATTCTTCCTGGACAGTTTGTGTGAGCGTTTATTGTCATTCTTTGCCATGGTATTAGGGCACACATCCTTCTCATGTTCAGGAGATTCAATGATCCTAGGATCAACATCCTATTGCTTGAACATAGACTCATCAAGTGCGGGCCTATCATAGGGTTCTTTGAATAATAAAACCGGTCTGTCAATGGAAGGGATAGGGGGTTTTTCAAGCATAGGCTTATCAACCACAGGAACCTCGACAGGTTTGGATGTTACAAATCCATTGTGAGATAGGAAAGTATCTCAATCATCGCTCTGCAACTTCAAATGATGGACTAACAATATCCTAATCAACCCATGGTGGAATAAACTGGAATTCAAACACTGCCTTTTATACCTCTTGGATATTTTATATAAACTTCTCAATAAATAGAATGGCATGTTCAACTGGAAACCAATGAAATTCATTAATAGTCTTATGTTGTAAAGAAAAATGAGGCCGAAGCGACCCTCACATGTAACGAACTATCTTAATATTGCCAATAAACCATGCCACCTAGTCCTTAACAAAGATATAGGCATACCTTTATCACAACACTAGATTTTCCAAGAGGCAAAGAGAAAACTCCAGGGAACCTCCTCCAATTTGGAATTCTTAAACCATTTTTTCCCATCAAGTGGAAGATCTGTTGTTTGGCTGAAAAATTCCTCAGTGATTTCGATTTGAACATCACCTACTTTGGCTCAGCAGCCATCAAAAGAGAGGGCGAACTCCTAGGTTGTTTGCAAGTTTTAACCTTGAAATTTCTTGAGAAACTCAAGCCAGACTTGACTCTTAAGGTATTCACTTTCGTTTTCATACAGAAGTAGGTTTTGTGAGCCATTTGGTTTGACACGGATGACGGGGGCCATATGTATTCAGACCAACAGTCCTGAAGGTAGACAAAGATCACTATAAGCATGAAGGGTTTCGAAAATAGAAGAGACCAGGGCAAGAACCAAAGGAACAATACCCTCATGCGATTAAATGAAGGAATGAGGGGTTTCATACGAAAATTAGGCGTTTTGCTAATGAATTTCCAAGAGTACAGAACGAAGCCCAAGACTTAACTTGAAATGATGGATATGTCAATTTTAGACTGTCACCTCCAACAGAGTACAGAGTACGACCGGATGCATTCAAATTTCATGATTGTGCGAAGGGTGGAGTTGATTTTCTAAGGTTAGGAGAAGAGATGTTTTGCAAACCAAAGCATAATGACAAGAAAATGTCTCCCAAGAATCATAATGAAATGTAAACGTAGACTAGTTGCAATCAATTCTTGGTGTATTAACAAAAACTCATGGTATATCTCATTTTCTAATGAGCAACAAAATTTTTATTGATATATGGTAGACTTCAAAGCAATCAATACTCATCGAAAGAATTGTAAGAAAATCAACTGTTCTTGAGACATAAACCTTAGATACATTTCGCATCACGATCGTAATGCTTCATTCATGCCTTCATTCATGAATGAAGCATGAAAATTAAAGATAAAGAACAATCGACACAATCCTCTTGTAGCTGACAATTTACCTTCAAACAACAATACTTGCGACAAAGCGTAGGTAGCCACAAGGATTTTTCTTACTTGATTTTAAAAGGTAAAAAAAAAATGTGTGGAGTTTCCAACAAGATGCTAGCACATGTGTTCAATTAATAATTGTTGTTGGAGGATCTGATGGGAGGAAGGTCCATCTCACACCTCTATCTGTTGCCTTTGCTTTTTATTATAAATCAATGCTCCAATTGAGAGAAATGGGCAGAGAAGTAATTTTAGACTGTAGTTTGAGAATCAGAGTGAAAAGACCTGAGAGGTCTATTGTAAAATTATTGAGAAATGACAATTAGCTACAGTGGCATGATAGTTTGATTTTCACCTCAAAGACTTGTCTTAGTTTTGTATGCAAAGATCTCAACTAGCAAGTAAGACTTTTAGATCGGTTTGTCTTTTTCTTTATGTTTTATCATACTTCTTCGATTTTCTTCCAATTAGATGCGTTCTGTTTATGTAAGGCTTATATGGATAGATTTTGTGTTGAGGAGATTGTAGTAAAGTTTACTATGATAGCTGCCACATACGCATCTATTTCACTCTATAATGTTTGGAGAGGTTTTATAAGTTGTTACAGATTCTTTCTGTAGCGACTGAAAGCAGGTTTCTTTTTAGCCTCAACTACATATTGTGTCTTGATGATTTCTTTATCCATATATATTTAATATCAAAACTGATCTGTGTTTTACTCGAACTGATTTGCTGCCCATACGAGGTTAAATCAAGATTGTTGTATCTCATAGACTCCATGCCCAATGGCTCTTTTCTTTTTCTTTGACTTTACCACTCTCATTGTTTCTTAAAACCCATCTTATCCAAATTAAACCCGTATCATTTCAAGATGTGTTTGGATTTCCCTTGAATCATTCCAAGAGAAACTTCCAGCGCTAACATTTTTGGCACCGTTGTCGGGGACAAAAGTGAATGAAAAATCTTCCTTGGGAGAATGACAACGATCAAATCCAGCTTTTGACGGTGAAGAAGGGTTGGTCACATGTTCAGGATTGCAGCTTTGACTTGGCGACTCCACTCCATGAAGGAAGAATCTAGTGGCGACTCCACTGATACGGGATGACCATGCCAATGGAAACTATCTTGGCTTGGAGGTATGCTTTCTATGATTTCTCAAATATAATCGGTTTTCCACATCCAGTGCCGACTATAACTGAGTGGGACAATTATCTTCTGACATTCAAAGGAAGCAAGCATGATCATCCCGGTGAACACTTATTTAATTTTCATGAATGCATGCTTGAACATGATTTTGTTCATGAGGATGTCTTGATCAAGCTGTTCAGATTTTCTTTAGAAGGAAATGCTCGTGAATGGTGTCAATCCCTTCCAGCTGCTAGCATTCATTCTTTGAAGGATTTTCATGTTTCCTTTCATTTTTTTTGCAAATAAAAAATTGCAAGTGACTTAATTTATCCATAATGTTGTCATGACTTTGATTTACTATGTAAAGGATCTAATAACCATGAAAAATCCTTGTGTGTTGAAGAGGATATTGTAGTAGAAGAGATTATTCATGATAAACAAGATGTTGAACAATTACCAAATACTATTTTTTCTGATTATTATGGATCTGAAGATCTTTTTCCTCTAGACTCAAATCATGAAGATCATATTCCTTTAAGTCATATGGAACTTGAGAATAGTGAAGACAATCAACAATCATATTCAGTTTTGCACATGGAGGAAATTGGAGACAATTATAAAGCCAGTGATCCACAGAATCATTCCAGTTTTCAGTTGGAACAACAACAAGAAGAGGTATTTGTTTGTGGATTTTATGATCCTATTGGTGATTATTTGGAGTCTTTGAGAAACATAGATGCCAAATTGTTCTAGTCAAATGATGGTTGGCTTTGCTTCCTTTTTTAATGGCATTTTTGTATTCCATGGGTTCTTTCATTCATTATTTCCATACCAAGAATTTTACCAGCTAATCAATGTCTTATATGGCTTCATTGGAAGCACGATTTTACCTAATATAAGGAAGCGGATGATTAGGTAGGAGTAGGAAGAATAAATCTCGCTTCTCGAGCATCTTGTTTGTAGTCACTTTTCAGTTTCAAATAAAGAACATAGGTGTTCCCAGGCACATAGTTTTTTTGAACAAAGATGAATATGGATAAGGCCACTATTCTACAGGTTCTTGGCAACTCATGGGAAGCATGCCATCCGCCATGGAGCCAATGTTAGTACCTATATTTGAAGTAGTCAAAATCCACGTATTGATAATGGAAGTCCCCATAGAATCTCATTTATTTTTATCATTCATATGTTATTTTGAGCTCCTTTGCCAAATTTATAAATCTTCAGTGCTTTGCCCATTGTCAGAACCTTCAGATTTCCCATCAATTCTTGACCAACTTTAATGGATCATCCTTTGTCTTTTCCCTCTAACCTGCAAAAATAAAAAAAACCTTTTCATTAGTCTCCCTAAATATTTATTTTCTTATGTTCAAAATAAAAATATACTTTTTATATTTTTATTGCCTTTTACCAAAAAGAATATATTTTCCTTTTATCGAAAAGGTGGTGTGTGCTTTAAGTGGCCTAAGTCAAGCTTATCAAATTCTAATCCTAATCGTAAGTGACACTACATATAGAGATAATACATATGTCGAAGACCATATTCAACACATAAACAAAGACACTCCAAATGCAAGATGCTAGGTGCCAAATGATTGTGCAGGTGTTGAAAAACTAAATGCAACCACAAAATATATGATGGTGCTCCTAATTTCTTGCCAGTTCCACCATTTTCATGCATGGATGTGCAGAGGGGAGTGCACTACGAATTTCACGGTGCACTACCAAATCTCCTGGACGCTACCAACTATCTTGTGCATTGCCAAATCTCATGGGCGCTACCAGATCTCCTGTGCACTACCAAATATCTTGAACAGGAAACACACGTAGGTGCTACCGAATTTCTGGTAGGCACTACCAAATTTCTGGCAGGCGCTACCGAATTTATGGTAGAGACTGAATCTTTCACAAAATACACAAAGGCTTGGCGCTACCAAATGATGCTACTAACAAACACCTGGATTCAAGGAGCTTGACTTATCATTCTTGTTAGTGGTTGATGATGTAGAAAATGGCTAAGATAATAGTTAGCAACATGATGAATGCTTACAACCTCTACAGGACACCTGGCATGCAAAAGGATGCACATCAAGGGAGGAAGTGTCATTTAAGTATTGTTGGATCGGTTGCTAGCATGTTTCATTTTTTAGAGAATTTTGTTAATAGCAGTTAGCACAGGTGTTCAATTAAAAACTATTGTTGGAGGATCTGATGGGAGGAAGGTCCAGGTCACACCTCTAGCTGTTGCCTTTCCTTTTTATTATAAATCGATGTTCCAATTGAGAGAAATGGGTAGAGCAGTGTTTTTAGACTGTAGTTTGAGAATCAAAGTGAAAAGACCCAAGAGGTCTATTGTAAAATTCTTGAGAAATGAAAATTAGCTACAGTGGCATGACAGTTTGATTTTCACCTCAAATACTTGTCTTAGTTTTGTATGCAAAGATCTTAGCTGACGAGTAAGACTTTTAGATCAGTTTGTCTTTTTCTTTATGTTTTATCATGCTTCTTCTATTTTCTTCCAATTAGATGTGTTTTGTTTATATAAGGCTTATATGGATAGATTTTGTGTTGAGGAGATTGTAGTAAAGTTTACTATGATAGCTTCCACATACACATCTATTTCACTCTGTAATGTTTGGAAAGGTTTTTTAAGATGTTACAGATTCTTCCTGTAGCGAATGAAAGAAGGTTGCTTTTCAGCCTCAACTACATATTGTGTCTTCTTGATTTCTTTATCCATATCTATTTAATCTCATAATTGATCTGGGTTTTATTCGACCTGATTTGCTACCCATACGAGGTTAAATCAAGATTGTTGTATCTCATATACTCCATGCCCAATGACTCTTTTCCTTTTCTTTCACTTTACCACTCTCATTGTTTCTTGAAACCCGTCTTTTCAAAATTAAACCCTTATCATTTCAAGATGTGTTGGTCTTGCCCTTGAAGTAGTCCAAGAGAAACTTCTAGCACTAACACGCTCCATTGCCACCTTTGTTTCCATCAACTTCATGAACTCCCCCTTTAGTGACTGCAAGTACCAAATATTGAATTCAGATAGACTCTGCATAATCGAAATCTTCAGAAGTAGGATCTTTACAAGAATGTGTTGTATGAATAAATATCTGGAAAATTTGTATTTTGTTGGGGTGGGAGTGTATACCTCTACAATCATAGAATATGAAAACTAATACGTAATTGGAGTGGGAATTGAGAAAAATGAACCAAATCACTTTCGAATGAGCAATTTTCCAAGAGAGAGGATTCATAAAAAGAATACAAAAGATAGGAATGAACTTCTCTAATACCAAATTATGTGATGTAATAAACCTCAAATCTAGCAAATAAAAGAAAAATAAATTATTATTTCCTTTTACTTATACATTCATCTTTGAATAACTTGATATTCAAGAGTAGTATGCTCTTTATTATATTGCTTGATTATGAAGAGGTTATAGAGTCCACACTATCATTGACTTTCATTGATATCCAACTTTAAAGTTTCAAAAACAACGATATAAGAAAACGCCTACTCCATTTCTTTAAGATTACTTAAAGTCCTGTGATTATAATAATTTACTATCTATGTACTCTATAACCATTACCACAAGTTTAACCTACAAATATTTTGGGGCTTCTGGCCTAAGTCTCCTGCGTTAGACTATAAACATATCTAAGCTAAGAATGATCCAAAAGGACTTAGGTAAGAGTAGGGGTTAAATCATATTCTGCCTCGTAAAGTTTCATTACAATGTAAACAAACCACTTTAATTTAGAAGCATCGGGATATGGTTAGTGGTTAGGTAAGGCCACCCGGGTAACTCAGAGTACGAATCTATGATCACCCTCTATCAATTTAGCCATCCCACTCGGCACCACCTGTCCAACTGTAGTGTCAACTGATCACTGTGTTAACTACGGTCATGGTACTTTAGGGTTAGAGGTTCCTATGAGTTGCAAAGGTTCTCCCTTAATCCATAGCCCGTTGAATGTCAAGGGAGAGGTAGGTTTGACGATCATTTAATCCTAGCGAGGGAATTAAATAGGGGTAAGGTGTATGAAAATGTCTAGGCCATTACCTGACAGGTTAACCATTAAGGGCACACCAAGTCTATCACATCACCTGGCCTTTTGTACCTGTAGCCTTTAATCTTCGAGGTAAGGGTTTTCTAGTTCACCGAACTTTTCTTTTCCATGAGAGGTCCTCCAAAAAACTTATCTCTGTGATATCGACTCCTTGGTGAAGGGAACACCACTGCGAGGATTTTATCTACTGGAGGCGGCACCTTTGTCTCACCAACTGGTCAGTTTTCACTTTATTCCTACATCTCTAGTTGTGGATTTCAAAGTGAGTTCTCCTTCCTTTGAAATCTCCATGGATTGATCCATGTGCCTTAGTGATTATTTCTCACCATGGTTAACTACTCCCTTACTGTTAAATCTTAGGGGAAAAGGGTTCTAGAATTTTCCTCCCTTCTGGATAGATAGTTTCTATTATCGATCTGTCCTCTGTTCGGGGTGGTTTGAAGGGTTTGGTGTCTCATTTTGATGCTTTCCCCGGTACTTCATGAGCATTTCCTTTAGGGATCACTCGTACCACTCTCTTTTACTATTTCTGTAACAACGTTTGGTATTACGTTTTCATGACACCTTTCCTGAATTCTAGAGGTTAAAGGTGTGTGGAAGGAAATTTTTTATTGCAGTGTAGCGCTGTCCTTACTGAATGAACTTTCATTTGCGGACTCTATAAACCTGTCTTGGTGAACTTTCTGCAAATTGTATTGAGTAAAGCCTTTCTACCCATCACCTGTAATCCCCAGGAAAATATGGATAGTCCCTTCATAAATTCATTATCTAGGACTATGGTTGTACTGACAGTTCCTTGCGGATCCTGCACTGTCTTGCCGCATTATGTTATCCAAACATTTCTTTTGTTAATCTTATGAACCGTCCACGTATTAAAGGTTTGGTAATTTTCGAATCAACTACTTTTTAATTTTATTAACTTATGAGGGTCTGGTCTAGTAAAATATTTGACTTCATTTTCACCTTAGCATATTCATCCACTGTATGGTGTTTTCGATGTTTGGTATTGTAATATTTATTTTAATTATGAGAGTCGTATTTTCTTGCATAATCTTTTCTGGAACTGGATATTGAACTAAATATGGGACCATGTTTGATGCGAGGGTACCCATCAGTATTACTGAAGCTCACTCCTCCCCATTCGGTTTTGGAAATGGCCACTACTGGAAAGGAGCACACTCTCGACAATTCAAAGATAAGTACAGGATCTGTTTAAGTGATATTCTGTAGTTATTTTTATTCATCTTTCTGTGGTAATGTTCTAATGTTTCGATGGTATTCTTTCACAGAGTTTTCACCGGAGTATGGTATTGTATCTCCATGTCAGCCCTTGGCAACCAAGGTATTCGGGTTCCGTGCCCGTAACCTTCTCCATGTCATCCTTTTGGTTCTATAGGAAGGCATAGTCCTTTCCAATATTTCTATTATCAATGTAGTTTCTATTCTGGTTTCAAAATCGTAAGAGTAACTTGTTTTTAGGGAGTATTTCCTTTTATTGGATACTACACAGTAAGGGGTATTTAATTATCTCAAACTGGATGAGTTATGTAACATATTTTCGCTAAAGGATTTTAGGATTTCCCTCCTACTTAACTATATAACTTATTGTTTATTTCATCGTTTTATATCTATTTAACGCCATGTTGGATTCCTTAAAAAAAATAAGATCTTGAATCGAATAAAGGAACTTAACTATTGTTGATTGTGTGTGTATCTCATCTATGATTGATTCCAGAAATCATGATAATAAATCATTCGATTTGCATCTATTATGTGATCGTGTCAAGGTTTTCGTTTTGATTTCTAATTGATTATGCTATTGTGTGCATAGTTATCAACTTATTCAGGGGTATATGTAATCCTGTGAAGTTTGAGGATGTCCTTTTATCTCCTTGGGCCTTCGCACCTCTCGTGATTAGTCCTGGTAATTTTATCAATATTAGTTGACTTAATCCAAAATTCAATTCTCACAGTTCGAACTGTAGTTCCGGAGACCAAATCGTCTTGTATTTCTACGTTAAACATGATTACAATTATCTTCTAAGATCCCAACTGTTTAGTTTGTACATGGAAGACTCTTAGCCAAAATTCATACTTCCTCTCATATTTTTGTTTACCAGATAGTAA
>JZKD02S0285665.1:184166-203639 GCA_000966675.3 Picea glauca | reverse complement strand
ATTAAGAACCTTCTAATTTGAGCTAATTTAGCAACTTCATTTTTAGGGAAATTATTTAAAACATGTAAGGGGATCTAGGAACACCTAGGAGGAAATTTAGGAGCAACTCTAGGTGTGTGAGGGAAATGAGCCTTTTAACAATTTAAAGAAAATAATCATTTGAGGAAAGAGGGGGATGGATGACACTTGTGCGAAGGAGAATATTTAGAATATTTATATTAAAATTTATTTAAAATGTGATTTAGGGAAAGTTGGAGGTGGGAAAAAACTCTATAAAAGAAAGGGAAGATGAGGAAGAAAGGGATCGGCTGTTAGCATAACGTTACGGTGCCGGAATTGAGACTTGGCTGATTACTTGTGGGGAGTTGGGATTTTTCCAGCTCAGATAGGAGTGGTAGCTCGGCCTTGCGAGGTGATCTGGGAAGCTAGACGTACCATCCGAATAGTGTGTGGCCCCTTTGCGGCTCGGGGGCCTAAGGGGGAAGCAGAGTACCCCTAGCGATTGGCTGGGAGGTACCGGTGTAGTCTCGACGGTCGGCGACTCGGAGCGGCACGAAGAGCGCAGACTTCATTCGATGCAGGCGACAAGGCAAAGGTACACTCATTTATTTTTTTAAGTATAATGCATTAGAAATTATGTGGGGAACTGTATGATGATTTTAATGGATAAATTTTGTCTTAAGATGTTATCATTCAATTCATTTCCTAATCTCCTTGTGGTCAGTGTTCTAGCTGGGTTCTATTGTTCCTTGGTTGGGACCTTTATGTTTCTGCGTCACTCTTGTGTTGTATTTTCCTGGATGTGGTATAATCGCATCTAAATTATTGTTGTATAAGTTTTACATTAAGAGACAAACACTAATATAGTTACATTGCGTGGTCGTATATACTTAATGCTGGGTTATTATATGGTGATGCGTTGTGATGTTACCTCAATAAACTGCTTAGATAATGCATTGATATTTAGATTGTTCTCTTGGTAATTGCAACCACTTCGGCTGCACCTCATGGACTTGGGGCGAATCTGCCCAGATAACCCCCTCAGTTTTAACCTCCCATCTTTGGCTGGCAATATATCCTTACTTACTTGTGATAGTGTATTTTATGGACAACAATCTTCCTGGTTGCTTGTTTAATTCAGTGATGTATTGCAAATTCGATGCATGAGGTCGAAGGACAGCCAGGCATGATAGATGGAAACGAACTTATCTCTGGTCAGTTATGGCATTGATTTAGAATCAGCTAATTTTTCCAAGCGTTTGGTGGAGCGTTGTAAACTCAGAGTTTGTGTTGAAGGTTGAACTCATAAACTTGCTAGTTAATACACTAACCACAGCAAAATTTAAACCCAACGTATTGAAGGTTGCATGCGGCTATTGTTTTGGGGGACGGTGTTTGGTTTATTTTTCCCTTCGAGAAAAAATTCCTTAACCGCCCATTTTAGATAGATAGTGGGTCGGGTTAAGACACTTTTACTGAGCAATATCATTGTGTTGCCCCTCTATTTTACACGACCATTTCAATTCATTACCCTTTCCACAAAATCTCATCCGCGACTGCTGGTCATTCTAGACTGTGCCTGCATGTTGCTTATTTTTTCTCTCTAGCAAGCTCCCTGGTAACATGCTTGTGATCCCAGCGATTTCTGCCAAGCTTTTCCAGCGTTGGCTACTCTCTGTTTTATTCTGAACTTATGCAGCGACTTTGCAGGCTAGCAAAAACTTAGTGTTACCAACGTTCTCACCGGGTGGTCTGAGTTTAGCGCTGAAGCATCACCTCCGCGCACTGTTGCTTGGGATAGCCTTCACTTGCCTTCTTTTCCAAGCTTTGTATGTTCTCCACAACCCCTATTATTTTCGAACCCAACAGTATTTGGGTAGCGACCTTATAGATGGCGAAGCCAGTCCATTCTGGACGCCTGTGCCACCCGTTTCACCCACCCTCTCTGCCAGTGTTTAAGGTGCCTGCACATCATAACTGTTAGGAGTGGGTGGTGCAGCAGGGAATTCGTCGGACACCACTCCCTTCTTCCTCTGCAATTTAGAACCCTTCCTTCATGTCTCTTAAATGCTCCAGACACGAAAAACTCATCAAAGTCCTCGATCGAACCTTGTACCTACCTTTCTGAGGAAAACTCAGCAACCACCCATGTGGCGTTCCCATGTTTAACGCGAAGAAAATTTTATAATATAATTGAGCCTGTTGAACATCCTTCCCATGCTTTATGAGCTAGTTTATATGTTAATTTATTCTCAGTCCATTACAACGAATTTAATACAGCTTACCCTTGCTTAAAGTTTGTGATTATTGTGTCGTTCAGTTAATTATTGATCCAGGCTTACTGACTAACGATTTATAAACTGCTCATTGAGTTGATGTTAACTTTATCCTAAGTGGTAAATTACAACGATTCAATATCTGATTATAATTAATGCATGGGTAAAGGATTTTAGAAGAATGATTAGTTATTCAATTATAATTTTGCGAGTAATGTTAAAATTTTCTTAAATAATGATTTACATCTATTCGTTATGTGATTATAAGTAATGAACGAGTTAATGATTTTAGTAGGTGGTGTTATTATGGTATTCTGAATTTAGATTGATGATAAATTTTTCTTGGATGATAAGTCACAACTATTCCCTTCTAATCAATGAATGAGATATTTGATTTTAGAACATTTCTTTAATTATAAATTACAGGTTAAATTTCGCTTTAATTGACAAGTTTTAACCATTCATTATTCTTGATAAAAAGTGACTTGAGTTTAATGATTTAGGATGACTTCTTTATTTATGGCAGAATAATTATGGCTTAATGTCAAATTGCTTAATGATAAATCATAACTATTCATTTGTTATAATTAACGAATGAGTTAATTGATTTTAGAATACTGCGTTAACTTTAAATGAAATGTTAAGGTTCATTGTAAATAAAAACTTGAACTAGTCATTATTCTTGATTAAAATTAGATCAATTATTGGTTACATGTTATCCCAGTCAAGAACAAACTTGCACAATAAGGTCCTGGAGTGATTAATTTTAGAAGGTACCTTGACGACCAATTATGATCTAAAGTTGCATGGGTAGTCAGTCTTACTTATTGTCGTTTGATCATCGTTAAATACCTGTTGTTACTGTTGTACGTCGTATTTCGTCTTGTTGTGTTCATCTTGCTTGCGTCTTGTTCATCGCCGGGTTATTAGTTTCTGCCTGAGCAGTTAGCCAGGAACCTATCTGACATTCTCACTCTCCAGAGCAGAGAACTAAGATTAAACGCCTTGCTTTCCTGTGCAGAAATAGTAAAATCTACTACTATGGATTTTTTCTTCTGTGTTCTTATTGTACATAACACAATATGTCATTTAATGCTTGTAGTTACTTGTTGTGCGCCTTATGTCTATGGTGTTTTAATGCTTGCAGTTACTTGTGGTGCGCCTTATGTCTTCCTGTTGTGATCATCGTGGTTGCATCTTGTTAGTCGTCGGGTGGCAAAGTAGAGTCGAATATGTCTGTTTCCCTTGTACGCGCACACACACTTTCTTAAAACACACACACAAAAAAAAAAATTCCACTTGTTATATGAGGTTTGTACTCGTGCCGAACGGGAGGTTCGTTACATATGGTATCAGAGCAGGTTCGACCCGTGACCTGGGATTTGCCATGGATTTCATTGACATGATTACAGTTGATTCTACTATTGCTGACCGAGTTGATTGTGTGCGCGAATGTAATCATCGTTAGAGGATGCCGCAGAGGCAGACGATGGGGTGCTAGGGGAGGAGGCATGATGCCTCCAGTAGAATCCATGCCTGAGGGGTCTAACCCCCAGGGAAGCGAGCAGGTTCTCGGATAGGAGCAGATAGCAGTTAGCGATGTTGTTGGGATGATGAGATCTTTTCAGTGCATGCTCGAGGCACTGATCAACCGATTGGACAGAGACGAGGCCAAGGCGCTGGTACCCACTGAGGTTCTGCCGCGCGCACTGGCCGTTACAGGTAGCATTCACTGTGAACTTGAGAAGGTTAAATTTCTCGAGTTCTTTGGTGCCCCAGATGGCACCGCCGCCGAGGCATGGTTGGAGAATATGGCAATGTGCTTCGCACTTCGCAATTATACCTGCAACATGAAGGTCCGCATGGCGGTCTTTCAATTGAAGGGGAGCGCTCTTCAATGTTGGAAGATGCTCCTGCCACAGGTGAACATGGTCGTCGAAGACGTGTCATTGGAACTGTTCGAGGAACGGTTCCGAGATAGGTATCTTTCAGAGGAATTCATTGAGCGTCAGCTTAATGAGTTCAACGATTTACAACAGGGAGGTCGTACGGTGCCCGAGTACGAGGCACGTTTTATGGAGCTGCTTCGGTATGCTCCACACCTTAACATAGAGAAACTTAAGGTCAACCATTTTGTGTTTGGCCTTAACGAAAGCCTGCGTGAAAAGATTAGGATTTTGATGCCTCAAACCTTGCACGATGTCGTCTAGAAGGCCCTCATATCAGAGGAGGAGCTTATTAGTGGGAGGGGTCAGACCAGGGCTCCAGCGAGACCAGCAGGGTAGGTTCCATCTGGAACACTGCAGCACTAGACACCAGCGAGACATACGTCAGGATATCATGGCTTCCAGAGGGGATCCACTTTCACTACACCCCGATGATTGCCGCCTCAACAGCGGACACCTTATCGGGGACCACAACACCAGCAGAAACGTCACCCGTAGCAACAACAGTTTAGGCCTGTTCAGAAGAATAGACCTGGGTTCCAGGCCATTGGGCTGTCATCTTTTTCTTCGGGTACCAGGACTACTGGGCCGAAGAAGGGGTGTTGGACATGTGGGAGCCACACTACAAGCGTGACTATCCGGTGGAGAGGACTAGAGCGTTCGTAATAGTCGGACCCACTACAGTGGGAGATAGGGGCAAGGCCCATCGGATTCATGTGGTGGTGAATAACCACCAGGTAGAGCACCAGTCGACTGTGCTTAAGAAAATATGTACTGTCGCTGACCAGACCCTTAGTATTTAGATATACCTAGGTGCTACTTAAAGTTTCATTTCTGGTGCAGCGCTAAAAGGCTTAAGGTAAAGGCAGTCGAACAGGATGAGTTTAGCTTTGTAGAGATGGATTTGGGAGCCAAAAAGAAGGTTGGAGGAAAGGTGACAGGATGTGCCCTTAACCTGGGAGAGTTTGTCACGAGGGTCAACTTGTACGTCACGATCTTAGGATCTTATGACGTCGTGATTAGTATGGATTGGATGGAATTGCATGAGGCGATACTCAACTGTAAAAAGAAAAAGCGGTTGAGCTTGGTCGACGACGAGGGACAGAGATGTGTGATTGTAGGAAAAAACCAAGGAGTTTCCTTGAGGTTTATCTCTTCCTTACATCTACGGAAGATTATGTGCAAGGGGTGAAAGATTTAAGCGATCCTCGCGTTAAATGAGAAGGGAGTAGCAGAAGGTCTAAAACGCCTTCCGGTGGTGAGAGAGTTTGCGGATGTATTTCCAGAGGAGTTACCTGGGATGCCACCGAAGAGAGATGTTGAGTTTACCATAGACCTAAAACTGGGGACTGAACCAATAGAAAGAACGCCTTATCAAATGTCGACCCCGGAGTTACAAGAGTTGAAAATGCAAATTAAGGAGTGGTTGGACCTGGGACTGATATGTTCTAGTGTGTCACCGTGGGGTGCACCAGTTGTTTTCATACAAAAGAAGGATGGATCGTGGAGGCTTTACATTGACTATCGTCAACTGAACAAGGCCACAAACAAGAATCAATATCCCTTGTCGGGAATTGATGATCTGTTCGATCAAATGAAGGGTGTGACAGTGTTCTCCAAGATCGATTTGCGATCAAGGTATCACCTGTTGCGGATCAAGGAAGATGATGCCCCTAAGACCGCCTTTAAGATGATATTTGGACATTACGAGTTTACTGTTCTACCATTTGGACTAACAAACGCCCCAGGGGTATTTATGAGTTTGATGAATGGGGTGTTCCGCGAATACTTGGACAAGTTCGTCAGGGTATTCATTGACGATATTTTGATTTACTCTCGTACAACAAAGGAGCATGACGAGAACTCGTGCTTGGTACTATAGTGTCTACAAGAGCACAAATTGTACGGGAAGTTGTCCAAATGCTCTTTTTATCAGTCGAGGATTCACTACTTAGGGCATGTCATCTCCGACGAAGGTATCACCATGGATCTAGCCAAGGTCGAGGCTATTATGGAATGGCCCGCGCTGACGAATGTCACCGAGGTGCGTAGTTTTATGGGTTTAGAAGGATATTATCAATGGTTTGTCGAGGGATTTTCAAAGATAAAAAAACCGATCACGGAATTGCAGAAGAAAAACAAGAAGTTTGTTTGGACCGAGAAATGCGCGGAAGCATTTCATAGGATTAAAGAGTTGTTGACTACAACGCCGATACTAAAAGTCCCTGACATGGATGCGTACTTCTTAGTATGCACAGACGCATCCAAGGAAGGTTTAGGTGGAGTCTTGATGCAAGACGGACGAGTGATTGCTTACATTTCAAGGAAATCGAGAAGGCATGAGGAGAACTACGCGATGCCAGATTTGGATTTATTACCCATCATATTGCCTTGAAGGTTTGGAGACACTACCTTGTTGGACAAAAATTTGAATTAAGGACTGATCATTGTGGACTATAACACATTTTTACGCAAAGCGACCAGAACGCGCGACAACGGTGTTGGTCGGAATTGCTTAGCGAGTACGACTTTGAGATTACTTACATAAAGGGAACAGTGAACCGAGTGGTCGATGCTTTGAGTCGGAGACCACTCATATTCTCGGTGTTTCCTCTTCAGATGAACTTACGTGAGAAAATTCTCACTTTACAGCATGACGAAGAATGGTACATGGAGGTCGAGGGTTTTTTCGGACAAAACACAATGATGGTACCATGATATGAGGGATTTTCTTTTGATAGCGATGGGTTATTGAGGTTTAAAAGTTTTATTTACGTACCGCCAAACGATGAGTTGAGGATGTTGATCCTGAGCAAGGCTCATAGAGCAGTTTACATGGCTCACCCAAGAGTCACAAAGATGAGGGCAGGCCTTAAACCCTTATTCTTCTGGAAGGGAATGAAGGTCGACATAGTCAACATTGTGGCTAGATGTCTAGAGTGTCAGCAGGTAAAGGCTGAACATAGACACTCGGCATAATTAATTCAACCACATGCCATTCCAGAATCAAAATGGGAATTTATTTCGATGGATTTTATTGTTGGATTGCCACTGATGGCAAGGATACATGACTCGATTTTCATACTAGTAGACACTCTGACGAAGAGTGCTCAATTTATTCCTGTGTGTATGATGTATCAGGCACCTGACATGGCTAGAGTTTTCATCCGTGAGATTGTGAGGCTGCATGGCATGCCTAAGAAGATTATATCCGATCGAGGATCGGTGTTTACTGGACGATTTTAGACGAGTTTCCAAGAGGCCTTGGGAACCCAACTTAATTTTAGTACTGTGTATCATGCAGAGACTGACGGACAGACCAAACGAATGAACCAAACCTTGGAAGACATGATGCACATGTACGTGTTGGACCAACAAAAGCGTTGGGAAGAATTCTTGCCATTAGTAGAATTCGATTACAACAACAGTTAGCAGAGCACCCTTAAGGTGGCGCCTTTCGAGTTCCTGTATGGGCGACCATGAAGGACACCTTTGGGTTGGGATAGACTTGAGGATAGCGTCCTGGTGGGACCAGAAGCGATCCAAGAATGGAATAACAAATGCAACAAATAAGACAAAAGATTAAAGAAGCAAAGGATCGACAGAAGAGTTATGTCGATGCACACCGAGTCGACCGTAGTTATGAGGTCGGTGATCGAGTCTTCTTGCGGGTTAAACCACATAAGAGTTTGATCAAGTTTGGTAAGGGAGATAAACTCTCTCCTAGGTTCGTGGGACCTTTCATGATTATGGAGAGAAAGGGGCCCGTGGCCTATTGACTAGCCTTGCCCGATTCTTTGAGGCATATGCATGATGTATTTCATGTATCTATATTGAGACACTATATTAGTGATCCTACACATGTGATTGACATGAGTTCTTTGCAGGTATCGGACGAGGGAGCTCTCACAGCTGAGTCAGTCCGCATTTTAGATCACCACGTTCGACAGTTATGACGTCGAACGATAGTTCAGGTCAAGGTCCAGTGGGACAACTATAGTCCGCACTCGGCGACCTGGGAGGACGCATATGATATGCATCAACATTTTCCATTTTGTTTGATAGATAGACTTATGATACTATGATACAATTATTTCGGCATTTATACCATGAAACTTCGGGACAAAGTTTAGACCAAGAGGGGTTGTATGTAACATCCCGCTCTGGCACACTGAGAAAACTTATTCTTTGAGGACACTTGCTTGCAAGTGATTTGGACTTTTATGATATTAAAACATATATCCTTGACTATGATGCATTATGATAGATGACATGATGTTCTACTGCTTTGACATAGACAGGTGCTATTGACTCGGTTTTACTGAGTGTGCAAGGTTTTTGGACCTTGAGGATGCTGAGGCATCGATGGAACCCCTTGGACTCTGGATTGAGTCAGGGAGTGTGCTATTTGGGTTGATTTATTTACTGTGATATTACATTGATTTGATGTTATGATGTGGACATGTTCTGACACGTTTGTTGATGATGCAGGCTGACGATAGCTTGCCGACTAGACTCACATATGGAGTAAAGGGGCCACACACAATTTCCAGAGAGGTTGAGGGAGAGGGGTGGACAGAAAACCTACCACAACCTACTAGAACTCCCGCCATGGCTTGAACTGTAGTTTAACAATTACCTAGTTCGAGAGGATCCATGATGTCGTGAGGGAAGACTGCAATAGTCACTCACGATGATTCTAAGGGGTGCGCAATAAGGTGGGGGACTTATTCCTTAGAGCCCTTAGTCTCCCACAAGTTCACCTAGCGGAGTGTTGACTCCAGGGGTTATATATGTCTACCAATCAGTCAAGTTGGCGAGTGGCACCCTTGGAGCATGTGGTGGATCCTGAAGGGCATGTCGTGTGAAAGAAACACAATTTGAAGAGTGGCACCCTTGGAGCACGTGGTGCATCCTGAAGGGCACGTCGTGCGAAAAAAACAAAAGTTAGCGAGTGGCACCCTTGGAGCATGTGGTGCATCCTGAAGGGCACGTCGTGCAAAAGAAACAATCGAGGTGAGTGGCACCCTTGGAGCACGTAGTGCGTCCTGAAGGGCACGTCGCATTTATGTTGAGGAAGGAACAAACCTAGGTGGCCCTAAGACATTTAACACCTTAATAAATTCTTAAAACGACTTCCCTAAATAATTTTCGCCGAGTTCAGAATCTAAACCTAAGTCTAAAACTTCTCTAGGGTAAAATTTTGTTAAGCCTTAAGAAAAAGACCCTAAAAAAAAAATAAAAAAAAAATAAATAAAGATATAAACTAAAACACCCTTAAGTAATAATTTTAATCTTCTTAAATTTAGAGGGTAAAATGAAGAGAGGAATAATTTAATTAAAATCCGTGGTTGTAAATTGTAAAGAGGAAATAAATTATTTAACTTGTGGAAGTATAAAAAGATTTTAAATTAATAATAAAGGGAAAATAGTAAATAGTGCAATTGTCATTTTGGCTCTAATAAAAAGGGGAAAGAAGGGAATAATAAGAATTAGGAAACTAAGTAATGGAGGAAACATAATTAAGGAAAGTTGGGAACTTATGGTAAAAAGCGAGGTCAACATAGTAGGGAATCTGCAATTAAGAACCTTCTAATTTGAGCTAATTTAGCAACTTCATTTTTAGGGAAATTATTTAAAACATGTAAGGGGATCTAGGAACACCTAGGAGTAAATTTAGGAGAAACTCTAGGTGGGTGAGAGTAATGAGTCTTTTAATAATTTAAAGAAAATAATCATTTGAGGAAAGAGGGGGATAGATGACACTTGTGCGAAGGAGAATATTTAGAATATTTATATAAAAACTTATTTAAAATGTGATTTAGGGAAAGTTGGAGGTGGGAAAAAACTCTATAAAAGAAAGGGAAGACGAGGAATAAAGGGATCAGTTGTTAGCATAACGTTACGCTGCCGGAATTGAGACTTGACTGATTACTTCTGGGGAGTTGGGATTTTTCCAGCTCGGATAGGAGTGGTAGCTCGGCCTTGTGAGGCGAGCTGGGAAGCTAGACGTACCATCCGGATAGTGTGTGGCCCCTTTGTGGCTCGGGGGCCTAAGGGGGAAGAAGAGTACCCCTAGCGATTGGCTGGGAGGTACCGGTGTAGTCTCGACGGTCGGCGACTGGGAGCGGCACGAAGAGCGCAGACTTCATTCAAGGTGGGCGACAAGGAAAAGGTACACTTGTTTATTTTATTGAGTATAATGCATTAGAAATTATGTGGGGAACTGTATGATGATTTTAATGGATAAATTTTGTCTTAAGCTTTTATCATTTAATTCATTTCCTAATCTCCTTGTGGTCAGTGTTCTAGCTGGGTTCTATTGTTCCTTGGTTGGGACCTTTATGTTTCTGCGTCACTCTTGTTTTGTATTTTCCCGAATGTGGTATAATCGCATATTGTTGTATAAGTTTTACATTTAGAGACAAGCACTGATATAGTTACATTGCATGGTCGTATATACTTAATGTTGGGTTATTATATGGTGATGTGATGTGATGTTACCTCGGTAAACTGCTTAGATAATGCATTGATATTTAGATTGTTCTCTTGGTAATTGCAACCACTTCGGTTGCACCTCATGGAATTGGGACGAATCTGCCCAGCTAACCCCCTCAGTTTTAACCTCCCATATTTGGCTGCCAATATAGCCTTGTTTACTTGTGATAGTGTATTTTATGGAAAATGATCTTCGTGGTAGCTTGTTTAATTCAGTGATGTATTGCGAATTCAATGCATGAGGTCGAAGGACATCCATGCATGATAGATGGAAACGAACTTATCTCTGGTCAGTTATGGCATTGATTTAGACTCAGATAATTTTTCCAAGTGTTTGGTGGAGCGTTGTAAACTCAGAGTTTGTGTCGAAGGTTGAACTCATAAACATGCTAGTTAATACACTAACCACAGTGAAATTTAAACCCAGTGTATTGAAGGTTGCATGCGGCTATTGTTTTGGGGGAGGGCGTTTGGTTTATTTTTCCCTTCGAGAGCAACTGCCTTAACTGCCCATTTTGGATAGATAGTGGCTCTGGTTAAGCCACTTTTACTCAGCAATATCATTGTCTTTCCCCTCTATTTTATCTGACCATTTCAATTCATTGCCCTTTCCACAACAACTCATCCGCGACTGTTGGTCATTCTGGACTGTGCCTGCTTGTTTTTTTTTTTTTCTCTCCAACAAGCTCCCTGGTAACATGCTTTTGATCCCAGCGATTTCCGCCACGTTTTTCCATCATTGGCTACCCTCTGTTTTATTCTAAACTTATGCAGCGACTTTGCAGCCTAGAGAAAGCTTAGTGTTACCAATGTTCTCACCGAGTGATTTAAGTTTAGCGATGAAGCATCACCTCCGCGCACTGTTGCTTGGGATAGCCTTCACTTGCCTTCTTTTTCAAGCTTTGTATGTTCTCCACAGCCCAACAATATTTGGGCAGTGACCTTGTAGATGGCGAAGCCAGTCCGTTCTGGACGACCGTGCCACCCATTTCACCCACACTCTCTACCAATGTTTAAGGTGCCTGTGCGTCAGAACTGTCAGGAGTGGGTGGTGCAGTAGCGAATTTGCCGGACACCACGCCCTTCTTCCTCTGCAATTTAGAACCCTTCCTTCCTGTGTCTTAAATTCTCCAGACACGAAAAACTCATCAAAGTCCTCGGTCGACCCTTGTACCTACCTTTCCGAGGAAAACTCAACAACCACCCATGTGGCGTTCCCATGTTTAACGCGAAGAAAATTTTATAATCTAATTGAGCCCGTTGAACGTCCTTCCCATGCTTTATGTGCTAGTTTATATGTTAATTTATTCTCAGTCCATTACAACGAATTTAATACAACTTACCCTTGCTTAAAGTTTGTGATTATTGCATCGTTCAGTTAATTATTGATCCAGGCTTACTGGCTAATGATTTATAAACTGCTCATTGAGTTGATGTTAACTTTAGCCTAACTGGTAAATTACAGCGATTCAATATCTGATTATAATTAATGCATGGGTAAAGGATTTTAGAAGAATGATTAATTATTGAATTTTAATTTTGGGACTAATGTTAAAATTTTCTTAAATAATGATTTACATCTATTCGTTATGTGATTATAAGTAATGAACGAGTTAATGATTTTAGTAGGTGGCATTATTATGGTATTCTGAATTTAGATTGATGATAAATTTTGCTTGGATGATAAGTCACAACTATTCCCTTCTAATCAATGAATGAGATATTTGATTTTAGAACATTGCTTTAACTATAAGTTACAGGTTAAATTTCGCTTTAATTGACAAGTTTTAACCATTCATTATTCTTGATAAAAAGTGACTTGAGTTTAATGATTTAGGATGACTGCTTTATTTATGGCAGAATAATTATGGCTTAATGTCAAATTGCTTAATGATAAATCATAAATGTTCATTTGTTATAATTAACGAATGAGTTAATTGAATTTAGAATATTGCGTTAACTTTAAATGAAATGTTAAGGTTCGTTGTAAATAAAAACTTGAACTGGTCATTATTCTTGATTAAAATTGGATCAATTATTGGTTACATGTTATCCCAGTCAAGAACAGACTTGCACAATAAGGTCCTGGAGTGATTAATTTTAGAAGGTACCCTGACGACCAATTATGATCTAAAGTTGCGCGGGTAGTCAGTCTTACGTATTTTCATTTGATCGTCGTTAAATACCTGTTGTTACTGTTGTACGTCGTATGTCGTCTTGTTGTGTTCGTCTTGCTTGCGTCTTGTTCATCGTCGGGTTACTAGTTTCTGCCTGAGCAGTCGGCCATGAGCCATTTAACATTCTCTCTCTTCAGAGCAGAGAACTAAGATTAAACGCCCTGCTTTCCTGTGCAGAAATAGTAAAGTCTACTACTATGGATTCTTCCTTCTGTGTTCGTACTGTACATAACACAATATGTCATTTAATTCTTGCAGTTACTTGTTGTGCGCCTTATGTCTATGGTCGTTTAATGCTTGTAGTTACTTGTGGTGCGCCTTATGTCTTCTTTTTGTGATCATCGTGGTTGCGTCTTGTTAGTTGTCGGGTGGCGAAGTAGAGTAGAATATGTCTGTTTCCCTTGTACGTGCACACACACTTGTTTAAAAATAAAAAATAAAAAAATCTACTTGTTATATGAGGTTTGTAGTCGTGACGAATGGGAGGCTCATTACAATTAAATAAGAAAACTTAGGAAAATTGCTTAAGTGAGAAGCCAATGAAGAATTAGGGTTTCAATGGATATAAGGAGAGCAAAAGTGACCTAATGAGTCACTGTTGATTATTTGAGAATTGTAACCAGAGCTCTGAGGAGAAACCTAGATTCAGGCAAATTTGAGGATACTTGTGGATTTCAGGAGGAAGACACTGAGGGATTAGATTCGGTGTTGACAGACACACCCTAGCTAGTCAAGGAGACCACACAAGTTTTCCACTCTGTTTATTACATATATACAGTCAGATTGAGCATGGATATTAGAGATCTAGCTCCAACAGTCATATTCTAGTGTGAGTTCTAGATGATACATCATAGGTATAGTGTGTTTCTCTTCCCAAGGAGGCCTAGAAAACCTAATCCCTCATAACCCATTTGAGATAAGGGAAAGACACTTCATTTAAGCCATCCAACACACTTTTTTGAGCCTTCTAGCCATCAGGGAATCACATTTAGTCAGTGGAGTTGCAGCGTATTTCACAGACAAAGGAGAGTTCATAGATTTGCAGATATACTAATCCCGAGGGATAGTGATCCATATTCATTCTGACCCATTGGAGACCGCGGTAGGGAATTGCATTCAATAAAGGTTCCATTAGATTCTGATGGTGGAATCTACTTGGGAGACTCTTTCAGTGTTAGCCAGTGTGAGGGCATTCCCAACAGTTGGAGAGATTACTTCTTGCAGTGACAGAGAGATACAGAAGTCTAGTAGCAACAGATCCATCTAAGGTGAGTCTTCTAAGGATTAAGGAGACTTCATTGGGATAGATATCATCATATTTAGATGATCCTTTCTCATGCATGCATGAGATTCATATTCTAGTAGAATATCCAACACTGGATGCAGTAGTAAACCCATGCATTTCATAGATCAAGATTGCATGCCAATGATATAGCGATGCATAATAGTTGTAGGTATTGTTCCATGCTTTTACTAGTATTCCAATATAGATCTAGTCATTTGAAGGTCTAATTGAAGATTGGTTTGGCTATTTTTACATGCATGCAGTTTGTGTGTGAATTTTTATACATGCATGTCATTATTTTAATTGCTTGACTATTCAATATATCTTAAACAAGTTGTTCCACTTGAAACCACATGTAAAATCAACATGCATGTTAAATTTAAGTTATAGAACATAGTTAGAAACCTAAATAACCCATTCAACCACCCAAAGAGTATCATATATGTGACACAAGGTCAATAGAGAGTTAGTATCCATATCTGCGGATTTGGGATATTACAAGTGGTATCAGGTCTTTAGTCTTTCCATCTTCAACGTCACTTTTTGATAATTTTTTACTTTTAATAATAAAAAAGTAAATACAAGTTACATTGAATGAAGCATAAATAATTTCTTAAAAGTATTGTTATATTGACCATATTCAAAACATATGAGCTAAGAAATTTTGATATATTATCCATAATAAGAAAACATATTATTCATAAAACATAACAAAAGATTCATAACTTCATGTAAGATCATATGTAAGTTCAATGCTCATTTTTAGTTACCATACAAACATCATATGGATAAAAAATGAATAAAACATTTCATACACTTATTCAGATTGACACATGGTTTTTGAAATACCATCAAAGTCTACATTGTCTTCAGATGAACTTTTGGATGAAGATGTAGATGATCCATACTCTTTTCTATTGTCGATGAATGCACCATCTGATTCTACATGCATTCCCAACATTTCAAATGTCAAATTCCTTTTAGAACTATGACTAGGTTCAACATACTCACATCTTGCATTAATTTCTTGCGGCAACAACCTCTTGATAATCTTTGTTGTCTTGGAGCGAAGAGTTCCTGTCTTTATCAAATTGAAGTCATAAACAAGTATGTCAATGTCATCTAATTTTAAGAGGTGAATGTGATGACAAGTTTTCTTTTTACCCTTTCTTTTTCTCTTTCTATTGACATGTTTCTTAACCAACATCTATGTATTGTACACACCATTGAATGGGTATGTACTTGTTGCATACCAATGCACTTCAATTGCAATAACGTCATCATTTTCTTTTTCAATATTTATAAGCTTTAATATCCAAATGATCCAAGTGGATATCTGTGGCCACCCACCTTTTCCAACTAGCTCAAAACAGTTTTCTGGCAATTTTGGTAATTTACTATTTTTGGCAGTTTTTCGGGTCTTGGACTTTCGAAGCCATTTTGAGGCCTTAAACAACGTTTTTTGGGCATCTACTAGTCAAAAATTTGTTCATTACAATTTCTACTAATTTTTGTAGTCCTCGGATATATCTTTCTAACAATGTATCATATGTGTCAAACAAAGATAGTATTCCAAAGTTACGACCTCGGGATATTGATGTACCAATTTACCTCAACGGGGCCCACATGACTTTTGGCGCTTCATCTTCTAAGGTTAGGTTTTTGGATGTCTAGGGTTTTTGACATTATTGTTTATTATAAAAAGGCCTTTAGAGACTCATTGTAATCATCTTCTTGAGAATGCAAGTAACCTTCACATCTCTTCTCAGAGATAAGTTGCCACCATTCTAGCGAGTCTTTCACTCTGTATTTTTACAGTCTCTGTACATTTTTTTCATTAATAGAAACTGTGTATTACTGTATCTCTATGTTTATGGTTGGATCTCTGATACATTTATGCTATATTATTGGATATCCATGATATCTATGTCGATTTATTTATTACATCTCTTCTCTCATTTTGTGCCGAAAATAAGTCGAATCACCAGAATGGATAACCATGTGGATCTTCAGTCACTAAAAATGCAATCATGATACCCTCCTTAATATCTTGTATTGAACCCATGTAAAGGTCTTCCATGGCTTCACGTTGTGCACATGACCTTCGCGAGCCAATATATATTGTTCTTTCCTCTACTTGTGTAAACTCAATAGCACCTTGAGATTCCTATTGAACTTCAACAATGTTTGTTTCTTTAGATTTGTTTGGCATATTTTGTGGACAATGAAATGGAGTCCTCAACACTGTATCTTCATTTGTTGAGATTGAAATTATGTCACTTTGAATATTGAAAAAAGAATCCCACCAAACATAATCAACAACATCAAAGTACTCATATGTATCCTTAATGGACTTTTTAATTTCTTCTAGGCATTCAGAATAATCTACATCTCTATTACGCCTCTGTGCATTATGGATTTCAGCAACTAATTGTAAAAGTAATAACTTTGATGAAAAAATTGGACGATCTGGAATGAACTTAAAAAATGATAAACCTTATGAAGGCCCCCATTCTGTAGTAGTTGAATATTGATTTCCCCATATAAGTCTTTTCCCATCAATGTTTTTGAAACAAAATTGATGTTGGAAGCTAATGTCATTAAGTTGTTCAATCCGTTTTTATTCACAATGTAATCCCTGAATAAATCTTCCAATGACACCAGTTTCTTCTAATATATGAAAAAGATAATCTCGAATATATTATTTCTTGATACATTCAATCAATGATGGTAGAATTCCAACATTTTTCCTCTTCAATGTTACTGAAAAATGACTGAACATTTGATCAATATGATCATGAGTGTGTCCAAAAAGAAGAAAACCAACTTTCACCTTTTGAAAGATTCTCATTTCAACAAGAATGCTTAGATGTCCAAACACAATTTTATTTTTATTTTCACGACTAGTATTGTCCAACTGTAGATAGAGAACTTGAGGAAGATTTCCAGACCAGTGAGTGAGCACATGATGAATTATGGTGATGGTCAGATTTGCATCATTATGAATATTTGGAGATGTGAAGTAAAATCTTGGACAACTTTTTCCATTGAAAACCATACAACCAACCAAGTGACACTGAATGAAATTCTCTTCCTATAAATTTTTGGGTGTACGGACAAAATGTGGTAGAAGTGTTTTCTTCTGGTCCATGCCATCATTTATCATACCTAAATATTTTTTTGGAGCATCATAATACTTCTTACGATGTTTGTACAACTTTTTTTTTTCAATTGATTGTTCATTCTGATGTTCTTGAAGAGCTTTGACTATGGAATCTTCACATGACATAAAATGAAAATATTGATCGTATGTTTTCATATTTGATAACTATTCAATTTAAAAAAACAAAATAGTAAATGCATACCTCTTTCTACCCCTTTAGACTTATCTCTTCTTTATTTAGGAGTAGCATGTATACTACAAATCCCCATCCTTGACTTCTTAGGAATACAAACATTGTTGAATTTTTTCTTCCATATTCTTGTAAAATATGCATATGTAATAAAATTACCATTTCCTTCAACATCTTCAGCGTATACTTTGTACAAATTGTAGATTTCCCTCCTTGAAAAATTATCTGGAATATGTATTGTGTCTTTATCCATCATATACTCTCCATGTTTGGAAAATAAATCACACATCCATGACAATGTAGTGTTTGTGAATGACCCACTCTCTCGAATATGATGTACCTTTGAATAAAATGATGGATCTTTTTCTAACCTTGTCTGGATTCTTGATATATGAATATTACCAATTGAGGGATTTTTTTTGAAATATTTGATGGGGTGCATGATGTGGATATCATGCACCCCATCAAATATGATTTTTTCATGCTCTTATTAATTGACAAATATGTCTTCCTTTTATTCAAGGCATACATGTAGTCCATTCTTTTCAAACAATTCTTTTGAAACATTCACTTGAAATCAATTCACTTATGGAAATTGATTTAGTGAGAAATTATTTCCTACACCTTGTATAACTAGAATGATTTGGATTGATATAAAAAGGTCTAATCCTACTCCTAGACACAATGTTTCTTTGCAGTGTCTCCACTATTTCATTATCCTCACTAGAAGGATTGTCCTTATCACCACAAGGAGTATCAAACAAACAATTGTGAGGAGACTAAACTAGAGAATGCCTATCACCTTCATTTTTTTCAACTGAATGTTTGAGAACATCATCATCAACATAATAATTTGGAGGAAAATCATCATCAACATTGTCTCCACTATGGACATAATCATCTTCATTTCTATCAAAATCCCCACTTGAGTGAAAATTTTTACCATATTGCTTAGTGCCTTGAAAACCTTCATCAATATCTTTAAAATCCTCACTTGGAGGAAAATCAACATCAACGTTGTTGCTTTTTAATTTACCACTTGGGAAAGAGTGACCACCAATGGCGTAATCATATTCACTACTTTGAAAATTTCCACTTGAAAGATATTCTTCATCATCCTCATTACTGGCTTCAAAATTTTGCAGGAAAATTTTCATTATCCTCATCGGTACGTTGAAAATCCTCACTTGGAGGGAAATCATCAGCAGCAACATTGCTTCTTATAAATTCCTCATTCAGGAAATACTTTCCAACATTTCCATAATCATCATCATTACTTTTAAAATCCCCGCTTGGGGGGGATTCTTATTCATCCTCATTCGTTCCTTGGAAATCCTCACTTGGAGGAAACACTTTATTAGTACCTTCAAAATCCTCACTAGGAGGATATTCATAATCACCAACATTGTTGTCTTTAATTTCTCCATCATTTTCATTGGTGCCTTGGAAATATTCACCTGTACCTTGAAACTCCTCACTTGGAGGAAAATTTTCATCTCAATCATTTAAACGTTGATCATAGTCTCCACTTTGACCTACATTTTGATTATTTTCATTACTATTAAATTGTTGACTAGATTTATGACCATCATATTCCTCCTCTTCATCATGGGTGCCTTCAAAGTCCTCTGATTTAGGAATTTCAAGAGGAACATGTTGAATAAAATTGCTTGCACCATGATCAAAATTATGACTAGATGACAAATTCGATGCCTCATTTTCATTACAAGCATTCCTATGGCATTTCCTAGTCCCAACAGAAAAGGTATGTGAACAATTTGTTGATGTATCAAAAATAAAATCTTATTTATCTGATGAAGCGATCCCTTCTCTTTGAGAACATATAATGATAAAAATGCTCACCCTCCTTATCACATTATTATAACACACATAATGATCTTTTCCCTCTAAATGCCCCCCCTGAAAAAAAAAATTATT
>JZKD02S0285665.1:174088-184140 GCA_000966675.3 Picea glauca | reverse complement strand
ATTCCCCCTCAATTTTTTCCCTCCAAAATTTCCCCCCAATTTTTTTCGCTTATTTTCCCTTAAAATTTAAAAACAATTTGTACTCTTTTATTTTGTTATTTACATGTTAAATACAATATTTATCATGTTTCTTTATTTATCCCACATTTATTAAACATATTGATTATCCATATA
The DNA here is from genome assembly GCA_000966675.3 of Picea glauca. Lineage (NCBI taxonomy): Eukaryota > Viridiplantae > Streptophyta > Pinopsida > Pinales > Pinaceae > Picea > Picea glauca. Next base: position 183,966 of record JZKD02S0285665.1, on the reverse strand, counting down.
ATTTTAGATATATATGTAGACAATATACCTAATTTTTATTAATCCCACATTCGTTATACTAACAATAATTTATATCATATGTGTTATATATACACAGTCTTGTTTTATCTTTTTATATTGTGTTATATCTTGAGAAGTATTTGTTTTAGGAGTTATAGCAATCTAAACATCAATAAGACATCCGAGGAGAATCTAGCAAGAAGAAACATCGAGCTCAACATCTGAGGATAATCTAGCATTTCAGAGGTTAGTTTTTTGTTAAATTCTTACAATTTACGAAAACATATTGTGTTAAATTAAAAAACCTCAAATTTTTTTAGATTTTTCTACTTTTTTCTAAAAAATACCCAAATTTTTAAAAAAATTGAGACTTTTTTCAAAAGTTCTTAACAAAATCCTTAAGATTTTTTGAAAAACAAATGCAAAAAACATCAAATTTAGGTATAATTTTAATTTTGTTTTTAGCGTTTTTGTTGTTTTTTTATTTAATTTTTATTATTTTTGGCCCATGGTAGTCACTGGGCAATGTTCGTGCCTTATTCGCGGGGGGATAAGACCATGTCAGGCATCGCCCCATCCCCCCCGCGGCTAAGCCGTGGGTGTAGCATAAGCCCAATAATTTTATGGATCAATTTTTCTTTTACATATGGGTTAATTTTTTATTACTTTTTTTAAATTAGTTTTTATAATCAATGTTCTGCTTTTAGTTTATTATAATGTTAAAGGCCTAATTTTTTTTCTTTTATCTTAATATAGGAAAATGGCAGGAAAGAGATTATCTATGAATATATCTGGATCACAACCTACAATAATGGCATCCAAAAATGCAACTGGAACCTCCATGAAAGTTAGGCAACAAAATGATAGCTTAACACCTGAGCTATCAAAGGCAATGAAGAATGTTAGAGAGTGGAAATCTGTGGAAGGTGAAAACAAACAAGAATATTCCTGGTTTGTTAAAGACAAGGAAGGAAACAATGGAGATCATATATATTTGTATTGTGTCAAATCAAAACATGTGCAAGGAAATTATCAGACACTTGTCTTGTTATGAGATATATATTTGGTGCCAGCCACATATATTGTTTATGCACTTGTCAAACAAGAGAGAACTTATATCAAGTTTAGATATTGTTTTAGATTGAGAAATTATAACAAGAATGAACGTTTTTCAAAATTATGTCCAGCCATCGTTGATGACATTGAGAAAGACAATGTAAGTTTTTTATTTCTATTTTGTGTCATTTATTATTTTTAGTATCGTGCTAATGTTTTAATTTTATTTAAAATGAAAATGTTATATTTTATTTTTATAGGATTTTGCTAAACGACTTTCACATATGTTAGTGGGGATTTACTCTACAGAGAGTGATATCATGGTTGTCATCAATTCTTTTCATATTGAAAAGACACAAGAAGGAAGGAAAAATAAACAAAAAGTAATGGAGGTTGAACCTGCAAGAGTAGGCGGAGAAGAACATGAAAGAAGAAAGAAAAATCCTCATTCTAGAAATCCTAAAAGGGTTACATTTGAAAGGGAGGAAACTCCAAATGAATATTTTTTTGAGATTGGTCCCAATGAGGTTATCACTACTTCTCGCAAAAATAACAAACAAGATAAATGCAAAAGAGCGATGGTTGATGATGAGTATATTCCTATTGATTATGAATAAAGCATTGATTTAGATGAAACACATTTAAATCATAAGAGGAAGAAAAAAAATGTTGATAATGTTCAAGAAGCTATCGTTAGCTCAAAGTATTATAGTGAAAGTTCTAAAGGTACCAAAGAAATAATAACACCAGGTGTTGATCTAGAGGATGGTATTATGAAAACAACACAAAATTCCATTCAAAATAGATTGAGGACAATAAACTTAGTTGATGATAGCCACACATTTCAGTTGAATGTGAAACAACTTTATAAACCCACAGAAGGGCAGGAAAAATATCAAATTAGAAAACCACATCACTTGCATATTCACAATTTGAAAGAATTGATTAGATACAATCCATATGCACATGTGGTTGAATACCTAGTTCTTGTTGACCCAATGGAAGTTCCTACGAGGTAAGAATTTGATAGATCAAAATGTTTTGACTACAAATATTATGTAATTAGAGGAAATCATTCTGCAGAGGCTAGAAGAGAACTGATGAAAGAATATCCCAATAATCCTCTTTTTGAGACAATCAAATGCATAATTTATGTCGGTTTAACAGAGTCATAGGCAAAGTTACTGGAATGGGATCATAACACATACAGTGAGTACATAATTTCTATGACCTTCATTCAAAGGGTGAGATTTATCCATAATGAATTTTCTCAAATATGCCACAGGGAGAGATCAAATGTTGATGTTAAGTTTTGGAAGAAATGTTTTATGGAAATAGGATTCCCACTTGATGATGAAAATAAAAAAGAAAAATATCGCAAAGGAAGTGATATGTTTAGAGTTGTGGATAACTATTTTTCAATTGGGATTTAGAACTGGACAAGTATGGGATTTGATAGATGAGATCTTCAACCCATGGGAAAATGTTAGTATAAAAATCAGAGAGTTTTTTTTTTTTTTTTTTNTTTTGTAAATGAGTGTGTGAATCTATATTGTTTTGTAAGGTTATAGTACAAAAATGATGCAAGTATTCCCAGGATATACCTTAACGAAAACTAGATCTGGGGTCCTTGGAGTGCATTATCTAAAAATAAACAAAAAGTGCCTGGGTCGCCACAATGGGAAACCAACCCAGTCTACCATAATCCAGTCTAAAAAAACTTCATCAAATGAAATCAAGAAAATTATGAACATAGTGGGGTGAGCTCCTACTCTGAGAGACAGGGTTTGGGTAGGTCATGTGCTATTCTAGGTTGATCGGGTGCTCTGCATCCCCTTTTTGATGTGTCGCGTCCTCCTCCCTCTGTTCCACTAGACGTAGATTTTTTATGCAAGCTGGGGTTCCATTATTTTCGGTTGGAGTGATATATATCTGGTGGACGTAGTGTAAATAGAGATGAAATTGTCCTGCCATCCGATCTAATTTCTCCTATTGTCTTTTTCAGTCCTTCACCATCCTTTTTATCCCCATCTCTAGGTTGCTGAGGCAGTTGATAATTCCAGTGTGCTCTTTCTTCTTCTCTTTGGTTTTTTTCCTATTGGTCTCCCCCTTGTTCGCACACATCTTACCTATCAACATTTTGGTTCTCCAAGCTTCCTCCACCATCCCGTGGTAGAGGGTTATCCTTTATTGTGTGGTTCTGGGGTCCCGTATCCTCCCTTCCTCCTGGGTTAGTGTTGACCAGGATTTTCCCCTGCGGGAATTGTTAATTTCTCCCTCCCATATTTTAATGATCGTATTCCCCTTGTTGTCTGCCTTCATGAGGAAAGTGTTCCTTGCATCCCTAGCTGCCTGTTTAATTCTTGTCATCCGAAGGGCGCTCTGTGGAGGTTCCTCTACCTGGGGGCCTCTCTTGCTACTGGTTTTCTTCATGCATATGATCTTGACTTGCAGGTGGTGGCTATTACATTGGGTTCTTTCCCTGTTATGTTGCACCTCCTTCTGATAAGTAAGGTGGCCCTGTAATTGCGATGCCTCATTCTGTGATATGTTCTGGTTTCCCAGCCTTTATGGAGCCAAAATTGTTGTGGTCCTGTCCTTGCAATCATGATATGCTCATCAAGGTGGTCCTGCCAGTCAGAAGACTCTGTTCCAAAGCATGTGCATTTGATGACCCTGTTGTTATCTCTACTCCAATGCTCTGCCCTGCTCATTGTACACCATCCCTTTTCCAGTTCTATATCGGTACTTAGGTGAGGTGTGTTCCTACTTAGCCCTAGTAATACTTGTCTTCCATTTTCCTTTTCCACCTGCGAGTTAGGTCCATCGTCCTTTGTTTCCTGCAATTTATCTCTTCTACTTTCCAAAGGGTAGCTTTTGTACTTCCTTTTATTGACGGGGTTGTGGTGCCATACCTTCACCTAATGTGTGATATGCATTTGCATTTGCAACCTTATTTGATTGGTGGGCCATCAGATTCTGTCTAGGACCTACATGTTCTACGGTGGCTACTACACCTCCATTCTTGTCGTAATCTCTCGTACTATGCGTGTTATCCCAGTCTTTTGCTGCAAGTTGGGTGCAGTCTGCTCGGAATTGACCTTCTGGGATGTTTCTCTAGATTGTGTCCAGTTTTGGACCTTCTTTATCGACCCCCTCGTTTGCTATTATGTCCGCCAGTCCATTTATTGAACTCCTCACCCAGCGCAACTCCACATTGATCCTTGTCTGCAATTGCTCCTAGATTTTGTTGAGTATGTAGGCCAATTGTCAGTGCCTCTGGATCTTGCCTACTCAGGTACCATTTTGGAGTTTTCTCACTGTGTTGAAGACTAGTGTAGAGTATCCTTCCACTATGGCATTCATCATCCCCTCTCGGCTAAGAATTTCTAGACCTTTTTCCAAGGCCTCGAAATTCTGCAACGTTATTCGTGGAATTGCCCAGGCTCCTCGTGTATAGTCATATGATATTCCCTTTACTATCCCTGATTGCTCCTCCCAGATCTGTTCTTCCTAGGTTTCCTTTTTCCGCCCCGTCAAAATTCAACTTGAGAGAGTCTGGAGGTGGCAATTTACAATTGCGCTCACCTCCTTGGAGTTGCGGCTATTGTCTGTTTGGATTGGGGTTGCACCCACTAGTTAATTAGAAAACCTCTAGGACTCTGGACTCCTGGTCAATGGGTTGTGTGCTACCCTCTTGGCAGTTGTTACTCATCACCGTCTCACGTGTCAGGGAGGTTATTGTTTCCTTAATCTTCCCTTCTGTTCAGCTTTGGTTTCTGAAAATGTGCATGTTCCTTTCCTTCCATGTCAACCATATGATCATTCCTAGGGTAAGGATCCAACAAAGGTTCACCTCTGCTTGGTCACTATAGTTTTATCTCCATAGCTTGATTGTTGTGGCTATGTTAGCATGGATCATGTTTGAATGACGGAAGATACTTGCTTCTTAGTCGCATAGTTCTGCAGTGTAGGTGCATTCGTCGAGCAGATGGTTGGTTGTTTCTTCCTAAGTTTGACATAGATGACACCTTGACGGACCAATGAAACCTATTTTCCTTAGGTTATCCCAAGTTAGGATGCAGTTGTGTAATATTATCCACTAGAAGATCTTAATCTTTGTCCATTGGGGTCTATTCCAGAGCTTATCCCATTGTTGCGCTAGGTCATCTTGGTTTGGATCTTCCATATAGTTCCAGAATTCTTTTAAGTTGAATTCCCCTCCATCCTTTTTTCCCCACCTCAGTTGGTCTTCTTCTTCCGTTTTTGTTATTTTCCGTCTGCCCAGTTCCTCCTCCACCTCTTTTATTGTTGTTGTGGTTATCTCATTGTTCTGAGGAATAATATTGTCCCAGGTTCTCCATTTGTTGTGGTTCGTTCCCTGCTGCCAGTATCGATAGACATTGATTTTTCCTTGCGTGATGAGGTCTTGTTGGAGTATTCCTCTATCTAGGTTTTCCATCCTTGGTTCTTGTTGCCAAGCGTCCTCCTAGAATCTAGTTGTTCTTCCATACCTAATTTCCCAAAATTTGTGTGTTTGAATCCATGCTTTGTTGCGCTATGCTAGGTTTCAGATGGTTGAGCCTTCCTTGGTTCCTCCAAAGCGGATTTTGTCCTGGTCGTGGGTGTCAGGTGCGTACTTTTCCTTCCATAGGTTTACCCAAGGTGTTGTAGTTTCTTTGACCCAACACCACCATAGTTTCGCCCCATATGCATTGTTGGTCATTTGTGGATCTTGTAGCCCGAGGCCTCCTTTTCTTTTTAGCCTGCAGACTTTCTCCCAGGCCACCAAGGCCCATCTTTTCTTTGTTTCTGCACCTCACCATAGGAATTCCCTCTAGATGGATCTGATTTTCTATAGGATCCCCTGTGGAGTGGGGAAGACTGACATCATATAGGTTGGAATAGCTTGTAAGATAGTCTTAGTTAAAATCAGTCTGCCATCTAGATTAAGGGACCTATACGTCTAGTTTTTTACCCGTTCCTGTAACCTGTTTATTACTCCTTTCCAAGTTGACAACTTATATACTTTGTTTGTCAAAGGAACCCCCAAATACTTGGTTGGGAGTGTTTTCCATTCAAATCCTAGAATGTTCGTCAAATTCCTTTGGATAGATGGGTTGGTATTAAAGAAAAAGATCATCGACTTGGAGTGGTTGATCTTAGCACCTGAGGCTTTGCAAAAATCTTCTAGAATGCGTTTGTAGGCTTTGGATTCTTTGACCATGGGTATATTGTGGAGGAGTGTATCATCTACAAACTGTTGGTGGGTTGAGGTAGGGAAATTTTCAAAGGGTTTGAGCCTTGTTATATCTCCAGCTGTTGTTGCGCTCTTTATGCTCTTGCTGAGGCCTTCCATCATCAAAATGAACAAGAAGAGGGATAGCGGGTCACCTTGTCTGATCCCTCTCATGGGCCAGAAAGGTTTGGCCAGGGATCCATTGATTAGTAGCAAAGTAGCTTGTTGTGGATACTAGGCTGCAATCTAATTGATCCAGTGTTGGGTGAAACCAAAGGCTTCCAAAGTCTTGATCATGTAATTCCAACTAATTTTATCATAGGCTTTCGCTAGGTCCAGTTGTATTAACATTCCCCCCCTCATCTGAAGTTTTAAGGTGTGAATGATTTCATGGGCCTGGATGATATTTTCCATTATTTGTCTACCCTCCACGAAGCCTGCCTGTTCTTGCGAGATCAGTGAAGGTAGGAGGGGTTTCAATCTATTTTCTATGACTTTGGAGATAATTTTGTAGATTACGTTACAAATTTTTATGGGTTTGTACCAGTCTGGGGATTTGGCTTCATTTTCTTTGCGGATTAGGGTGATCATGGTTGCATTTAGTGATTTAAGCATGGAGGCATACCTTCTAGAGTCCTCTACTACATTGTAGATGTCCCATTTGACAATTTCCCAATGGGATTTGAAGAACTCCACAGTGAAGCCATATGGACCTGGTGCTTTCCCACTGGGCATTTCCTGGAGGGCTTGATCAACTTCTTCCGTGGTAATAGGTTTGTTCAGGAAACTTTTTTGTTCCGCAATAACTAGGAATGGAATATGCTGAGTTATTTTCTGGATGGCCTCCGATCTGTCTTGATGAGGTTCTTGGGCTATCCCATGGAAGTGTCTGACCAGAGAACTTTCGATCTCCTGATGTGACTCACGCTCGATTCCATCCTAGTCCTTGATCTTCAGTATTTTTCTATGGGATATTTTGTCCATGGTTGTTATGTGGAAGAACTTGGTGTTCTGCTCTCCTTCCTTTAGCCATCGGATGCGAGGCTTTTGAAACCAGAGTGTTTCCTTCTACTGGCATCGCGCCTCCCATTCTTATGACATTTGGAGCTCTTCCTTTTCCTGGTCCTCCATATAGCCTTCCCGTAAGCAAGTTTCTTGGAGTTTTTTTCATTTTTTCTTCGATGTCATTTTTCTCTGTGTTTATATTCCCATAGATATCCCTGTTCCAATCCTTGACTTTATTTCTGATGTATTTAACTTTCTTGTGTATTTTGAACATCCTAGTCCCTTTCTCTGGTTGCTCCTCCCTCCACCATTGTTTGATTTTTTTCTTGAAAGTCAGGTGATCAATCCAGAATTTATCGAATATGAAGGGTTTGTTCTTAGGTGTTGTTTGGAAGCCGGCCTGCGGTTGTATTGGCCAGTGATCAGATCCACCCCAAGGGAGGATGTTGCATTCTAAGGTTAGCCCCTACATGATGATTGACTCCGATACAAGGAATCGGTCAAGTCTTGTAGCTACCTAGAACTGATTCATCCATTTATTGTTCTAGGTGAACTGTCCATTCTTGGTTTGGAGGTCTACCATCTGTGCTCTGTCTATAAATTTTGAAAAATCCTCCACATCCCGATCCAATATTCTCGTACCACCCTTCTTTTCTGCAAGGGAGGTGATAATGTTGAAGTCCCCTGCCAGTATCCAGTGGAGGTTGGTGGCTCGACCTTTTATATATTCTAGGTCTCGAATCATTCCTTTCTTTTCCTCTGGCCCATGGGGCCCATACACATTTGTGCATACAATCTCCTCAGTATTTCCTACGATTTGCATGTGTACCGTTAGGGTGTACCTAGTTGCCTTAGCTGTTAATAAATTTAGGATTTGTGGGTTCCACAGAGTGAGTATGTCACCTGACCTTTGGTAGTCTTTGATGGCTACCATCTTGTACTTGCGCCAGTGTTGTTTACTGATTGCCTCCATTTTGTTTTTAGTACATTTCGTCTCTTGAATAAAAAAGAGATCTGCTTGCTCCTACTTTAGTTTATTCCTAAGGATTCTTTGTTTTCTTGGGTTGTTTAGGCCTCTTATATTCCAAGTTATAACCTTCATTTTTAAACATGTGGGGGAGAGTGGGGGAAGAGTTTCTTGATCTTACCCGAGTTTATCAGTAGCACTCCCAGCTCCTATAGTGCGACGTTGTTTGATTTCCTGCCTTTTTTCCTTCTCGTTTGTTTGGGTGATGGCTGCAAGTGTCCCTCGCAAGATTTCACTCCTAGGTGTCCTATCTCCCCATGAGTGCATTTTTGTCCTCTGGCTTTGGCTTCCTCTCGTAGGACGAACATGTATTGGATGCAGTCGATTTTATCTGTTGGTACGTTGTCGACTCCCTGCCTTTTCCATTGTTCTAATATGTGCGAAAGGTCTTTCCCTTCCCTTTCCAACAAGTCTGTGAGATCAGGGTCTTCTGTACCGACTTCACTCGGGGTCATCTCTGCATCCCGCTCTGCATCTTGCATGGAAGTTTTGTCCTCCTTTGTTTCTTCGTCCATTGTGGTTGTGCAACTCCCTTGAGTTGTTGTAATGTTTGGTTATTGGGTGGGCTGTTTGGTTGCTTGGTCCTTGACTTCTAGAGATTTTTCTGAGTCCTTTTCTTCTAATGTCCCTTTGTTTGTTTGGTCCCTTTCTTCCATCATGTTTTGAGTCTCCTGGGTATTTCCTGCCAAGGTTTTATTTTGATTTTTATTTTCTCGGTTCTTGGGGTTCGGGGTTATAAACCCTTCCTCATCTTGTTGTGTTTTGGGATTTACCTCTTCCTGCCTTTTGTTTATAGGGAACTCTCTGATCAAGTGTCCATGCGCACGGCATCATCATCATATAAAGGGAATTTTTTTGTAATCTATGTTTTGGATGCATTCCTCATCCCTGAATTCCAGACTTATGGCCTCTATGAGTGCTCCCGAAACGTCCATCTCTATACAGATTCTTGCATACGATGTGTGCCTTCCTTTTAGGGTGGCTTCTGAGGTCTTCACATGTTTCCCCAATTTGTTGCCTATTTCTTCAAACGTAGAGCACATCTAATAGTCTAGGGGTAGGGAATGGAGTCTCAGCCATACTAGTACCTTTTTGAACATTTCTTTCCCTGGGGAAAAATTTTCTTTCCAGGGTTGCATGTAGAGTCCCGTTGAGGCTTGGAAGTATGGACCTCCCTCAAAGACTTTGTCCCTGTCCTCCAAGTTAATAAAGACTATTGTGAAGAAACCCTTCGAGCCTAGGTGGATTTCCACTTCTCCATTTGGCTTCTAGTGGTATTTAATCCAGTTGCACAGAGTTCTTTCTATGGGCCATAACCCCATGAATTTTCATATGAGCACATGCATCTTCATTTGAACCCTGTAGAGTTGCGTTTGTGGGTCTTCCAGTACCACCTTGGGTATCAATGTTGTTTTGGGTTTGCAGAGGTTTCTCTCTTCCGTCCTGTTAACCTTCCTGGTCTCGTGTTTTTCATTTTGAGTCTCCTTAGAAACTTCCTCCATGGTCTCGTTTTTGTCCCGACCTCTTTCTTGCGGCTTCCCTGGTTCTAAT
>JZKD02S0285665.1:151976-172097 GCA_000966675.3 Picea glauca | reverse complement strand
TTAATTTTTTAAATGTGTTTTTTTCTTCATTTAAAAAAAATTGTGAAGATTTTCTCCTCTCTTTATTTCTTTTTTAATGTAATTTAAAAGAAAAAAGAAGTTAGTAAATAAACTTTGAAGTGATCATTTAGTATCCAATTTTGGTTTTTTTATTTGCATAGAGATCTCTTATCAAGTAAATAGTTCCAATTAGGTCGTAATTAGCTATAATTTTAACGTTAGAAAAAAACAAATTCTTTAGGTAGCATCACGTTTTTATTTAGGTGTTGATTTTAAGGTTTTTCTGAGCAACTGTTTGATTTTTTAAGACCATGCTTGAAAAATGTTGTAATTTTGAGCCGATTAGCACCACTGTTTTATTTGGGGATTGATTTTTATGTTTTTTTATGAAAAAATATGGGTTTTAAGGGCTAGAGTTCGCATTTTGAGGTCACAATTCTAGTTAAGTTGGTAGCTTTGTTACTTCTTGTTCTGAATATTCTTGTGATTTTCTCCCCTCCTCTAACCATGAGTATGCTATGAAATATATTTCAGATTCTCCTATTGTGTATTAGAAAAACAACCATGCAGATTATTTCACTCAAGGAGAAGAAATAAACATACAAGACATACCTCTCTCATCACAACAATCCACCTTTCGCTTGCATGAGGAATTTTTTTTTGAAGGAGAATGTGCAGATTGTGAAATCATGCCTAGTGTTGAGCCTATCCATTCACAATCAATTACCGATGTACTTAAAGAGGAGAAACAACCATTCATGGAGTTACTTTATGAAAATCCATCTTGTTCTAGAGAATCTTTTCATTCTCTTAATTCTTTAACTTATTTATATTTATATCCTGATCTTTTTAATGTTTTAACTTTGCAGGAAGTCACCCATTGTTCTATTCAAATAAATTCAATGGGTCCAACCCTTTTTTAAGTACTTGAGGGTGGTGATAGGAATATGGAATATAGAGAGGATAATACCTCTTTCCCTGAACTAATCACAACCAAGCCTTATCAACCTTTTTCATATGATGAAGGAAGCATTGTAGAAAATGTTTATCAAAGGATGTCTTCTTCTTCTTCATCTTCATTTTTTTATCAGTAGTGAATCTTCTCATTCAAGTATCCCTTTACTAGATATTGTTGATACTAGTGGATCTCACCGTCATTTTGAAGATATCTCTCATACCATGGTTGGTCCTATCCCATGCATATCATTTGGTCTCATTAGTCTATTTCAATTTGATGGTTACTTGAAGTATGAGTTCAGGGAGGCTTGTCAAGATGATGAGGCACTTCTCTTTACATTGATGGTTATTTCTGGTCCTCATTCTTTTGTCTTGTCTTGATGGATGAACAACTTTACAAGCATGAAGATTCTCTCACCAAACACACTTCACACAAATTCTATGAATGATTCTCATTGGGTATATTACTTTTGATTGAACTCCCTCCATCAATTCTATATGAGTCATCGTACATTTTAAAATAGAATTGAAGCATGGTTGGAGAGATCTTACTTGGATAGATTTCCCATGAATTATTACTATGACATTTTTAATATGGTGGATAGAATTTATCATGAGTTAATTTTTCCTACTTTTAGTTCACTCTTATTCCAATCTCTGTCACTAACCTTTTGTCTTGAACATATGTCTGCAGGCTTGGGATTACAAGGATAACTACATTGGCATTATGACTTTATATATTTCATTTTTTTCTACCATTTGTACCGTAGAGTAGTATTAGGGTAGAATTGGCTAGTATTTTTCCTTTTCATAGTTTAGCTTTTCTTTCAAGTTTAATTAGTTTTTTGTTTGCATTATTTTTTCATTATTGTTGGTTGATCAGTAAATGGATTCTCAACATAGGTTGAGAGAAATAGAAATATTGCACACTAATTTTCTCTTGATTGGAGTTTTTCAATTTAATTTTTATATGGGGAAAATTTACTTCATCTCATCCTCAAAACCTTTTGTGTTGGGAAATTTCCAGATCATTGATTTTATGAATATCATTTTTCAAGCATTTGGGTATTTCAAAAGTGGATTTTTTTATAAAGGATACTATTTATTCCCCCTTATGATGAAAATTGACACTCATATCTATTCCATCTCATATCCACATGATTTCAATATGGAAAATTTTGCTTCACTGAGATTTTGGGCTTGTTGTCCCACACATAGTAAATGGAAAGTTTGAGTGACTAATTCTTCCCATTTGAAATTGAAACCACTCCATTCCTTACATTTATTTAGATGATTATTTTGGATTCAGAGTTGTTCGAATAATTTATTTCACATTGACTCTTTTCTTCAATTACTTTTAGCCAACATGAATTTTCTGCATAAACCTTTTTAGCAAAATAACTCTATTGATTTTTATTTCTTTTGAATAATGTTATTTCATTACCTTTCATTTTGATTTATGGGTATTGGACATGCACATGTTTTATGCTCTGTTCAATTGGGTTTTTAAGCATGATTTTTCCTTTTATCTTACATTTTTCTTCACCCAAGTTTCTTCTCATACACAACAACAAGAGATAATGTTTCAATATTTATAGATGCATTTTTGACATTGTGGACATCACTCTTATATTAAATCTGTTGTTGATATCTTCTTCATAAAATTACTTGGGAACCAATCTTCATATTCCCCCAATCCATCGATATACCAAAGACTCAAGCTTAGCATTGTCAATCTGATGGATTTTCATACCTGATATTTTCTTGAACAATATTTTTTCATCCCTTGGGTTTGTTAATTTTGGATCACTCATTATGGTTACATTATTGAATAATCTAATTTTTTTCCATGGCTGAGAACTACACACTTATCTCATGTTGAATCCATTCAAATTCTTGGGAGTTGTAAGTATCTTTATGGAATATGTCAATACAAATTATAAGCTTCCTATTTCAAAGAGTCCAATACAATTTCAATACAACTTATAAGATTCCAATTGTTTTTTCAAGCATGAGTTTGCCTTTTATCTTACATTTTCTTCACCCAAGTTTCTTCTCATACACAACAACAAGATATATTCTTTCAAGATTTATAGATGCGTTTTTGACATTGTGGAAAACACTCTTATATTAAATTTGTTGTTGATATCTTCTTCATAAAATTACTTAGGAACCAATCTTCATATTCCCCCAATCCACTGATGGAACAAAGACTTAATCTTAGCATTGTCAAGCTGATGGATTTTCATACCTGATATTTTCTTGAACAATATCTTTTCTTCCCTTGGGTTTGTTAATTTTGGGTCACTCATTATGGTTACATTCTTGAATAATCCATTTTTTTATCATGGCTAAGAACTACACACTTATCTCATGTTGAATCCATTCAAATTCTTGGGAGTTGTAAGTATCTTTATGGAATATGTCAATACAACTTCTAACATTCCAATTTCAAATCTTCATCATTTATTTTTAGTTTATCCATGACAGTAAGTTTCAAGATGTGAATATATTGTGGGTTGTAACTCATTAATCTATTGAGCCCCACACTCTTCAACACTCTTCGAACTCAAAGTTAGTTTATTCATAATCAGAAAAAAATAAGCATGTTTGGGTCATGTCGATACTTCTTCTATTTTGATCCCTCTTACTCATGAGTTTGATGTTTTTTGTTTTCCAAATTATAAGTCTCATTATTTTTAACGTAAAACCATCTAGTGGAGAGACAAGCTACACACTTTTATTTTCCACTTAATTTTCTTCATATTCTAATCCCAACGAAGTGAAATTTGTGGCTTCTCTACTTGGAACACTCTTGAGAGATTGAAGATACAAGTTTCATGGATTTTCCCATCATGTCAATTTTACCACTTATTGGAAATCTGATCAAAAATATTTCATTCAATTTCAATTTCTAATTATATATTTCATTTTTGTTGGGAAATTCAATCCATCTAGATTGTAACCTGAGGTCATTTTCACATTTCCAAAGTGTCTTGAATGCCATCTCTTCCATAATGATTTCTTATTTCCTCTCACAAAGCTGAATATGATCATGCTAATGTTTCACATCATTGTCGTCAACAATAAGGGGAAATACATACCTTGAGGTGCAATTTTAATAATCTTTGAATTATATGTTTATGATAGAGGTTTGTTGATAAATTGATATCCTTGAGGTTTGTCTCATGATCTTGTTTGCTTAAATTCATTGGTTCTAATTAGAGGAATGAGATGGAATGTCTTCAAGATTCAAATCTCACAGCAATCAATGACAATAAATCTTGTGTTGAAGAGAATATTGAAGGAAAGCACATAGTGTTCATCTCTCAAGAAGAAGGATGTGATATTTGACGGAATGAACAACAAATGAATACTTGATGACAAAATTGACATTTGCATAAGTTTTATGAAACCCAACTTAGTTTTAGTTTACATTAGCTTAGCATACTTTGCTTAGGATTAATTTAATCTAGATATTTACTTTTATTTTTAATTTCATTTCATTTTAATAAGTCAGTCATTTAAGAGAAGGTTTTCTTCCCAAAGTGTCTAAGAGTTGATCACACCATTTTCTTTTATATGCAGGATGGGAAAATGGCTTGTGCAATCAACAACTTTGAATTTTTTCTTTTGGAATGAAGGAAATATAGGGAAGTGTTAATCTAAACTTAACTGCTCAGGTTCCTTTGCAATATTTTTGGATTGATAAACCAAGATTGCCACTGACTTAAAAGATGATCAGAAATATCTTTTGTCTCATTTATTTATTCCCATTTTGATTTATGATCTAAATGGTGTTTAGAGTCATTTTAATGATCTCCATGACTGTCATTTGCTACTTTTTCCTCACCAGATTGAATTATTTGGATATATGTGGTTAATAATTATCTTTTTAGAAAAGAGAAAATGGTGCTTTGGTGACAATTATGAAATGAAATTCAATGTTTTTAAATATGGAAAGAAATTGCTTATAGCATGAAATATTAAGATCTTATGGGTTTGTAGAATGTTCTATGTAATTGGCTTCTGAAAATGTGTTTTGATTGAGCCATGTTGCTTGATTCCCGGAAGATTGTTTTGTAGCACTGAATGAAAGAAGAATTGTATGTGACAATTGGAGTGGATAATTGTTTTGCAAATATTTTACACTAGATCATGAATTCTCGTAATCTGGTTTGTTCTTCATTTCAGATCAGAAACTATGTGAATATTTTCATTAGAATTCACATTGAATGATTATATTTTCTTTACTAGTTTATTTCCCTTCGATTACTTTCGACATTTCACTGTTGTTGTTCTATATTTGTTTCTTGATGCCAATTTATCTTCTTTTCTTTTAGCTAATTTTCACCCTTCCTCGATGAATGACATTCTAGCTTTAGATTCCTATTAGTTTAATTTTCTTTTTCATGATTTGACTTTTGATTTCAACCTTACTTTCTGCTTGTATAGATTCCTTCCATATTTTGATTTGTCTATTGGTATTTCCCTGGGCTGATTTGACTCTTATTCTTCCTTGAAGAGTACTCTTTAGATTTAAGTGAGGGACTAATCCAATTCTGGTCATATAATGAAGAAATTTTTTACAATTCATAAAATGCATGGATTTCTCTATCTGAATGAATATTCATGAAGTTCTCAGTTGTAGGTATGCAATGATAGTTGTGGCAGAAAACATGTGCTTGTTGAGTGTATCATGATAATCCATAAGTATAGGAAAGTGTATATCTATGTTTTTCTTTGACCTCCATCCAACTCACATTAATAAAATGGCCAATAGTATGCTTTTTTTTTGGGATACCTATGGGTTAAATTAAAATGCATAACATCTACTCAGTAAATCATAGAAACTCTTACACCACCCCGCTTCCTTCACACCCTATGTGTGTATACATATCCATATCTAAAATCTAAAAGAGTGAGTATATTCTGAAATAAAAAAGCAAGTTTAAAGCACTAGTAATAATTTTGGAAGTATAAGTAAACTCGTCAGAGCTATGGACGCCTATTGACAATGGGGCTATGCTTGTATGTTACCATGTTAACTTCATCAGGGATATGGATGCTCGCTAGAAGTGAAGAAATGTCGAGAAAAGAGAGATGAGGAACACACTTATGTAGATGTCTTCTTATTATTAAAAGTAAAAACCCATGGTCAAACCAAAACCAATCTGAAGTGTGTAGCTAGTAAAATACTTATCTCATTATTTGGTTGTTTGGAAAATGTGTGTTAGATTACAAGTACTAGAAATATTGGGTTATATCTTTTAGAATTTTGGTGTCATTGTGATACCCATTACTATTGGAAATTATTTTGCAGTCTTGTTGAACTTATATTTAAAACTTGGATCTAAAGTATAGGCCCTAGACTTCTATTGACATGGATAATCGATTTTTCCAGTATGTTTCCATTTGTTATGGCCGCAAAACCCCCCTTTTTCTTTTTCTTGTAAAAGTGAAAGGAAATCCAACCCCCCCCCCCACCCGCTGCTAAAAGTTTTATCCTATTTCCCAATCCTCTACTGTTTGAACCTAATACTATCATTTTTCCTACATTGAGAGAGTTGGGGGGTTTGTCTTGATTAATGACTATATTTGATGGGTGTTGATTTTTCCTTTTGATGTTATGATTTCAAATGTCTTCATTATATTTATTGAATTGTTATGTTCGTTGACATTTGTATGATGGACTCGACATGTCATCTCCTGACATTTTGTCATTTCTGAAGTGCTTGGTGATCTTATGCAGTGGCAAGGTTTGTTGTATTGTATGTCCTGATTGAATAACTCAAAATTTGCACCTTACTACTGGCATGTTGATTCTTTATTTTTTTCATCTTTAGGCTTTAGCATGAAGATTTTGATCACCTATTTCGAACTCTAATTCTAAATTTCTTATTGTTTATCCTTCTTTTGAGTTGAGACTCAACACATGTAGTTTCAGGACACACATCTACATCCACCATATTATCGTTGAATCAACTCAACCCTCTCTTTTAAATTGACTTAATGGCATGTAATATATTGTTTATGTATTGGAAAATATTATTTTGGTCGCATGGAAGATATCATTTTTCTATTTTTCAGGAGCAGGTATCGCAGAGACACTTCATTCGCATGACCACTCCATCCTTGAGAGGCCTATGGGGAAAATTTTGTATCCTTGTCTTCTACCTTGAACTTGATTATGTTGGAGTTACTTCACACACACCTAGGAATTATTTTTCCTAAGGTTTTTCCTATGTTTATTAGTCATTATTCAGTCTCCTATATTTTAGGGAGAATATTTCTCTAGGAGAATATTGTCATCAGTTTTCACTTAAGTTTGATCAGTTGAGTGGAGTGCCGATGGTACATTGGGATTATCACCATGCAACATTGGGATCATTACCAACGAATGCGCATTATCCTTGGGATCATCATCATACTAGTTCATTACTCATTATTTCATGATATCCTCCTCACTTCACTTTGTTTCATCTAGTTAACTGAAGACTGGTAGACTAGTTGACTCAACTAGGTGGCAGTTCACTCCTGTAATTGCTCGAGAAACTAGACTAGGTGGCAGTTTACTCTTGTAACTACTGGTGTGTGTACAGATCACTATAGACCACCACTATGGTGCATTGGCTTCTCCTCCAGTTCGCATTGGTTGAGTTATACAGAGTATATCATGTGTAAATTATCATTCATTCATTTGGTTAATGATAATTTTTCCATTCTTTCTCTACAACTGTGTATGTCAATTCCTAGATAGATATAATTTGTCCAGGTTAAACACATTTACATGGTATCAGAGACGAAAAAATGATAGGGAAAAGACACACCAAATTATTTTTGTAGGTACCAAAGATTGAAGACAATGAAAAAAATGGAATTTTCAAAAGAATTCATTCTTACACCTTAAAATTTATTTGCATGGAAGGAGAATATGATAATTCATATTCGAAGAAGAGGATTGTATAGGTTAACCATGAAAACAGAGACATAACCAACATCATCCATAGAAAAATCCATGTATCTAAATCGAATGGATGAAGCGTTCAAAAGAATTTGTAGACTCACTTCTCATGAACTCCTCTTTCACATATCCTCTTGTAAAACCCCCAATGATGCTTGGACCACCATGGAATGGATTTTTGGAAAAAAGGATAAGATGAGGGGAAAGATTCTCAAGGTGGAATTTCTCACATTGGATCCAAACATTTTCTTCAATATCCAAGATTTATTTACCAAATATAAGGATTTGTTGTCGCAACTCAAGTCTTGCAGGGTTAATAAATCTAAGGAGGAGAAACAAATGGTTCTCACCATTCTCTCCAAACTTGGTCTAGAATACTAAGTGTTTGTATGCACATTTAATTCAATTATATTTTCCTCTAGAGCCACCTCAAAGATTCCCTCTCTTGAGGACTTTATCGAGTCTCTGACACAAGAGAAGAACAAGATCATCAACATGGGAAAAATAAAAGGCCCAAAGGCACATGCACTTAATGTGAAATATGGAAGCATTCATAAATATCATAAATATAAAGAGAAATATAAAATGAAATCACATGCAAATCCAAAGAAGGAAGGGTACTAAAAGCCCTTCAACAACGCCTCCAGATCCAAAGGTGGAAAGGGAAGAAAATGGGAGAAATGCACTTAGTGCCATAAATGATTCCATCTAGAATATGCATGTATGAAGAAACAAATAAATATAATGACTCAAATAATTCAGAAAAACAACCTTGGAGATCGCATCCCTGAGGGTGCCAAGAAGAAGACGCTATAAGATCAGAATCCCAAGAAAGGAAATTCTAGCCATGCTTTGATTGCCATCAATTCCTCTCCCAATGCTTGGGTCATAGATTCATGAGAATCACACCACATGGCTGCCACAAAAGAAGTATATTATTCATTGTATTCATGAAAATATCCTCCTATTATGATGGGGAAAAAAATCCATTCGAGGTCACTGGAAAAGGAAGGATTGAACTCACAAACAAAATATTCAAGAATGTGTTGCATGTTCCCAAACTTTCTGTCAATCTTCTCTCTATGTATCAGATGAATAACTCTGGCACTGGAAAGAGAGTCATATTCACACATGATGTAGTGGATATATATTAAATGCAAACCAATTCCATGGTTGCACCAGTGAGGTAAATCATCAATCTAGACTCTACACATTTTTTGAATTTATTGGACCAGATTTTTCATTACTGCTTACCCATGTTGGTGAAAGAAGTAGGATATGGCATGAAAGGTTTAGGAATTTAAATTTAATATATATGAAATAGATTAGAAATCAAGGAAGGGTTGATGGTCTACTTGACATCCACTTCTCCAAAAGAATTTTTGAGGGATGTGTTCTTGGAAAACACCCACCGGAGAAATTTGACAAAGGAAAGACTCAGAGGGATTCCTCTCATTTAGATATGATCCATAGGGACCTCATGGGCCCTTTTCTTCATCCATCAATCAATAAATAAAGCTGCGTGCTCATTTTTGTTGATGATTTCTCATGCTTCACATGGATTTTCTTTCTAAGCAAAAAGTTAGAGGTCTTTCAACACCTCAAATATTTCGAAGCCCTTCTTGAGACACAGTCAGGAAAGAAAATCAAATTCCTATGAATAGATAACAAGGGAGAGTATCTCAAAAATGAGATAAAAAATCTTTGTCATGAGGCAGGGGTTTAGTTGCAGCACACAGTTCCTTATACTCCATAGAAAAAAAAAGTTGTTGAGTGGAAAAATAGGTCTCTAAAAGAGATGGCATCTTGCATGTTACATGCAAAGTAACTTCCATTGAGACTATGGGCCGAAGCACTTAATTGTGAAACCTACACCCAAAACATATATCCCCATAGGTATTTCAAGGATAAGACCCCCTATAAGTCTTGGAGTGGCATCAAACAGAAAGTGACCCAGTTTCGTATTTTTGGTTCACGTCTATGGGCCAGGCTTCCCTCTAAGAAGAGGAAGGCACTTCATCCATAGAGCACAAACTGTATCTTTTTTGGATACCCCGATGGTGTGAAGGGATATAGACTCATTGATATTTCCTCAGAGTGGCTCATCATTGAGTGAAGTGTCCAATTCAAGGAAAGTGTCTTGCATGTACCTCAGCTTATGCATGCAAACATTTTTGTTCTTCCACCTATGAGATATGGTGAGCATGCACATGCCAAATCTTCTTTAGATGAGATTTTTAATTTAGAGGATGAAGATGATCTAGATACAGATTCAATATAGTCATATGTAGATTAAGTGCATGCATATTCAGATGTAGATCCAGAGCCGAGGCCCAAGTGGTCCCATACTACTCTTCAGGATGCATGGGATCTTGTTGGGGATCCAGCTAATACTAGGAGGACTTGATTCGATTTTGAGGAGCCTCCTCTTGCACTCAGTGACACTAAATTGTTTCCACCCAGTCATATTCTATTGGTCCAATATTCAGATCCACAGTCTTATGGTGAGGCTACTCGAAACCCCTTTTGGTAATCTTCCATGCAGGAGGAGTACAACTCTCTTCTTGAGAGCCAGACATGGGATCTGGTTCCCCTTCCTTCAGGAAGGAAACTTTCCAGGTGCAACTGGGTCTACTAGACCAAGAGCATAGTGGATGGAAAGATTAGAAGATACAAATCTAGGCTTGTTTCCAAAGGATTTCAACAGGTGCATGGAATTTCCTATGATGATACCTTCGCTCCGGTAGCAAATATGGATTCCATACATTTGGTACTTTCCATTGCAACAACCAAGGGATGGGAATTCCATCATATGGATGTGAAGAATGTATTTCTTTATGACGATCTCTCTGAGGAGATCTATATGGAGCATCCCTAGGGATTTATGCAGGATTCATCTTTGGTCTATCGACTGAATAATTCTCTTTATGGCCTCAAGAAGGCTCTGAGGGCATGGTATGCCAAGATGGACTCCTACCTGTTGTCATAGAAATGTTTACATTGTAAATCAAACCTGAATGTTCACATGCTCAAGACGAATGATTCACTTCTACTCCTAGCTTTGTATGTTGATGATTTGTTAATCATCGGTTTCTCAAATTCATCGATTGTTGTAGTCAAGAGGATTCTACATGACAGGTTCTTGATGATGGACATGGGTCCACTACATTTATTTCTTGGACTCGAGACCATTCAAGATGCATCAGACATCAAAATTTCTCAGACCAAGTATGCATGAGATCTCCTTGGGAGATTTCACATGATAGACTACAAGTCTTCCCCGAATCCTTTCCTATCAGGAGTTAGACTCGAGGATGGAAAGGACACTCCATTGGTTGACAAAAAACTATACAAATAGCTAGTGGGGATCTTGTTGTATCTCACACACTCTAGAAAATACCTCTTCTATGTAGTTGAATCAGTCTCCAGGTTCATGAAAGAGACACATGAGCTACATTGGAAGGAAGTAAAGTATATCCTTCGATACGTACAAGGAACCATCACCTTTGGGATTCACTATTAAATAGACACTACATTGGACCTCATCGGGTTCACTGATTCTGAATGGGATGGAAATAACATTGATCACAAGTACACATCTGGTTACACACTCAGTCTTGGTTTCGGGCCTATCTGTTGGTCAAGTAAGAAGCAAGTTGTTATTTCTCTATCCTCAGTCGAGCCAGAGTACAGAGGGGTAGTTAACATAACCATTCAGGCTATGAGGCTATAACATTTTTTCATTGAGTTGGGAATTTAGTTTCATCGGTCGATCGCCATATGGTGTGACAACCAGATCACTCTAAAGTTCTGCAAATATCCAGTTCATAGGTAGCAAATGAAGCACATCGATATCCACATGAAGTACATATGGGACTTAGTACATAAGGGGGATAATTGACCTACAGTTTTTTCCTTCAGCAGAACAAACTACAAACATATTCACCAAGAGCTTCATTGAGAAGAAGTTTCATTCTCTATGTAATCGTCTTGGAGTGAAGGACACAATTTCCTAGAAGCTATCAGTTAATCTTTTTACATACATTGTACTTTGAGGGGGGTTTTTTCCATGAGGTTTTCCCTCTTTCTTTGTTTATTTCAGTGTATTTTTTGTATTTGGGTACCTAACATGGCCTCGTTGTCGGGACCCATTCTTTATTTTCACCATAGTGATGTTCAAGGGGTGTGTTTAAGTTACTTCACACACGCCTATGTTTTTTTTTTTCCTAACGTTTTTCCTATGTTTATTAGTCATTATTCAGTCTCCTATATTTTAGGGAGAATCTTCCTCTAGGAGAATATTCTCTTCAATTTGATCAGTTGAGTGGAGTCTAAATGCTAGCTTGGGATTATCACCATGTAGCATTGGGATCATCACCAGCTAATGCACATTATGCTTGGGATCATCACTGGAATAGAGAATTATTCATGATTCCATGATCTCCTCCTCACTTCACTCTGTTTCAGTCAGTTAAATAAAGATTGATAGACTATTTAACTCAGCTAGGTGGAAGTTCACTCTCGTAATTGCCCGAGATAATAAACTAGGTGGAAGTTTACTCTCATAACTATTGGTATGTGTCCATATCACTCTATACCACCACTATGGTGCATTGGCCCTCTAGTGAACATTGGTTGAGTTATACATAGTATATCATGTGTAAATTATCATTCATTCATTTGGTTAATGAGAATTCTTCCATTCTTTCTCTCCTGCTAGAACTATTTTGTGTAGGTTCAACACGTTTATAGATTCTTCCCAAGATTATCCTTGTTGGGAAGTATATTATCTTCACTTGCAATTGTCTCGAGGTCCTAACCCCCTAAGGTTGTCGGACCCACCTTTCCCATAATCATGTCTTTGAACCTCTCTGGATTGGTTTACACTAGGTCCTCTCTTGGTCTTACCTCTCTCCAAAACCCATGCCATAAGTCGATTTAGCCTCTTGATTATGAGGAATTTTTGAGCTATAACCTGATACTTTCTAACTATCTATCGTATTCATTCATAGTGTCTTGGTGTAGAGACCTTTTCCCTAACCAAGTTGTCATCCCGCTCCTCATGATCTAAGCATGTCCACCCTCCAGAATGCACATATTGAATGTGTTAACAACAATTCTTGTCTTGGGCACAAGAATATTTAGGTCTGCAAGTTGCACTAGAAGCGCCCAAGCACAGCATGGAAGAATCTCGTTTCAGGCTTCCAAGCAAGTAAACGGGAAAAATTATGTTGTCAATGGCCCAGATTCATCTATAGGAGAAGATCAACGGTCGACGGGAAATCACGGTTAGTGGAGTTGCGTCTGGATTAGTGCGATGGGTAGCGTCTATATTGCATGCAAGAAAAGATATCAGTCGTCCATCCAAAGGATGCGTGGCGCGAGATCTAGTCACGTCGACATTTCGACATTTGGGAGTTCGAAGGGTGATGGTTTCATGTCGTTCTACATATCGAAACCGCGAACCCCGAAACGTCGATAAGCACCTTTGAAGCTAAGCCTATGGTCCTAGCACTCGGTCACGTCAAGCGAGCCTGGTAACGTAGGCAACCCTCTTCTAACATCAAATACCATCTCGATCGTTCCTCTAGAGGACACGCGATGTACATCCGTGCTTTCGCGGTTTGGTCAATCGGGATTTTGAGGAAAATTGCATCGTGAACCTCCGGTACCAAAAATCCCGAAAGGATTAGGACCGTCCATCTGAAGGACACATAGTGCAATCGTTGAGCCATGAGTGGGGCCCTTCGAGATTTTCATGATGAAAGCGCCGAGGTCATCTCAATCGTTCATCCATCAACGAGGCTCGAGCATATTTAATTTAAAGAGGGCGTAGATCTGGACATTCGTGATCCAAGCACTCAAATTCACGGACGAAGTCCAATTCCACACCCCCTCCGTCATTCTGGCTTTAACAAGAGGCGGGGGTCCGAAATCGGAGATAATGTATGCGCGCATCTAGACGGCCCAAGTCTCAGCACTTATATCTTCGGACTTTATTGAATTACGGACCCCCCCATCGATTCTTCCTTTAATGGAGGGGGGGGGTCCAGAATGGAATTTCACTCTAGCAGGCCCCCTATCTATACGTGGCATGAATATACTGGTCCCAAGTACTCACCGCCTGCCATCTGTCCCTTTCACCCAGTCACCTCCACCTCAACACCTCCCTCCATTCTCTATCTCTTCTCCCCGTATCACTTCCACGAAAGCACCCATTTTCCCCCTTGCCTCACCTTCACCATACTTGCACCTACAACATCCTCATCAAGCATGCCACATCTTCCACCTCTCATCCCGTAAATCGTTCGGCTGGTCCAAGTGGCCCCTCAAGAAGACCTCCACATCCCCAAAAGGCAGAGTTGACCAGAACCATTCCTGATCTCAAGAGGGCAGTTATTATAGTTGTTGGAGGTGGTTAGACATCGTCTCCATCATAAATGGAAAGTCCAGCAAAGGACTAAAGCTGGTCGATTCATCTGCACCAGGACAGTCCAAAATATGATAGCGTCTGTCATAGGTGCACGATCGGCCAGAGTCTGCATGCGCAGACTGTCAGAAGACATGAAGACGCAATGTTTTTAATGCAGCGTCTTGTTTTTGCTGTTGTTGCTATTTTGAGTATATGAAGGCATTTTCGCCATTTTTGTAAACATCGATGGTAGAGCGAATCTCCCGACTATAAAGTTTTAGTAGACGTCTCTAGTTCTCTGGTTATGCATCTGTATGTAAGATTTCTTTTTTAATGACAGACAATTTTTTTATCCCATCTAGTATTCATATCATACCGAGGGAGTTCATGATTGACTGATTTAGATGAATTATTGCAATTGCATTGTTGTATTCTCTGGTTTTCTGCGTTTGAATGTAAGAAGATCTTGCATTTAGATGTTTTCTCCTACAGTCTATTAGAAACCTAATGTTTATGATAGACCTTTGCAGTTCTCTTATACAAGTCTTTCCCCTACTCACCCTTACTACAACTCACTGTCTGAAGTTTATCTAAGACCTCACTTGCCCATGCATGCCTAGCCTAGTTTCAGAGTTAGAACAACATTGTTTTGAGTTAACTTCCATTCAATCACCCCTTTTTATAAACAAATCGTGACATAAACTGATGGGCATCGAGCTCTGCTCCTGCTGCAATCCAGGAGTGACTTCCGTCACTAACATTTCTGGCGTCGTTGCCAGGGACGAATATTGAATATTTTTGCCAGGATTGAACGACAACGATTAATTGATTCTGAAGGTGCATCAGATATCAGAATTATCAAGATTGCTACTATGCACCTGGTGACTCCACTGTGGCAAATCCATTGTTTCCACTTCATTATTTCAGCTGTGGCTACTGTTGGCACACCTGAAAGATGACCTAGAGGAGCTTTCTCAAGAAGGTTTCAACGGCTTCTTTCTCAGCCTAAGAAGCTTCCCAGGGTAATGACAACATTAAGATCTAGCCTTTGATGGTGAACAAGGACCAGGCATATTCAAAGATGTGAATCTTTCACCTGGCGAATCCATGATTCGAGGATCGATTGGCGACTCCATGATTCAAGGATTGATTGGTGACTCCACTGGTTCGATATGGAGAAAATCGTAGCTCAAAGTTTTTCTTTCTATGACCTTTCTTAGATAGTTGGTTTTCCTAATGCACTTCCTGATAGAGACCAATGGGAAAATTTCCTCCTTGAATTTCACGCAACAATTTCGGAGGTACCAGTTGAGCATTTACTGGACTTTCATGAGGTTATTCATCGACTTAATATCATGCATGAAGATGTCCAGATTAATCTCTTCAGTTATTCATTGAAGGGAGCTGCTCTTGAATGGTGTCAGTCTCTTCCCGCTGCAAGCATCCACTCTTTAACAGGTTTTCATACAGCTTTCAATTCATTTTGTAAAGATTATTTTCCAGCTGATTGCTTGAATGAAAACTGTTGTGAGGAGTTTTCTTCGCTTCATGAAGCCTCTGCTGGCCCTGAAGGCCATGTCCATGATGAAGGTTTTAGTATGGAGGAAATCATTTGCCAGGAAAATATAGAGGTTTTGAATGATATTAATTGTGTTAGCTCTAGAACGGAAGCATCTAACATCATATCAGATGCCTCTGTTCTTTTATATGTTCATAACGATCAACATGCCTCTTGTAGAAATTACGAGTTTATAGAGCAAATGTGGTCTATAGTAGATGGCTCACCTGGGTATCAGGTTGAAGAAAATGTTCCTAGTTTCCCTGCTTATGACGACGAAGACCTCCCTATTTTTAAAGAAGAGATGATTGTGGAGGAGGATTTTTCTCTTTTCCTTCAAGGGGTTTCTCACGATATATTTTTACCTGGGATTAAAGAGAAAAAAATTATGTACGAACAGCCAGAAGAAGCCGATACCACTGTCCCTGAAACAAATATTTTTGACGGGATCACTATTCTGGAGGAGGAACATAGAAATGAAGGTCAGCCCCTTTTTGATGAATATTATAGTGATGATGAGAAACAAGCTTATCCTACATTTGATCACTATGAAAATGTTGACCGACATGACAACAAGTAGATCCATCCCATGGTCCCTATTTATGATGAATATGAATCTGACCTGGGGGAGAGCCAACCAGAAGAGGAGAAAGAACCAGAGGAGAAGAATATTTCCTGTCCAGATCCAGTCAACGAGAAGCCACCACCTAAGAGCAGTGAGCCTACGTCAGTTGTCCACCAACCTGTGCTTATTAGAGATATTTAGCCACATCTGAACAACTGTGTAGCAGAGGAGGTTGTTTGTCACCCATTTCTAGAATTCGCCACTCATTCTATGACCCTGTCAGCAAGTACATGGAGTGGCATTTCCTCTATGACTTAGAGCTACCCACCTTCATCTTCACGACAACCCTTGAAGATGAATTAAAGGATGTAACCATTCTAATCTCCTGGTTACATCGTGTGTTATCCATCGTTGACAGAAGGAAGGAGCTTCTATTCAGGAAGCTACTTGAATGACTATGGTGGAAGTTTTCTTTCACCTAGCCCCATGTAAAGGATTCTGATAGTTTAGGACTGTACATAAATAAGCTCTTTTGAGCATGTATCTTGTTTTGTTTCACTTTTATTTTTCAGCTTGTATTTTCAGTAGGGGGTGTTTTGAGCTTGACTCCATAGCCCAACAGCAAGGTACTGAAACTGTAAAATGAGTCCTTAGAGCATCACAGGGATGACTCTATCCCCCATGGAGCCTAATGTTAACAAAAATTCTTGTCTTGGGCACAAGAATATTTAGGTCTGCAAGTTGCACGAGAAGCGCCCAAGCACAACATGGAAAAATCTCGTTTCAGGCTTTCAAGCAAGTAAATGGGCGAAATTATGTTGTCAACGACCCAAATTCATCCATAGGAGGAGATCGACGGTCGACGGGAAATTGTGGTTAGCGGAGTTGCACCGGGATTAGCGCGATGGGTAGCGTTTATATTACATGCAAGAAAAGATATCAGTCGTCCATCCAAAGGACGTGTGGCATGAGATCTAGTCACGTCGACATTTTGTCATTCGGGAGTTCGAAGGGTGAGGGTTTCACGTCGTTGTACATCTCGAAACCCCGAACCCCGAAACGTCGATAAATGCCTTTGAAGCTAAGCCTATGGTCCTAGCACTCAGTCATGTCAAGCGAGCCTGGTAATGGAGGCAGCCCTCTTCTAACATCAAATTCCATCTTGATCATTCCTCTGGAGGACATGCGGTGTACATCCATGCTTTCGCGGTTTGGTCAATCGGGATTTTGAGGAAAATTTCATCGTGAACCTTCAGTACCAGAAATCCCGAAAGGATCAAGACCGTCCATCTGAAGGACACACGGCGCAATAGTTGAGCCACGAGTGGGGCCCTTTGGGATTTTCATGATGAAAGCACCGAGGTCATCTCAGTTGTTCATCAATCAGCGAGGCTTGGGAACATTTAATTTAAAGAGGGCGCAGATATGGACAGTCGTGATCCAGACACTCAAATTCACGGACGAAGTCCAATTCTGCACCCCCTCCATCATTCTGGCTTTAATGAGAGGGGGGGGTCTGGAATCGAAGATAATGTATGTGCGCATCTGGATGGCCCAAGTCTCGACGCTTAGATCTATGGTCTGTATTGAATTTCGGACCCCCCCATCGGTTCTGCCTTTAATGGAGGGGGGGGGTCTGGAATGGAATTTCACTCTAGTGGGCCCCCTATCTATACGTCGCACAAATATACTGGTCCCAAGTCCTCACCACCTGCCATGTGTCCCTTTCGCCCATTCACCTCCACGTCCACACCTCCCTCCTTTCATTGTCTCTTGTCCCTGTATCACTTCCACGAAAGCACCCCTTTATCCCCCCGCCTCACCGTCACCATACTGGCACCTACAACATCCTCGTCAAGCATGCCACATCTTCCACCTCTCATCCCGTAAACCGTTCGGCTAGTCCAAGTGGCCCCTCAAGAAGACATCCACGTCCCCAAAAGGCAAAGTTGACCAGAACCATTCATGATCTCAAGAGGGCAATTATTGCAATTGTTGGAAGTGGTTAGACATCGTCTCCGTCATAAATGGAAAGTCTAGCAAAGGACTAAAGCTGGTCGATTCGTCTATAGCAGGACAGTCTGAAATCCAATAGAGTTTGTCATAGGTGCACGATCAGCCAGAGTCTTCATGCGCAGACTGTCAGAAGACATGCAGATGCAATGTTTTTAATGCAGCATCTTGTTTTTGTTGTTGTTGTTGTTTTGAGTATATGAAGGCGTTTTCGCCATTTTTGTAAGCATCGATGGTAGAGCGAAGCTCCCGACTATAAAGTTTTAGTAGATGTCTCTAGTTCTCTGGTTATGCATCTGTATGTAAGATTTCTTTTTTAATGACAGACAATTTTCTTATCCCATCTAGTTTTCATCTCATACCGAGGGAGTTCATGATTGACTGATTCATGTGAATTATTGCAATTATGTTACGATAAAGGATTTATTGTTGCATTGTTGTATTCTTCGGTTTTCTGCGTTTGAATGTAAGAAGATCTTGCGTTTAGATGTTTTCTCCTACAGTCTGTTGGAAACCTAATGTTTACGAGAGACCTTTTCAGTTCTCTTATACAAGTCTTCCCCCTACTCACCCTTACTACAACTCACTCTCTGAAGTTTATCTAATGCCTCACTTGCCCATGCATGCCTGGCCTAGTTTCGGAGTTAGAACAACATTGTTTTGAGTTAACTTCCATTCGATCACCCCTTTTTATAAACAAATCGTGACATAAACTGATGGGCGTCAGGCTCTACTCCTGCTGCAATCCAGGACTGACTTCCGTTGCTAACAGAATGGACTAACTTGTAATGTGCTCTTGGTTGGAGTCGATGTCTTCTTTCCTTTTATCACTACTTGTGATGTTAAATCGTCGCATGAAGTGTCGTAATTTTCTCCCATCGTTCCTCCTTTGCCACAAATTAATTGCCACAGCCTTAATTTCCATATGTCTCTGCTCCTTTCCACGATGCCTAGCTTTTCGAATCCTACCCTATACGTCTTTTTCTAAATTTTGACCCCTAGGTGTTGAACATTGACCGATGGTACCCTACCAGTATAACTTAGGGGGCATAGAACCTCGACTTCTCTAATTTATTCCTAATTTTCCTTATTTGTAATTATATTATATTTTTTTCTTTTATTAATTTTTGTAAATATTTTAATTTAATTTTGTATATATATTTAATTTAATTTTATATTATTTTTATTTTCATTTTAATATTTTTTTAATTTTAATTTAATTTTATTTTATTTTGTAAAAAAATATATATATATTTTATTTGATTTAATGTGTTTGATTTAATTTATTTTTATTTTTATTTTTATTTTATTTTATTTCTTTTGTAAACCATGTATGATTAATAAACTAACCATTTTCATCATTTAATGTGTACATATTTTTCTCATAAATGAAAATTAAAAAACAATAATAATGAAAAAATAATAAAATAGAAAAACAAATCAAACTTCCTTTTTAATTTATATTTTCATGATTTACATTTTAGTTTTTCAATTTTTATTTTTTTTCATTTTTTACTAAACCTAACTTGTACATATTTTACCATTTTTTTAATTTTCCCCTTTCACACTTAAACATAAACAGACTACCCCAACTACTACTTTCTGGGAATTTCCTACATTATAGGAAGTTCATATTTTATAGGGAGTTACTA